>CM069458.1:38362276-38815475 GCA_035610835.1 Ophiura sarsii | reverse complement strand
GCCCCTAAACTGAATATTCAATGAGTTATGAGGAAACACGATTGAAGCTTATTTCTGATTGGTTGAATGATAAAAATGTTAATGAGGGGATGACCCGACTTGGACTGTTTCAATAACTAAGAAGGGGTGGACAAAATAAACAGAAAACTAATTAATTATTAGCAAGATTATATCGGTACAAATTAACGATTTGGATAAAATAGGCATATTTTTCAGTAATGAATGAGAATAATGACTGCTTAACAACTGTTTTCGTGAATTTGTTTTGAAATCCTCGGGTTTTGTTCTGGTCATTCGGAATTGTCCCTCAATTCCTCAGACCAGAACAAGAACCTCTGATTTTAAAACAAATTCACGAAAACAGTTGTTACGCAGTCATCATCATCATCACTGGTTACACGGCGACAGGACTAGTAAAGCTCCATGATGCCGTGGGGTGTAGTCGAGTTTTAATTTGTGAGGGCAGCCTTGAAACTATCAAGAGTCGGTCGCGTAGTGATGTCAAATGGTAGCCTATTCAAGTCGCGGATGGTTCTTGGGAAGAATGAGTTCTTGTGTTTGTCTGTCCTGGATTCTATGATTTTGTATGCATCAGCTGTGATGTCAAAAAAATTCGCACAGTCCCAAAAAAAAATCGCACAGTACCAATTTCTCGTCCCCATTTTTTAGCTTCTCCGTCCCCATTTTAGCAACAAATTTCGCACAGTCCATAATAAATCGCAGTCCAAAAAAAATCGCACAGTAAGTGTACAACATGAACAATTTCTCGTCCCCATTTCTCTTCTCTTTCCCTTCTCCTTCCCCTTCTCTTTCTCCCTCTCCTCCCCTTTTCTCTTCTCTTTCTTCCTCTCCTTCCCCCTTCTTTCTCTCTTTTCTCCCCTTCTTCTCGTCCCCATTTTTCCGCTTCGCCGTCCCCATTTTAGGTGTCCGTGGGGGCAGTCTGCCCCCCCGGCCCCCCCCCCCCGCTGGCTACGCTACTGCTCTAGTCTTGCTAAACACACAGGCTAAATTGTAGTAATTTTGCAATGTTATGTGCATTAGCCTTAGGCGACAAAAAAAACCTGTTTCAAGTGACAAATGGACCTCATACAGGTCCCTTGGGTTGGGTCGGTGGTTAGTTTTTTCATTCGAAGTTTTTTTTTAAAAAATCAGGAATCTTCAAAATTTATTATGTGTTCCCCTTTTACTAGCCTTTTTTTTGTCCCCTGATGCTGCAATTTTGGTATTGTAGTTTAGGTGCATGGCACACATCAAACCGTACTGGGGTAAGGTACAACTTGACCTATATAATGTAGATCAAGTTAGGTGGTTCGATTCCATCACCAGTTATTGTATGTGCCTGCCTGTACCGACACTTGATACCTTGTTTATAGAACATAGCATTTAAATTTAAATTTAAGGAGAGCATGTGCGGTCTAGTGGATAGGACACAGGTCTCACAATTACAAAGGTTGTGAGTTTGAGTCCCCGCTAGGTCCAACATGTCTGTATCCTTGGGCGAGGTACTTAGTCTCAATTGCCTTGTGGTTCGGAAGTAACATAGAAATGATCCTGTGTATCGAAAGAGCAAAAATCAGAGCACGTTAAAAGGTCACAGATTCCTTCGTAAAGAGTTGTAGGGGATCATCCCGGTCTGTGGCCGGCTGTACATTGCAGGGGCGCATACAGGATGGTCGCACCCCGGGGTGCTGTGAAAAGACGATCCCCCAAAAATGCAATTGATCAGGCCCTTTTCTTGTTCTAAAGCCCCAATATTGCCTTTCTTTTCCGTTTCCTTTTCTTCTCTTATCTTTCCTTTTTTGTCTCCTTTCCTTTTCCTCCTTTCCTTTTTCTTTCTCCCCTTTTTTTCTTTTTTCTTCTTCATACCCCGGGGTGCTGCAGCCACCGCAGCACCCCCCCCCCCCCCCTGGATCCGCCCCTGGTACATTGTCCCGAGGAAACAGGGGCCTTGGCGTTAATATCTTGACTTTAAATAAAAGGAAGATTGTAAAATCTTGTCCCGAGTGTTCTCACTTTCAATACTGATTTTTGATACATTGATTGGGTACATGTTTGCCCAAACAAGAGTTGAAAAAAGTGGGTCGGTAGGTCGGTTATCTAGTGAAGAAAAATACTATACAATTTGATTTTAATACACTTTAATGTTCTTTAAAACCCTAACCTTCCTACACTACGATTCACTACAGCAAAAAACAATGTCCACACGCATGCTACAGCATTCGAATCGATGACGTCATCAACCAAGCTGATATGTGTGTACAAAATCGCTGCCGATTGGTTACGGACGGCGTTGCGTGGTGATCGGAGTTTTGGGGTTTAATCCCAGGGGTTTCATAGGCGATTATTTGGTTTAAAAATCATATTTTGTCCCCTCCCCCAGTTTCCATACCGTAAAAACATAGCCTGGCTGGTTAGGGCTAATACATATATTTGGATTTAATTAACCCTAACCCCGGTTTAGGGTTTTTGACCGGGATCACCAAACTAAATCTCCGGGAACCTGCCGGGATTCGATCCGGAGACCCTCTGTTCTCAAGCCCCACGTCCCACCCACTAAGCCACGGCCCTCAACTACACATTCGCGCAGTATACTGCGCTCACCATATAGGCTCGGTGGACTACGTCATCGAAAACCGACGACGCATGCGTTTGGAGAGAGACTTAGGATTAGCATTTTTTAGCACTCAGGGGGGTTAGGGTAAATAGAACACACACAAAAACCTGTTGTAAAGTATTACATCATCTTGGATAAGTTAGCAATTATGAGATGTCGCATTTCATCATTATTTTGTAGGCCTTGTTATCAGCAACATTTTCAATTTCAAATAATGCACACAATTTAATGTTTTTGTATTACAATTTGTTCGGGCTTTTTACCTCCTTATTTCGAGGTCTGCTATGGGGAGCGAATTAGTTTTATGCTACCTATAATTATTATAGCTCTGACACAGGTGTTTGGTGAATGTCAAATAAAATACAATTATATACTCATCATTCAGTTAACTTCATGATGCATTCTGACTTCTCACTAAACTAGTATTATATCTTGAAGGAGATTTTTGAAATGGTTTTTAATATCAAAACAACCGGGCGTCCTACCATATCTGAGAGATCGGTTTGCCCATAGCACAAGGATTTGTCATCGCCTAATGGTATCCAGTGTCAGTACAGGCACGAAAAACTTACTGGTGATGGAATCGAACCACCCAACCTGACCTACATTAGGTCAAGCTGTACCTTACCCCAGTACGGTTTGATGTGTACCATGCACCTAGACTATAATACCAAGCAGATATTTTTTGCAGCATCAGGATTAGGGGACAAAAAAGGCTTAAAAAGGGAACACATACATTTTGGAAATTCATGATAATTTTAATAATAAATTATTAGGGAGTGTTCATAAATACCGGTACTTTGGTGGGGTTGGTTGGAAATTTTTAAGTCTCTGGAAAACAATTCTTGATCCCCCAAACACCAGTATTTTTTTTCTTGATCCCCCCTTTTTATGTTGAGTTTTTCTTCTTCTTGATCCCCTCCTGTATGTCTAAGTTACGGAGTATTATTAGATTTGACCACGCACTAAGCATGTAATTGTAAAAATGGGTTTTTTAACTTTTTTTTATGTGTAAAGTGCAGAAAAAGTGTGGAATTTTTTGCATGCGCGAAGCGTAAACAAAAATTTGACCTTTTTTTTTTGTATCCCCTGTTACCGATAATTACAACTTTTTTAAGGGGCCCTCCATTTTTCCAACCCCCCCCCCCCCCCCCCCACCCCCCCCCACCAAGGTATTTATGGACACTCCCTTATATTTGTTTCATATTCTTTGGTAGATTAGTATTACATGTAATTTACTTACTTGTTATATTGTAACTCTTTCTATCCACCTACCCTTTTTAAGCCTGGCACAAGCATTATGCTTGTACAAGCATTTTGCCTGTACACGCAATTTGCTTGTGCCTGGTCTCTAATTCATCACTCAAGTCAATGGTTCTCCCAATCAGTCCATTCAGCACGCCTTCAGTGTATTTCAATTAAGATGAAACTATAATGGGGTGGGTGGAAGTGCATTGGGGGTGAAACTGTAGTGGGCAGGGATGGCACTATCAAACCATTTGTAGATTTTCAACATGAGTGCTCTATTATTTTTCAATTTACACAATTCTTAAATTCACCCTTATATTTTGAGGTATACATGTATATCGCTGAAAAGCGATACAGAACTCAATTATTATACATGTAGCGGGGCCAAAAAACAAAAACAAATGGGCTAAACAAAATTATCCAAACAATCTGGGCCAGTCAATGTGTACTTCCATATGCCCATTAAAAGTATACATTTACTAGGTTATAACATGTACACCGCTTCAAGTCCAGTTAATGTCCCCAATGTTATGGACCATCCCATGTCCTCACATCGGCTTGCCCAATACTGGTGGGTACACTCGCATGCCCAGTACATGTCGCTGCATGTGCTGGTCCAGTACTGGGCTTGTGCTGGGCTGGCAAATGCACCGGCATGCACCAGCCCAGTACTTGCCGGAGTTAGCTGTGTACACGTAGGTACTGCATTTTGGACTAATGAATACGCTAAAATGCTGATAAATAATCAAAAAATGGGATAGATAGATAGGATAAAAAAGAGAAAAAGAAGAAAGAGAAAAAAAATCGGACTACAGAGTAGTCTAGGTGTGTGCGTGTAGTGATATGCATCATTTGGATCACATCTAACGGAGTACTAAGGTTAACAGACACACACCCACCCCCCCCCCCCCCCCAACACGCACACCCACCCCCACCATCAGCAGATGTATAGTAAGATAATGTTGCCTATTGTTTCCTCTGTGCCTATTGTTTCCTCTGTACCTCTAAAATCAAAGAGGTCGCAAACTTGCTTACAATTGTATATTATTAGCTATAACAATCTAAAAGTGACATCTCTGAATGTATAAACAAAGTGTGCACAGGAGAAATTGTTGGGCACACTGGTAAAATGGTTTTACAACAAGTTTTGCTATCATTAATCAAACTGAACTCAAGTTAAATCACTTTATCGAGCAACAATATACCGTAATTGTTTACGCATTTTAATTGTTTAGATACAAAGTTAAATAAATCAAGAGATAAATTTATGATAGATAAATAAATAATAAAAAAATCCTTTAAAAAGGAATTGGCGACCCAAATAAATAATGACAGCCTGGAAGGCGTATTATAATATGGCTGGTGTTTTCATAGCAGAATGAGCAGTGATTAAGAAATGGAAGGGTGGTGGACTGTGGGAAGTGTTGGTATACGAATTAAAAAGTAGGTGTACCTAACAATTGATAGCAATTAGTATAGCCTTGACTCGTGGAGGAAACGTAGCAAGACATACAGGTAGGAAAATATGGCCGGTATAGCATGTATGATTCTTGAGCCACCCAGTCTTCCAAAAAGAGAAATGTTATGGCCTTTTTGTCACATTATACTTATAGCCTTAAGTATTAGCTTTTCGCTTACGTGTCTAATTTTCACCAATAAAACACTCCCCTCGTTTGTTAAGTGTTCCCAAAGAGCAAGTTTTCTCCTACTAATCTAATCATAAATAACCTCAGAATTCCACAGTTTTGAAATTCAATGCCAGTGTTTTCGAACCTCATCTTTAATTTTCCAGTTTGAAAATGTTTTTTTTTTTCTTTTTTCTTCTTTCTAGTCTGAAAATAATTCAATATATTTATGTTTTCTAGTTTGAAAATTATTTAATCTCTTTCTATTTTCTAGTTTGATAATCAACTCTTCTAATTCAACTTTCCAATTAGTTTATTAGTTTACCTACTTTAATTTTCTAGTTCGAAAATTATAAAATTTGAGAATCACCCACTCACAAAGTATATAGAATACCTTTGAATTTCATAGTTATGAAATTCTTTTATAGTGTTTCGTTTACCTTTACGGAATAAACCATATCACTTAATTCAGCCAGACTGCTTCAGTCAAGTTCATTTCTTATTTAATTTTCTAGTTTGAAAATTATCTTAATTTTATTTTTTGTTGGAAGTTATCCACTTAGAGCAAGTTTATTCAAAGTGTATCCTGATGCAAGTTCCGGCTAGGGCCCTCCGCTTTTTTACAACATAACATATAAAGCAGCTAAAACTGTTCCTTATACAAAATAATGTATAATGAAATTATCAAAGCGCTTTAATTGAACTGAAATTGAACTGAAATTGTGACAATTCGCAACTGTCAACTTGCATTTTTAACTCGCAACTCGCACATTTCAACTCGCAATTCGTAACTCGCAAAATATAACTTGCAACTCGCACATTTCAACTCGCAACTCACAACTCGAACTCGCAAAATCCAACTCGTAACTCGAAACTTGCAACTCACTACTCGCACATTATCCAAACCCTGCCCGCATCATATTGGAACGCACTGCCTTATGCCGCAAGACTATTTCTGTATTAGATTTCCCTGGTATCATTTGATAAATACCATGCATATTTTCTACGCAAACTCTAAAACCTAGATATTTGCCTTCCTGTCATTGGTCCAATATGACATCATAGGTACTTAATATAGCTACACCACGAGATAGATCAACTATTTCTGCTGTAGCGTTATTGGGGGCACGAAATGGACAATGGGTTTATGACTATTATTTATGACACGCTTTGATCACCAATACTCAATTAATAAACACTTACTGACTTTGTTTATGACACGCTTTTAACGCTAACCTTTTATTTATAAACACTTACTGACTCTGGAAATCTTTCACCGGTATGCGTACATACACTTGACTCGGGGATATTTCACCGGTATGCGTACATACACTTGACGAGGATATTTCACCTGAATGCGTACATACAATTGACGAGGATATTTCACCTGTATGCGTACAACCACTTGACTAGGATATTTCACCTGTATGCGTACATACACTCAAGGAGTTATTATATTAACTATAATAACTCCTTGATACACTTGACTAGGATATTTCACCTGTATGCGTACATACACTTGACCCCGCACTTGACTAGGATATTTCACCTGTATAAGTACATGCACTTGACTCTATGATAATTTTATCCAGTCGGCATAACTATACAGTGAATACACTTTATAGGGGGGAATAAATTGGAGATGTTAATCCTGTAATTTCACAAGTGTGTGTACAACCATTTTTGTGGGTCAGGGCTCGCGTTGTAAGATGTAATCCTGTTATTTCACAAGTGTGTATACACCTGGGCCAGGGTAGGGAAGCTCACGTGGATTAATCGTAATTTCACAGGTGTGAATACACTTCTACTTGGGTTGGGCCAGGGGCTCACGTTGACTAATCTTGTAAGCTCAATGATTTCTGGGCAACAGGCTACAATTTATCATAAATGGCATTGACTATATGAGTGCGTAGTTTCCAGGGGTACCCGAACAATCATGCAATAACAACAATTGAATTGTCATGAGGTGTCAACAGTGTGTCAGTGTGTTAACAATTACATGGGTTCAATAAATATCATTATTAAGCTTATTGTGCACACTAGTTGATTCAGTGTTACATATTCCGGCCCATTTTCTAATAACGGATTTCCTTATACGTCAAGTCATGAACTTTAATCGACTGTCAAACCTTGAAAGGATGTAAACTTCGACGATTTATTGGAGCGAAATTACCCATTAGCGGGCCCATCTGCTATATCGTGGTAGAAGGGAAGTGTTTTTATATTCCTAAGACAGCGCCATAATCCGTGTCCTACAATGATAATTCACGCAATGTTTTGTCGTAATATAATTATATAAGTGTCTAAAACGCTTGTTTAGACTTAAACTACTGCAAAATATACCGAAAAGGTACAATAAATCATGGAATCCAATGAATAACCATGTAGAAACACTAGTGACTAGTATACAAATATTGAATGCCTGAGCGTGTAATAGTAAAAACTATATCACAAGGTCAAATTTGGATTTTTCCATTGCACGAGGCGAAGCCGAGTGTAATGGAATAATCCAAATTGGACCGAGTGATATAGTTTTACTATTGCACAAACAAAAGGCATTCAATATTTGTTTTATATCATGATATCACATCATTCTTGTCCAGCCATAATGATAGTAAAAACTATCACATGGTTGAAATAAGGCCTATCATGATATAATCTCTTATAGCACTACTGTATGCAATAACCCGGGCAATGCTCTAGCGTAGTGACTGGCGCTTGTGAAAGAGAGTTCATTGGATATGTGAAGAGTTCTAGGCTATTCATTGTTAACAACAAGAGAGGGCAGCATTTCACAGTTCCGTTAAACACTGCATTAGATTATTTTTTATTTATTACGGCAATTCCGTACACCAGGCATGATCCTTTACGCAGACTCCAAAACCCAGATATCTAACGCTCAGCCATCATCATAGATAAGTAGGTTGCATCCAGGTAATAATAGCTACACAACAAAAGAGTAACACTATTTATACCAGATTCTTTTCTATTGAAAAGTGGATTCGACATACAACGCCCAGATTGTCTACAGACACTGAAGGTATCAGATGCACGCAGTCAGTCTCGCCGTTTCATATTCAGAAAATACATAATATCATATTGGATAAGTCATCGTTTCAATCATATGATTTTGTATTACGGTTTACTACTTCGGTGAAATAAATGCTGCATATCAGCTATCAAATCGCTATAAAACAGTTAATGTTGAAGTTAAAATTGGAGACTTTACTTTTATAGGGAGATAACTCTCTGAGCTGTGGACTGCAACCATCATAATCAGAGCTAGACAGTTGTTGCACAGTAGATGACTAACTATCTGTCAGTGGGAGTAAATGCTACTGGAATGCTGCTGATATTAAAAGTAGTCTGTTGACGCCGTTTACCCCAAGTGGTATTCAAGTGGACATTGAAGATTCTATCTGAACACACCCCTGCTTAGCCACTGCTATAGGATTGAACTAAAAATGCAGTGGTAGTAAAGCTACTGGAGTGATTCTCTACGCAGCTTATATTGAAGATATGAACTTACAATCATAGCGCTACTTGAGAACTATTTGTGTTTGACTCCAGTCCACCAAATGGAAACGGTACTAATTGATTAACAGGTAAGTGAGCAATATCACAGAAAAATTAAATGGTCATAACTTTAAAAGGATTACAAAAAGATAATTGATATTTGATGAATTTGGTTAGCTACACTTTACACTTGTTCACTTTGTATAACTGTCATCATTAAAAATTGACAACGATATATGAATAAAATTGTGCATTTTACGCTAGGAGTATTGATTGGGACACTGAATCCGCGGGATGTACAAGCGGGCTTTTTTAAAAAAGCATGCATAAACTTGTAGTTTTTGACATTTAAAATTGTATGATTCATTACAACCCGTTGTACATTTTGGAAGTGGCGTACCCAGCCTTTGGAAACCGGGGGTGGGGGGCACGGTATCGTATAGTTGTAACCGGCTAAAGGCATGATGTACCGACAAAAAAAATCGTAAAAGTGACCCAATTTTCCCCGTCAGCAGCTTAAATCTTGATAAGTGGGAGGAGGGGGAGGGGGTGGTTAGGGTAGCAATGACGTTGTCCTCAAAAGAGGCTGAAAAAATTGCATGGTAGAAATCGCAAATCTACCGACGGAAGCTCAAGTTTACCGATGGGGATATTTCAGGGGGTACCGCAGGGTTGCACAAAGTGCGGGAGCAGGGAGCACCGCTCCCGGGAAATAATGAGCAGAATTGGGGAAATAATGCCAAGTGGAATAAGAAAAAGTATTGAGGAAAAGGGTGAAAAAAGATGAGGAGGAAAAATGCAATTTCCCCAAAAAATACTTTTGTGCCCCATCAATCAATTTACACAATGTAGTTAAAATTAAGAAAACAATCGACAATATAAGCATAAAAAAGCATGTTTTTCGCGCTTCGCGCATATTTTCGTATTAAATTAGGGTAAATTATACATAAATTGACAATTTTAGCGCAAATTGCCACAACAAATTTCGCGCTTCGCGCACATCATTTTTTCCATGCCCCTCCCAAATGGTAAATCATTACTATGGTACTGGTACATCGAAAGAACACTATAATAGCTATCATATTGTAATCTGATTTTTATCAAACCTGTAAGGGTACGTGGGGAAATGTTAAGTGTCAGCACCTTGCTCCTGGGGAAGAAACCACTTTGTGCAACCCTGGGGTGTCGGCCCCCTGGCCCCACCCTGGGTACGCCACTACATTTTGGATGATTTACCTTCTTCGGTAGCAAATGAAGTATCTAAACATTTTATCGCTATCAATTATATTATCGTAAAAAGAATTAAAATTAAAAGTTGTTACCTCTCTAATGAGTGTGATTTTTAAGATATGTTTGTCCTGTGTTCTGTTAATTACCAGTTGATTTTGGTAAAATTACAGGGTGAATCAAAAAGATTTGTACACAGATTAAAATGGCCTTTGACCTTGATGCGTACATTGTACCATACAATTTGTTGTTGTTTGTATAAAGCGTATCTATATAATCTGCTGAAAAAATGAACACAAGGCCACTTAAAATTAATTATTAGATTCTCGTAGCACAGACCTTCGAAAAGTGAAGAGGGTGGGCGGTTTTTATTTTTATATTTGACTAAATTGACACATAAATATGGCTGTTTCCATGCAAAATTCATATTACCAGCATCTTTCAGCAGCATAAGGAAAACGATGAGGCTTTTTTATGTTAAATTTATGTGGGTTAGATACCTAGAGTTTTATGAAAACACTTGAAACTGACTGTTATTAGATTAATACATAATTAGGCCTATCAACCAACCATTGACATTTCAGTCTTAGAAACTCAATAATCTATGAAAATTGATATAAAAAAATGTTTGGACCATATCACAGAAAGTGAGGAGGGAGGGCTACGAGAATCAAATAATTTTGTTTAAGTGGCCTAATCGACAGACAAATAAGCTAAATGTGACAAGTTTTGTAAGCTAATCGGGCCCTATTTTCACCATTCCAATGAGATTTACATAGTTATTAAAGGCATGACTGTTTGGCATTATGAAATGGATTGAGTATTCACTAGCAATGCATGTATCTGTAATTTATAATGATACTGGCATATTAAATGAGACAATATTCACACACAATTGGTTAAATTATTGCAAAATAGTTAAAAGCATATCACATATAAAAGTCTTGCACAAATAAAACGTTCTAAAGACAACAGTTGCACTAAATATAGTCATTCCCATTTGTGAAGGAAAGTATTTTCCACGTTCACAAATTAAAAGTTCTGAGTCAATTGCTTCTCCTGCTAAAATATTGGAGTAAAGGCGGTCGATCCTGTAATACCAGGAGCGGAGTGCATCTTCCTTTCAAAGCGATAGGGCCAGACTCACTTCCTTTTATAATGTTGCTGTGTGGGGCTCGCTACACCTCCTCCACAGCAAGTCTGTTACCTTCCCAGCACTGAAGAATGGCGGTACCCATTTAAATACAGGCTGGGTAGAGAGGAGTAATTGCGGTAAAGTGCCTTACTCAAGAGCACAAGATGTTGACCACAGTGGGACTCGAACCCACAACCTTTAAATCATGAGTCAAGTGCTCTACCCACTGCGCCACACATGCATATGGGCGATTCCATGAAAATGTGACGGAGCAAAAAAACTGAAAATTGCTCCAAAATATTTATTTTTTACCTCTATGTTGTTCAAAGCTCATGCAAAGGTTCAGGACAAAATTGTTACAACATTTGGCTAATGTTTACTATGAAAAAATTCTACTTTTCTTACCCAAAAAATGGTAACACGTGTTACCGGAGCAACACTTTTGTGAAAATATTTACTTTATTGATTTGGTTTTAATTTACGCCACTTATAATTTTAATTCTACTAGTTAGGCCCTATTTAAAAATAGTAAACAATTAGATAAATTCATAACCACCACTCTACAATAGGCCATCAAAATGTCGTAACGCGTGTTACCAAACTCATATTCAGGAAAACGTGCTAAAACCTCAATTTTTCAAGTGTTTATCACTATTTATGGTTAATATGTTAGTTCAATTGCCAAAGTCAAAATTAATTTTAATTTAGAAATATAATAAAGAATCTAAGACTAGTAAATTATGACTGGACAAAGTGTAACGCGTGTTACCGTAACACGTGTTACCGACTATTTTGCATTTTACAAAAAAGTGAGAACTTTAATTCTTGTTATTATTCTAGTTTTATAAACCTTATAAAGGTACTTGCTTACAGTAGTGACCAATTGATTGTAGGTTGGTTAGTTGAAATACACAAGCAAAACCAATTTTGGAATTCTTTTAGTGCGTCTTTTTTCGTAACGCGTGTTACCGATATTCGAAGCGTTCTTACCTTAACATGAGCTAATATTTCATATTGGTGTTAGCATGAGGATCTAGCCTTAAATCTTGGGTATTACAATACACAAGATGAAAACTTCATTCAAATTACTTTTACAGTTATAGAGTGGAGAATAAAGAATGGCGCGCTTAAATGTAACGCGTGTTACCGTGGAATCGCCCATATGCATATTGTAATAAAATGAAATTTAACAAGAAGAGTGTTAAAAACACAATCCTCGCTAAGAGGGGGTTAAGTTTGAATGCAAGCAGAAATAAAGGAAGAGTATCATATTCATAAAGAGAATTGTGTCATAACAAAACATGCGCTTTCAGTTTTCTCGAAATCAGTTAAAACATAGAGTCATATTGTACATGCTTGTTTACATAAACAAACTCCCCTGAACATTTGAGTTAAAGGGGCATTGAGAGATACGTATGGGAGGGCGCCCTCAATTATCCTGGAAATCAGGGTTTTTTTGCATCAAAGTAATACTTAGGCATATACTAACTACCATCTGAAACAGTTTACCAACATTCGCCGTTTATCATATAAAATTTCATGATTTTCTTAGTTTCGATATGATCATATCGAAACTAGGTGCTGAATTCGGAAGTTATGCTATCGTTTTACATGCAGACTTTCGCGGCAAATCTCAACCCGGAAGTGCCGTTATTTGCTTGAAGGCGATGTCGGAATTGTATGACATTTTGGATTTGGACTATGTTGATGATTATCTTTTCGTTATTTGCTCATTTAGTATATCGATACATCTCTCAATGCCCCTTTAAAGGTCCCAAATAGGAATAGTTTGTATCTAATTAAGAATAGACTTATCACATCAAAGTCAACCAGGGGCAAAAAACAACTTATTTAGTAATGGAATAATTAAGTATGATTAATTACTGATTTATTGAGTATCAATAATTAAGTATCAATAATTAAGTATCAATGATTAATGATCAATAATTAATTATCAATTATTAATTAATAAATAATTAACTAATGATTAATGAATGATTAATTAACAATAAATATTTAATAATCAATCATTAATAAATAAATCATTAATCATTAACTAATTACTCATAGTTATTAAGCATCAATTTGTTGTTAATGAATAATTAATCAATTACTATACTTAATTAGGTACTAATTCAGATATCAATATTAATTAATTTCATTAAAGAATAATTTGTATTAATTAATAAACTTAATAATTAATACATTTATTACTTAAAGGGACAAAAAGTGGTGTTGAAAATTTTAAATGTTTAAAAGTTTACTACAGAATTCAAGATGAACATAAAAAATTGCCATTATTGTTGTTTCTACTAACAAAAACACAGCAAAACTTGATTAAAACAATATCATCGCTATTTATTGAAAAACGCCCTATGCAAATATGGTTCGCGTTATGTATCACGCGTACTGCAGGGGGATACTGCCGGGCGTAAAATGCTCGTCCCGGCTGTACGAGCATTTTTGAATCGACGTTTTCTTGTAAAAGAGGGCTGATTTTTCTTAATCCTTATAGGTGTAAGTTCATACATGTAATACAATTATAAAAATATACTAATCCCAGTTTTTATCATAATTGAGGGCGCAGCCTCCAACACATCTCTTAGTGCCCCTTTAATGGATTCAGTTAATTTCGTATGAATAAATACATGCACTTTATTACATTTTTAATGTATTGATTTATATACAACTGGAAAACCTGCTGATGAATGTAATGGTTCAATGAAAATACATTTATATTGCATTTTGTATCAGGCTAAGTGTCCAAGCCATTATCATATCTTTCACTATCCCAATTATAGAAACCCAAAGATCACATAAACCTGATAACAGTTTGACCTATTTGACCTCGCCCTCCGTTAGGGTTTCCCTTATATTTTAAAAATATACATTGGATTGATATGGGTTTTCTGTCAAATTGTTATGAGGTTCATACCAATACTTGACCAAAATTTCAAATCAACAGGTTCTGTCATGCTTGAGTGAGCTTGTATTGAATGACAGAATGTCCCATTTCAAAAGTTGTTAAAATAATGTTTCCAGTGGCATAAATGAGATTGGATCAAGACTATTCTTTTCTCATGTCTGAAGGCTGACAGCAAAATTGTTAACTTTATTTGTTGGGAGTGGCTGTTTTTAATAATAATTCAACCAGCATGCTTATATAGGCTTTTTAAGCCTGGCCCGAGCAATTTGCTTGAGTCTGGTCCCTTCAGGACCCAAGCGTGTGTCTGTACGGACCGACCGTGTAAACAAACAAACAAACAAACATAGGGGAAGAGTTGCTAATCAGTTCTTGGAAGATGAAGGTATAGAACGTTTGGTTTGGCCCGCGAATTCCCCAGATCTCAACCCAATCGAGCATCTGTGGGATCAGTTAAAGCGGGCCGTGGATCTTAGAGTGGATGATCACACTAATCTTGCTAACTTACGTCTTCTGGTACAACAAGAGTGGGATGCCATCCCACAGCATCGAGTGGCGCGCCTCATCAACACTATGAGACATCGATGTCGGCAAGTCATACAACAACGCGGTGGATACACCCGCTACTAAACATTATTTTAGCAACTTTTGAAATTAAACGTTATTTTAGCAACTTTTGAAATGGGACATTCCGTCATTCAATACGTGCTCACTCGAGCATGACAGAACCTGTTGATTTGAAATTTTGGTCAAGTATTGGTATGAAGCCCATAATCATTTGACTGAAAACCCCATTTCATTCCAATGTATTGTTTTGGAAATATAAGGGAATCCCTAAAGGGAAACTTACTTCTTTTGAAGTGTTTATTTACCCCTTAAATATAGCCACTATTATGTGTTTATCTCTCTCTTTTCTTTTTCTTTAAATACCATGGATGGTAGAACACCATCATAATGAAATGTAACGCCTTTATATTTTTGCACTTCCAACAAGACAATAAGTGGGTTCAGCTTACAAAACCTGTCATGTTTTGCTTATTTTTCAGTCGATTGCTTTCATTTCCTCAGAAGATAAACTAGATTATACACTCTTTAATATAAACAACAACAATTTTAAGGTTCAATGCTCACATCAAGGTCAAGGGCCATTTTAAAACCTGTGCACAATTGTTATGTAAATGCATTACAAACCTTTCTAAATCAAATTTATTTATTCAATATATGACTTTTTATTTACCACAGCCCATGTTTTTAAAGTGTCATTTAACACTTGTTATGAGAAACCTAAATGACACAGCAGCAACAACTGAAATAGATGCTACTTTGTTCAAAGTGCTATTTTGACAATGGAGTCGTTAACGATTCGTCAAATTTATTCAAATGAGGGGAAGCTCCATACTTTGATCTTTGATGAATTGCACACAAAAATGGGTCAATATTTTATCCCAAACATTTTAAATTTAAACAAATATTGGATATCTACTAACTTATGATATTTACGGAATAAATCGCAATATTATATATAACTTGGATATATTCCGTAACTGAATAAGATGTGGGTTCAGTCTCACATAGATTGTTTATCATTTTTTTAGGAGACCAGGTTGCCCCTTTGATACACGCAAGATTATATATTTTGTGACTGCTAATTTCGGTTCTCGTCACTCAATTTCGCACGGCTCAACTATGCTTCGTGCTCAGTGGGTGCTCCGGATGAGAATAAACCAAGTTTTTAATAACTTTAATAACGGTTTCTCCTAGGCCCTATTGCATAAAAGATAAGAGTAAAATCTAAAGTGAACTTAAGAAGAGTTATTTTTAACTCTTCTTAAGCCTGGTTAAAGAACATTAAGAATTCTTTCTAAGTAGAGCTTTAAGGAGAGGGCAAAGTTATTAAGTTTGACTTGGGGTTTATATCATGAAGATTAACTCATAAATTCGTAAACAATGTTCCTAAGAAGAGTTGATAACTTTAGAAGAGTAACTCTCCTTATGATGAATCTTAAGTTTTATGCAATAGGACCCTGCAATAATATAACTAATCAAGATTTAAGGCTGCAATTCGGAAAATTCGTTTGGATCGATCAATTAGCAGAGAACTAATATCTGGCAAGGACATTTATGATCATTTTTAAGGTGAGTACGAAATCTTATGCTGTAAGTAAGATATATTGTCGTTTCATATTTTTATATATTTTCTCCTTCATTTGTATTTAATTAATTGTTTACTTAACTATAATTGTGGGAATTTTAAAGTAAGCTTACAATATTCAAAATATTTTGGGTGCTTTGCTTGCATTTAACATACAATGAGTTCAATCAAGGAGCGGGTGCGTTGTGGTGATGTCAATAAAGAGGGACTACCAGTGGCCCCACGTGGCCAACAAGATGCACAGGCAGCACAAAATACACAAAAATGTGTGCCTTTTAAATCAGACACCACATGGCAAATGGGTATAAATAATGATATTGGGGGTGTTAATAAAGAATCTTTGTGAGTGTTATGTATAAATGTGTAAATTGCTAAGCACTCTGTCCTCATATTATTGTATCTGCAATATCTATATCAAAGATTAAATATACTTGTCTGAATATTGAATATATTTAATTTCAACAAAACAGGCCTAGACGAATTAAATTAATCGACTTGACTAATCCTTTTGTCTTTTTATTCACTCAATTTGTCATGTTCATTGTTTATCTGGATATTATCTAGGCCTATACTAGGGCTTTTCACTTAAGTCATGGATGCAAAAGGAAAATTATGACATACAAGTAATGCAAAAGTTAAGCTAAAGAGTGGGTTAACACCATCCTTCACCATACTTTAAATGAAAAACAGATTTTGTTGAGTTGGAGGTTTGTTTAGTTCATAGTTCAACAAAGTTTAAAGAAATCTGTTTTAGTTACTAGTAACCAATATCTGTTTCAAATGTAAACACTAGTCATTGATTCTGCTAGATCATGCATATAGGTCAATATAATAGTTAATATACTAAAATGTAATAAATGAATCATATGAGGTTAATAAACATATTAATAGTGGATTAAGGCGAATTTCATTTGTTTACATTTTCGCTTTAACGTCATTTGTCTTCGCCTTAACAACACCTCTAACAAAAGACTTACCCTAACCCTATAATTTTTCTCGTTCTCCTTAAGGATGTAATTAACTATATACATGTATATATAAGGTTATTCCAATTCATTCTCGTTGACTAATTTATTTGTATGTATTTTTCTCTCCAGTGATAAACTTCCCTTTACTACCTGACTTTGATATTTTCAAATAACATTGATAAAATCAAGTGTGATAACATACCTCAAGAATCATTTGAACCCTTGTGTATACCGTTATACGCCAGCGCCTTTCTAGGGCACATGAGTTTATTCATTAATGATCAGTGAATACTGCATTGATGTTCTTGTCAAAGTGAAATGAGACTATATGTGTTAATAATGATATCTAAGGACTTAACTTTTTTATTTTTCACTTCAAATTGCCTATCTGTTGTCATTCACGATTTTGTAGATTTCATTAAGTTATGTGTAACATGAGGTTTTTCTTGAAAATGGCATGGGCCCAGTCACTAACATTCTATAAACATTTATTTGTTGCGCTTTTATCCTGTATTTTCACGATATCTCATTTTTCTTTTTTCCCCCTTATTTGAGCAGTCACAGGATGTATCTTTAGGTGAGGACAGTCGGCATTATTGATGGGGACTCAGTGTGTGTGTGATGCTCTGCATGATTACATTCTTTGTGTTTTAGTGGGGCAAGATTTGGCAGACATACTTGCTTCATGTACCTAAGTATTGCTGAGGTACGCTGGTCAGGAAATGGCCACTTCTCCACAGATGACCACACCATATACTACTCAGGAAATGAGAAAGGATCGAGGGAGCAAAGGTGTAGCTTTCATCACCGGTAAAATCATCTCAAAATATGTCTTGGGCTAAAACCCAGTCAGTGACAGGATCATCTCCATCAGATTCCAAGCTCGGCCTATTAACCTCCTAGTCATTCAAGTATATGCACCAACCTCCGCAGCCTCTGATGAAGATCTGTAATGTTTTTACAGCCAACTGCAGGAAACCCTTGATGGCATTCCGAAGAGAGAATATCATCATGATAACAGGTGATTTCAACGCAAAAGATTGAAAAGGCATTCAAAGTAAAGACGAAACCATGGCCTTGGTCCCGCATGGCTTGGGAAGCAGAAACGAAAGAGGTAGTACACTCGTAGATTTCTGTGTAGCAAACAGACTTACTATCACAAACACAATCTTCCAACAACACTTGAGACGGAAGTACACTTGGCTTTCTCCAAACGGCCTAACAAGAAACCAGATTGACTACATCCTCATTAGCAGTAAGTGGCAGTCTTCTATCAAGATAGCTAAACCCTGTCAGGGGCATATACAGGTAGTGACCATGAACTTCTGATTGCTGATTTTCGAATCAAGTTGAAGATGACCAAAGGTGCTTCCAAACCCTGCAGATTTGATTTGCAGCATCTTGATGACAAATACAGAGTGGAGACCAGAAATCTGTTTCAAGAACTGATGGTTAGAGACGAGGAAACAACTCCTGATGAACTCTGGCTGGACATCAAAAACTCTAAACACAGCGCAGCCAAAAAACATGTTCCTAAGAAACATAAGAGAAAGATCATATCATGGCTGTCAAACCATCAACTTAGCAGATGAAAGACGCCAATTGAAGGAGCTGGTCTGCAAGGCAGTAACCTATACAGAAGACTTTCAAGTGAGGTTCAATTGAATTCTGGGAGAGATAAAAATAAGCATATCCGAGAGAAATGCCAAGAACTTGAGGATCACAGTTTTCACAAAAACAGCAGAGAGCTCTTTAGATGTATAAAAAACGACAACTAGATTGGCTATCATCAAGGACGAGCAAGGAAAGGTCTTAACTGAGTGTGACGAAGTCAAGGATGGCTACTGTGAAAATCTGTATGCATCCCAAGAAGAGACAAATGGCTCACAGGAGTCTCCCCTGCCTCCACTAGGTAAAGATGAGCCTGATATTCTTCTATCAGAGGTCCAGGAAGCCATCAAGATTAAGAAGTTAAAAAGTCAAAAGGCACCTGGTCTAGACGATTTTCCAAGTGAGCTCCTGAAGCAAGCTGATGATTCTGTAGCAGTTATTATGCAAAAGCTGTGCAATACTGTGTGGACGTCAAGAGTATGGCCAGAGGATTGGAAGAGATCAGTTTTCCTAACACTTCCAAAGAACGGGGATACTAGCGAATGTAAAAATCATCGTACTATCACTCTGATATCACATACATGCAAGCAAAATCCTGCTGCACATCATCAACGAACATCTTAGACCTCATCTTGAACGTGAACTTTCTGCTAAGCAAGCCGGTGTCCGGAAAGGCCGCGGCACAAGAGATCAGATATCCAATGTACGTCACATGATGGAAAAATGTTTTGAATTCCAGAGGGAGCTCTTCATGAGCTTTATAGACTATGCTAAGGCCTTTGATTGTGTGAGAAATTCAGCATTATGGACAGCACTACAAGAAATGGGAATCCCTTACCACCTCGTCCACCTAATTCCCAATCTGTATGATGGTCAAGCTGCCTGTGTTCGCACTGAGAAAGGAAATAGTGACTAGTTTGCTCTAGGTCAGGGAGTCCGTCAAGAATGCATACTTTCACCAGCACTCTTCAAACTTTATGCAGAGTCTATAATGAGACGTGCTTTGGATGATTGGCCGTGGGGGCTGTCAGTAGGTGGATACCAAATACACAACCTACGTTATGCCGACGACACCACCCTGTTTGCAACAAATATGGAAGAGATGGCGGAACTCCTAAAGAAAATCAAGTTGGAGAGTGAGCAACTTGGGGTATACATCTAAATGTTAGCAAGACCAAGATCATGTCCATAGGCACAGATGGTGTGGGAGAGCCTCTCATAATTGATGGTAATGAAGTAGAATAAGTCTCGAAATTCAACTTTCCTGGATCCCTGATTACCAAAGAGGATGGTTGCAGCCAAGAAACTAGACACCGTTTAGCAATGGCTAGATCACCAATGGCCAACCTAAGCAAGATCTGGGCTGACAGAAGAATAACTAGAGCAACAAAAACCAAGCTTGTCCAAGCCCTTGTATTTCCAATTGCCACGTATGCCTGTGAGACGTGGACCCTAACAAAAGCTGACAAAAACAGAATAGCTGCTTTCGAGATGTGGTGTTGGAGGCGTATCCTTCACATCTCATGGACAATGAGAAGGTCCAATGCCAGTATTATTGAAGAAATCGGGGTGTCTGAACGACTTCTTCATGCTATCAACACCCGAATGTTGAGCTACTTTGGCCATATCTCACGTCGCAAGGGTAACAACCTAGAGAAGATGATCATGCAAGGCATTGAAGGGAAGAGAAAGAAAGGCAGACCTCGTTCCCGGTGGATTGATCACTAAAATTGATTACTGGACACCCGCTCCATGATTGTTACTCCTTTGCTGAAAATCGATATCTATGGCGTAGTATCTGTAAGGTCACGAGCTGTCAGTCATGACAGGACCGAACCAACCAACCAACCAACTTGCTTCAAGCCTAACATGTATATTGCTGATCAAAGACGTATTTAACACTACACAGAAGACGAGCTGCCGAGCACTAGAAAGTAGAGCAAGGCATGATAACTAATATATTTGGGAACTACAAAACTCTCAATCATTGCGAGCCAATCAGAATACCAGCAGTAGGCTTTTCCATCACTGAAGCAGCAAATATAACCAACAATATGTCGGTTGTCAAGTCTGTGGCGTGTATCAAATAGTTACAGCCTTGATAATTGGGTATTGGTAGATTTGCTCTCATCTAGTGGACTTTAAGATACAACACAGTGGATCTGGATTACCATTATGAAATGATAATCTAAAAGCTAGCCAGCAAACAACAATATCAGAATACCAGTTAGCAAATAACAATGCCATTGTCAAATAAATAGTCATAGCCTTGATAATCGAGTATTGGTAGATTAACCCTAACCATCCTCAATGCCGCAAATGTGCACGGTAAAGTCTGTCTGTGACAGCTGGCGTGGCACTTTTTCGATGAAATAATGGCCCCAGGCTACATAGTCGGGCCAATACACTGGCCCGAGTATGGTTGGCCCCCGTGGCGCACTGGTAGAGCGTTCGTCTGACAACCGAGAGGTTGTGGGTTTGAGCCCCGGGCGGCGCCACTCTTTTTGTCCGCGTTTTTGTCGTTGAAAAAAAAAATTCTTCAAAATGTGACTTAGGAGATTAGGGTAAATGCACAATTATCAAAAAGGTGAAGTGAAGTTAGCAAATAATAATATTTTGACTGTCTTATTTTTATTCTATTGACTTTTTGGATGTGGTAAATTTCAAATTAGTGACTGCAATGTAAGTATAGTACTTGCAATGGCTAATTATATAGGTTCTATACAATTACAATAAGCATGAGTACATTGTATGTTATATGAATTTTGCGGGTTCCTTCTAATTCTAATAAATGTAATATTTGAACTTTATATTTTGTATAAACAAATAAAATGGGATTTGTGAAGAATTTTATCTTGAATACTATTCTTTATTTTACCAGGTTTACTAGTGTGAAACTACGCACTTAAAAGTGTCAACAATTCAAATTTCTTATCCTCTTGGAGCTTTAGGAATGGTGGTTTTGAGTGAATGTTTCAAATATTGACCATTTTCAATTGATATTTCCCTCAACTAACTGATATACAAAATATCTGTCGTCTGACGATTGCATTATATCGGCATGAAACTCATGAGTAACGACTCATTTACCAGAAGGTTTTTACTATGAATTATCATACAACATCGGTTATTTACAGGTCTATACTTCATTCATCTAGTTCTGTGCAGTGATTTCAAAGCGTATTTCAATGATTGTATTTCATTACATTGCACATGATTGTATTATGCTGGCATGAAAAGACTAGCACTCAAACACTTGGCAAATATGTGGCCAATCACTAGAATACGCTCTCACATCACTGCACAGAGTTAGACGAATGATCAATGTTATATTATTCATACCCTCTGCCAGAAGAACCATTTTCTTTTAAATAAACAATGTTAAAAAATAGTCTCGTAGGAAAGACAAGTTGCTGTGTTTATTATACTTTTATATATTTCTTTTCAATCCTCATATTTTTGCAACAAGTGTTCGTTCATGTTCCCATTAGAAATTATTTCAAAATATATACCGTATGTTAACCTTAGTTTGTTTACAAGGCGTCTCAAAGATAAATACTAGTATGTTAATCTGAAATACTAGACATTAGGCTTAATACTTATCAAATACAACTATCACACCATACAGACATATTTTAGGATATACACTTCATTTTTTTAATACATTTATTCAAACATTAAGGATCATTAGTTTTTTCAATTAGGCCATATCCTGTGACAAACGGTAAGCATATTATTGTTGGCAATACCATATTTAATTTCTTTACTAATAGATTCTGACTGACGCTGCAAAAGCTCTTGCAAGTTTAATCAGCCCAACCTCCTCACCGACAACCTCAATCAAACACACCAAAGTACCAAATTGACATCTACTTACGAACCATGGCTAGAAGTGTCTTCAGTCCCAGACTGCGTCCATCCATCTTGATCACCATAGTTTTGTTTTACAACAACATGGCACTGGACCAACATGTAGCTGCAGCCCGAACATCGATGAAACCCCTGTGGGAGACTGCGGTAAACAATCATACTCAACCATGCCGTTTTGAAGGGAGAAATACCAGTCAAGGAACAGGTTTCTTGCATGGAAGTGTGCATCAAACCTGCAGTATTCAAGTCAATGCATCACTTGGATATAATATTCGTATAGAAATACCTAGAAGTAAGGTTTCAAATGAATCTTTTTTCTTTTATATTGAGAGACAAGGGGACTTAGTCTGTACAAATAAGTATGTTGTATTTAAGGAAAATGCTGAAGTATGTAGTAGTATTCTACTCCAAGACAGTCTTAAATTAAATCTACAAGGTAATGTTAGTATCTTGGTAGATGGGATATCAGCCTTAGATTCTAAGCCTATGTGCCCAGAATTTGATGATATATTAGCTAGCCCAAAAGTAAATCAGACACCAGATTGTATACATGTTAAGGGGTATACAAGTCAAATTACTTGTGACTTAAAAGATGGTGATATCTGTAACCTGATATTTCCACCTCATTGTAATGCTACGCTTAGAGATAGAGAAGTAACCCTTCTGTGTTATGATAATAGTGTCCTGAAAACACACGAATCATTGATAATCTACCCAGTTGCTATGACCAATTTAGATCTAAGCAATAACAACATAGTCCAAATGGAAGGCAATCCATTTCAGGGGTTCATATATTTACAAGAACTACACTTACAGCAAAACAACTTGGCCAGCCTCCATGACAACGTGTTTTGTGGATTGTATATGTTAGTTTTCCTGGATATTAATGGTAATGAATTGACCACATTGCCAGGAGACTTGTTTGATGGATTGCAAAACTTGAATAAACTGTATTTGTATGGAAACCGATTGATCACAGTAAATGAAACTTTATTTCATCAATTGAATGAGCTGACCTTCCTGGCTCTGAATGACAATGAATTGACCACATTGTCAGGAGACTTGTTTGATGGATTGCAAAACTTGAATACACTGTATTTGTATGGAAACCGATTGATCACAGTAAATGAAACTTTATTTCATCAATTGAATGAGCTGACCCTCCTGGCTCTGTATGACAATGAATTGACCACATTGACAGATGACTTGTTTGATGGATTGCAAAACTTGAATGAACTGTGGTTGAATGGAAACCAATTAGTCACCTTAAATAAAACTTTATTTCATCAATTGAGAGAGCTGACCCTCCTGGCTCTGAATGACAATGATTTGACCACATTGCCAGGAGAC
The DNA here is from genome assembly GCA_035610835.1 of Ophiura sarsii. NCBI lineage: Eukaryota > Metazoa > Echinodermata > Ophiuroidea > Amphilepidida > Ophiuridae > Ophiura > Ophiura sarsii. The sequence goes on along the minus strand of CM069458.1, from coordinate 38,791,236 downwards.
TTGTTTGATGGATTGCAAAACTTGAATACACTGTATTTGTATGGAAACCGATTGATCACAGTAAATGAAACTTTATTTCATCAATTGAATGAGCTGACCTTCCTGGCTCTTAATGACAATGAATTGACCACATTGTCAGGAGACTTGTTTGATGGATTGCAAAACTTGAATACACTGTATTTGTATGGAAACCGATTGATCACAGTAAATGAAACTTTATTTCATCAATTGAATGAGCTGACCCTCCTGGCTCTGTATGACAATGAATTGACCACATTGCCAGATGACTTGTTTGATGGATTGCAAAACTTGAATGAACTGTGGTTGAATGGAAACCAATTAGTCACCTTAAATAAAACTTTATTTCATCAATTGAGAGAGCTGACCCTCCTGGCTCTGAATGACAATGAATTTACCACATTGCCAGGTGACTTGTTTGATGGATTGCAAAACTTGAATGAACTGTGGTTGAATGGAAACCAATTAGTCACCTTAAATAAAACTTTATTTCATCAATTGAATGAGCTGACCCTCCTGGCTCTTAATGACAATGAATTGACCACATTGTCAGGAGACTTGTTTGATGGATTGCAAAACTTGAATACACTGTATTTGTATGGAAACCGATTGATCACAGTAAATGAAACTTTATTTCATCAATTGAATGAGCTGACCCTCCTGGCTCTGTATGACAATGAATTGACCACATTGCCAGATGACTTGTTTGATGGATTGCAAAACTTGAATGAACTGTGGTTGAATGGAAACCAATTAGTCACCTTAAATAAAACTTTATTTCATCAATTGAGAGAGCTGACCCTCCTGGCTCTGAATGACAATGAATTTACCACATTGCCAGGTGACTTGTTTGATGGATTGCAAAACTTGAATGAACTGTGGTTGAATGGAAACCAATTAGTCACCTTAAATAAAACTTTATTTCATCAATTGAATGAGCTGACCCTCCTGGCTCTGAATGACAATGAATTGACCACATTGCCAGGAGACTTGTTTGATGGATTGCAAAACTTGAATACACTGTATTTGTATGGAAACCGATTGATCACAGTAAATGAAACTTTATTTCATCAATTGAAGGAGCTGACCTTCCTGGCTCTGTATGACAATGAATTGACCACATTGCCAGGAGACTTGTTTGATGGATTGCAAAACTTGAATACACTGTATTTGTATAGAAACCGATTGACCACATTGCCAGGAGACTTGTTTGATGGATTGCAAAACTTGAATAAACTGTACTTGTATGGAAACCAATTGGTCACCTTAAATGAAAGTTTATTTCATCAATTGAAGGAGCTGACCTTCCTGGCTCTGTATGACAATGAATTGACCACATTGCCAGGAGACTTGTTTGATGGATTGCAAAACTTGAATAAACTGTACTTGTATGGAAACCAATTGGTCACCTTAAATGAAAGTTTATTTCATCAATTGAGAGAGTTGACCCTCCTGGATCTGCATTACAATCAATTGACCACATTGCCATGTGGCTTGTTTGAGGGATTACAAAACTTGAATGAATTGTACTTGTATGGAAACCAATTAGACACGCTGGATTCTCACCTGTTCAATCATTCAAATCAACTTAAAATCCTCGTAATTAGTAATAACAGGTTGGTAACATTTCCTGATGTTTTATTCAATGGGTCGAATACTCTGGAATATCTCTTTTTGAACAATAATCAATTGACCTGGTTAGGCACAAACACGTTACAGGGGTTATTCAAATTGAAAATTCTGTTTTTGACCAATAATAAACTAAACTATGTTGATGCAGATATGTTTAAGGATACTATTAATATTATTTTAATTAATTTATCTGAAAACCAGTTGACACATTGTCCAAAAATCAAACACTTGACTCAATTAATTTACTTTAATATTAGAAACAATCCATTGACAGCCATATCTCATGATACCTTCAGTGCCCTCACTGTAAATTCAGAATTGTTCGTAAGTCAACATGAGATTTGTGAGTGTTATGTGCCTGCTGGTGTTAAGTGTGATGCGTCAGATAAAAGATCACCATATCTCACATGTGATAGGCTGTTATCAGAAAATGCATTGGTGGTCTTGATGTGGCTAATTGGTATAAATGCACTTGGTGGAAATATATTTGTTTTAGTTTGGAGAAAGAGACATACCAAATATTATAGAGTACAGGATATACTCCTTAGCAATCTGGCCATGTCTGATTCACTCATGGGTATATACATGGTAATTATTGCAAGTGCCGATATTTACTATGGGGAATATTTCCCAATTCAATCTGAGACCTGGAGATCTAGCATATTATGTAGACTCGCAGGATCAATATCGGTAGCATCGACCCAATTATCAATTTTCTTTCTTTCTTTGATTAGCATCGATAGGTTAATTGGTATCAAGCACCCATTTTCTAATAAAAAAATGGGCAAAAGATCAACAATTGTGATTGCTGTACTAATATGGGTTTTTTCACTGGCATTAGGTATTGTCCCGTCCACTTTATCTGGATGGAACTTTAAATTTTATGATAATGCCCATGTGTGTGTTGGTTTGCCGTTAGCTTTAACCAAAACATACATAACTAACATAAATACCACAAGGACTTTGGTAGAGAATACAAATTCTTTCTACCGCAAATATATATCTACTACTAAATTCACAGGTCTTACTAATGGCTTGTACTTTTCAACAGCACTATTCCTAGGACTCAACAGCTTATGTTACCTGGTAATACTTGCATGTTATATAGAGATATTCAGGGCTGTTAATAAGTCAGCAAAACAATCTGGACGCACTCCTGAAATGGATGAACAGATAAGACTCCTCCGTAAAGTAACCGCCATTGTTGTTACAGATTTCGCATGCATATTTCCAATTATTGTTCTTGGAATCTTAGTTCAAACAAGGGTAATTGAACTGCCCCCTTCAGTCTATGCATGGTCAGTGACCTTTGTTTTACCAATAAATTCAGCAATTAATCCATATTTGTACACGATTGCAGAAATCATCTCAAATAATCGTAAGAAAATAGAAGACAAAAAGATTCAACAACCAATAGCTCTCCAGAAAATGAAACCATAGCAATTCATAAAATGACATGATAATTTCAACTGTACAATTACCATGGTAGTTCTAGGTAATATCCACTAATTAATATGTGAGTGCATTGAATCATGTACATTTTATATTTTTCATGGCGGGAAAAATCATGTTTCATATGGGACATCTTTTTGACACACCCTGTATGGGGCCTATTTAATATGGCTGATATATGTTGGGATATTTTGTAAACAAATTTCAGCTGATACAATTTATTACAAGGATACGCATATTATCTAAATACTGCATCTTTATGATAATTAAGATATATTCTTTTTTAGTTTAATAATTTAAGGATGGATGTATTAGGATAATGCACAAAAGAGGGTAGATGGCTATGGCTAAATGCCTACTATTAATATGATAGCGTGTTAACACTTTCCACGCGACAGGTGTCTGCCGATGACATTCCAACATTTCACAAAATGTTTCAAAAATGTCAACATTATTGAATTTCATTACCATATTTGGAATCACCATGAGAAATGCATTGAAATAAGTACAAACATGCCTGGTATTGGTTCAGTAATTTGAGATTAAATTTCCGCGTGGAAAGTGTTTTAACTTAAAAATTTATAAATAAGGAATATCAAATAATTAGGTATTTCTGTAACTTCTGTGGCTTTGTGATCAAGTATAATATATAGTGGCTTATAAAGTGTGTATGGATAATATTTAATATAGCTTAATATCAATAAAACTAAATCTGTATTCTGTAAATTCTGCGAACTTGTAATGTTGTTTGATGTCAGATAGATTATGGTTGAATCTGAAGATACGTATGGTCAAATATTTCCATTTTGAATTTTATACGCGATGTACCGCAGTAATGTCACAGAATATTCTAGTAATAAATGCAGAATTTATGTGTAAGTGCTGGGATTGCCTTTCATTGCATATCAGCAAACTGTGTATATTGGCAGTGCACCTCTGTACAGTGAGGTCAGAGAATATTCCAGTAATCAATGGAGCATTTATGTGTGAGTGCTGGGATTGCCTTTCATTGCAGGGTCCACACCACACCACTAAATAAATAATGGAATACTCCACGAAAGGCCTGTTGAATTAGGAGTGTTCCTCTAAGTGAAATATATGAAAATGCTGCAGAGGTAGTGTTTTGGCGAAAATGTTGATTGGATTGTTTTTAAATGAAGATTATCAAACAATTTCAGCTTGTGCAAATGTTCTTATTTTGACCAATTTTGTATGATTTTATAGTCATTTTAGAGACTTCAATAATTGATTACAATCGCTTAAACCTAAGCTAGGCCTGGGCATTCTAAAAACATTTGTATCGTCGACGGTGCATATCTCGAAAGTTTTGCCTTGACCTTATTTATTGTTGTTGCTAAAAGGAAAGCCAAGACCATGATCTTCATCAAAAATATAAAGTTGAAGCAACCAGTTGCTTTATAAGCGAGAAAATGGCTTTTAAGTATGGCCCATTTTACACAGTAGGTACAGGGGATTTATTTAGTGGTGTGGATCCTGCATATCAGCAAAATATGTGTATGGGCAATGTGCCTCTGTACAGTGAGGTCAGAGAATATTCCAGTAATCAATGCAGCATTTATGTGTGAGTGCTGGGATTGCCTTTCATTGTATATCAGCAAAATGCGTTATATGGACAGTTTACCTAAAATTCAAGTGATCGATGTAGCATTTATGTTCAGGTGCCAGGTTTGCCTTTAATTGCCTTGTCAAATATGCCACTGAATAAAATTCATGCCTGTGATCATCTATGATCCTTGGATACACTCTAAAGTCACTGCACTGAGAATGAGTGGAGTACAGCTAGCTTACCTTTAGCTGGGCAAAGCATATGTCACTGGTTTTCATTTCACCGATAAACACTAACCTAAGAAAACCAGAAAGAAAAAAAATAACAGAGAATAACAATATAATAGCTGATAAAAGTAGGAATTGTTGAGGGATTACAAAACTTATACAATGAATCATTATGCAAGAGTTGTTATGTAGAAAGCCAATTCTCTAATGTTTTAAATGTTCGGTACGTGTCTTACAAAGTGCAACCTATAGACGTTATTCGTAATTGGCGCACTTACGTCGAAAGAGGGCCGTGCTATCCAACTGAGCATGCTCAGAGCAATTAGTGCTCCGAAAACGATGCTAGGATGTACCCGAGACGAGAGTGATGTATTTTTTCAATGTGGTGAACTTTGCATTCATTATATTGCAGTAAAAGTACGAGATTGTTTGTTTATCGGCGTGACATCGAGTATGTCTCCCTCTTTGACATGAAATCGCCAATTACGAATAACGTCAATATAATTATATGTAGGCCCTATATTATATCTTTATAGAGATTGGTGATAGTTGTGGTAGGATAATACTTTAATAGCTTTATATCTACAAAATAATCTGTATTTAAAACTTCTATGGACTTGTAATGTTGTAAGATGTAAGGTAGATTATAAAGTATGTGAAATTATTTGATGTTTTAAATGTTCGGTGGTTTGTCATTAGCCCAATGGATATATGCATATTATTTGAATACCATATCTTTATGATAAGTAAAGATATATTCTTGCAACTTTTTAAGTTTAATAATTAAAGGATTGATGATGGTTGTACAAGAGAGCAGTGGGCTGAATCCGTACTATTGTGATAGTGTGATAAGTTTATAAACAAGGTTAAATATATACCGGTAGCTGTATATCTTTAAACAATTCTGTATTTCTGTAACCTTTGTGGCTTTGTGATATAAATTGCTAAACAAAAATATTCAGACATTTATTTTCAAACACCAATTTTTAGAACATTTTGTGATATATTTATAATGTGTTTCATTCGTAGCAATCACTCGCTCATGTGCTTAGGCATCTGCTTGTGAATGTGGAGAGGTCTCATTCAAAATGTGCCAAATTCACCACTGTTTTATGCTCAAAAGAACAACTCTGTCATCTGTTCAATTATGTGTTACATTGGCAGCTACACTCTAAAAACGCTGTTTAAAATCTTTAAACAACTGGTGTTGTTCAAGTACCCTGCTTAAAATAATGTTTAGATACGTAAATGTTGTTTAGGTTACTTGAAGAACCCCCTTTGCTTACAACTGTTACACAACATTTTTTTTCCCTGTGTTGTAGAGAGATGCTCTACTTTAGAGGACAAAATAGTGATGATTTTGACATATTCAGATTGGGACCGCCCCATTTTCTCAAGCATGTGGCTGAGCTCTGGAATATGTTCATATTGTGTTGCATATCAACTGAAAGCTGAATGTGTTAATCTTTTCAGTGATACCAAATGTGTAGCAATAACTTGTTTCAGAGCTTAGCCACACGCTTGAGAATATGGGGGGTCTTAATCTGAATGAGCCATTTGTCCTCAAAGGTCAATAGAGCATCTCTGATCTCTAGAACACTGCAAAATATATTAAGGAGTGTTCTTTAGGGACCCTGCTTACACACATTTTTGCATATTTAATCATTCGTTTAAGCAGGGTACTTGAACAACAACAGTTATTTAAAGATTTTGAATAGTGTTTTACAGTGTAGCTGTCAATGTAACAATTAAATTGACCAGATGACAGAGTTGTTATTTTTTCTGTGAATTTGGCACATTTTGAATGATACCTCCCGACATACTCACCCCGGTGGCCAAGCACCGAAACAAGTGATTGCTACAAATAATGTATCGTCAGAAAGTGGAACACATAGAGCTTTTCATTGATATGAAATACAATATGAGTATATCCAAAACAATAATCAAAAATTGGCATAATTGAAATAGATTTCCGTACGTTTTTAAGCAGTTTAGTATATGGTGGCTTTTTGTGTGTATGGATAATTATATGATTTCCAATTCAAGGTATAAGCCTGTGTGGGTTCAACTTAAAACCAGTTTATGTTTGATTTTCTTAATTCTGAAAATTCTGGAAGTCTGAAGCATGCAAGGTCAACACAATCAGTTACCACTACCTACACGCATTATCTTACTATAATTTGCGTAATGTTGTATGTGTGTATGTATAATGTATCCTGAAAATGCTCTCTCATTTTTCATCTAAAACACAGCCCAAATCCAGGGCTTTTTCAGACTATTTCTACGGACCATGTTTGTTTATCGCTATGCGCTTGGAGGTAAAAGGGGCATTAAGAGATTGCCGAGAAAAATGAAATTTGGAAAAAAGGAATTGTTTCAATATTGATAAAGGTATGTAGGAACCCTGAAGGGTAATGATATATGGGAAAACGGTTGAATAATGGTGCTAGATTTAAATTGATTTGAAACAAGTTATTTGGTGAGTGATGCTGATAATTTTGATGTGATCTATATACATCGAAATGACCAAATCGTGAAATTTCACATGATAGACGGCGAAGTAAGGTAAACGGTTTCAGATGGCAGTTAGTATATATGCCAAAGTATTACGTAGGTGAAAAAACCTGCTTTCCAGAACAATTGAGGGCGCACTCCCATACGTATCGCTCAGTGCCCCTTTAATGAAGAAATGTGGAATAACCGAGGGCCGATGAGGTAATGAAATAATGTGGTTTCTGATAAGAACAAAACATGGTATGGTGAATCTAAACCGCGTAACATGGTGTCAGATATGGGATTTGACACTGTGGGGCAATGACGGGAAGCATTCAATTTATATAGACATGTATTTTATTCATATTTACTCATATCATTTATGTGATGATGTATGGGATATGGGTAATGACAATGATGACGGGGAACATTCATTTTCCGGTCAGAACATAGGCTTATTGAATGAATTTTTTAAACTATTTCGTGATAAATTTTTAACACATGTTGTTTCATTTTGTAGGTGTTGTAGGCCCTACTTACTAGCATGCTTGCTGCTAGTCTAACATACCGCACAGTTAAACAAAGAAAGGCCACCAATTATGTTGATCTTGCCGGATTCAGACTTCCAGCAGTGCATTCGTAGAAATAATTGACTTATTGATTAATAATTAATAATGGGTGGAGCTCTCGATGTATATAGTTCAATAAATGTGTATGTTTTGTTTTTAAATAAATTAGAGAAATCAATGCATGTGTGCTGATGTTGATGTGTGAATAATGGCATGACCCCAGTCAACATTTGCGAAATTGCACTGATTTTTGTCATTTTTCAAGAAACAAAACATATATACAGGTGAATTTTAAACTTGAATGCTTTATACTTCATTCAATTTATATCTTTTAATTATTATGTATTTCTGTAGCATCAGTGTTTAATGTACTTTTGTTGTTGGATGTCAAAATAAAGGGCACTAAAATACAAACATGTGCATAAATACCTACATTTTCACTTGAATGCAACAAGGTTGTAAATGAATTACTATTACTAAGCACTTACAATCTTCTTACTAATCACGACGCATAGAAGTAAGTTGATGTGGGTAATCGATGAGTAAATGAGCATGTATCCACATTGTTGGCTAAATTACACTGGTTACCAGTTGATGAACGTATTATGTATAAGACAATGCTGTATGTGTACAAATCTAAAGAAGGGCTCTGTTCCCAGTCTGTAGTGTTAGAAATGCCACTAGTGTACAATGTTTTAAGTCCAAACTCAAAATTATCTGTTTCCTTAAATGTTTTCCTTTTTGTCATTGCATTTCTTTTTGCTGTTGTATTTTTCATGTTTTGCGCTTTATATCCCTAGGCAAAGGCACGACGGTATAAATGTTATTTATTATTATTATAAAACCTCCAAAAAGGACATTTATGCTTTCTAAACCAATCAGCAATACTTTAAAAACTGTGTAAAGAACAAGTCAGTATCAATAAGATCAAGAAACTTCTAGAAGCAGATCACGCACACTGCGAACCAACAAGTACATCGGAAAGAGCAAGAGCGTACTGCAAGAAATTTGACACAAGGGTACTGCCAGAAGATGGAGGAGACACCATAACATGGAGAAACAAAGAGTTGGGACCAACATACAGGAATTCAACAAGAGAAGAGGAGAAACAAGAGCAGAAAAGGTAGAGAAGGCGCACAATCAAATAGTGAGCTTATTCATGCAAGGACAATCAATGAGCGAAGTAATAGAGCAAGTACCAGAAGGAAAGGTCAACAGTCCAGCAATGCACCATGCTAAGACAATTGCTTCCGATAAACAAACAACAGAGGCAAGAGACAAGATTAAACAGATGAGGACGTGACAAGACCAAGTACGCGCCATGGCAAGAAGAGATGATACAATATCTAAACAACACATCAGAAGATGATAGACACATCACAATTCTGGTATCAGATGGTTACGGAAACATAGGAAAAACAATACTGGTAAACACAAACAACGGAAGGAACCCAGGAAAGGTGATATCGCTTGCAAATGGAAAATCTGCAGATCTATCATACATCATGAAAAGAAACATGCAAGTATAGAAAGAACATACTTTGACATGGCTAAATCAGAGCAAGACAGAATCAACTGGGGGAGTAATAGAGCACTTCATGAGTGGAGTATGGACGTCAACAAAATATGAATCAGAAAACATCAGGAGAAAACCAATACAGGTAATCGTCAACCCGGGTGTCAAAGAGCTGAGTGCAGACAGATGGAAGCTGTTCACAATTGGACCAGAAGGAGCACCGCTACATCAGTTAAAGCTAACATACCACATCGTAGAACAAGTAGAAGAGAAAGACTTCTTTGGACACAAGGTAATGATGAAAAGATTCAAACCAGTAGACTTCAAACCTGTAGGGTTCCCGGGAACCGCAAGAGGAATAGACGTAGCAGGACCATCCAACTGGGAAGATAAACCAATGTCAGAAACAGAAGAAGAAGAAGAAAGACTGGAAGACAGAATAAAAGAGCTACAACGAGAAAGAAGAGAAGATGAAACAATTGGAGAATTCAGAGACAATAGAGCAAAGGTGATAGCAGAGAGCAAATTCGGTAACGACAAGGCAGCAGCAGAAATCATCGACCTCAACAAAGAACAAAGAGAAAACAGAAGAATGGTCAAGGTAGAAACAATCGAATCAGAAGACGAAGAAGAACCATGCAACCACAAAGAATCCAACTTCTACCATGGAATGGTACTCATCACTAGGTACAAATATGACAATGAAGCAACTGTAATGTATAAGTGTGAAGTCTGCCATAAGTGGGCCTTAGATGTACGCTAGTTTCCGCTGGTAAAAGAGTATAGTTAGCATAAGAAAAAGAAAAATGTAGTAGAATGAGAAATAAAGAATTGCCAGTTGGCACAAAACAAATATGACGTAACATCTATCCCCGTGATATCAGCTACAAAACTCTGTACGTCACGAGGGACCCGGAAGTTACAAAGAGTACGTAAATCATTGACGTCACAAACAAATAAAAATGCTCACCGTAGAGGGCTTAGCATGAGTCCCCAATACAAAGTGAGATACAATACAATATTACTCATCTTATATTGACTTGATAGGTTTGGTTGTGTTAATACTTTATAAAAGAATAGTATTACATGCGCACGGCGAAGCGAAACGAGAGCATGGTTTGTGAGTTTATCAGCGTGTATAACGTGTGCAGGGCACTCCATAACTCATATACTACACACTCTCTTACAGAACTAAGTTTGTATATATACTTTGAAAATAAAAAAATACACACCACTGATTAACTTTTGACTCTTAGTGTAATTGACAATACCCTCTCACAATATACTTATGAGAAGAGAAAGTAATTGACAATACTCTCTCACAATGTACTTATGAGAAAGTAATTGACAATACCCTCTCACAATGTACTTATGAGAAAGTAATTGACAATACCCTCTCACAATGTACTTATGAGAAAGTAATTGACAATACCCTCTCACAATGTACTTATGAGAAAGTAATTGACAATACCCTCTCACAATATACTTATGAGAAAGTAATTGACAATACTCTCTCACAATGTACTTATGAGAAAGTAATTGACAATACCCTCTCACAATGTACTTATGAGAAAGTAATGGGCAATACCCTCTCACAATGTACTTATGAGAAAGTAATGGACAATACCCTCTCACAATGTACTTATGAGAAAGTAATTGACAATACCCTCTCACAATGTACTTATGAGAATGTAATTGACAATACCCTCTCACAATGTACTTATGAGAATGTAATTGACAATACCCTTTCACAATGTACTTATGAGAATGTAATTGACAATACCCTCTCACAATGTACTAATGAGAAAGTAATTGACAATACCCTCTCATAATGTACTTATGAGAAAGTAATTGACAATACCCTCTCACAATGTACTTATGAGAAAGTAATGGACAATACCCTCTCACAATGTACTTATGAGAATGTAATTGACAATACCCTCTCACAATGTACTTATGAGAAAGTAATGGGCAATACCCTCTCACAATGTACTTATGAGAAAGTAATGGGCAATACCCTCTCACAATGTACTTATGAGAAAAGTCCTCGCACTCATTGTCAATAAACAGTTCCTGCACATCTTCAGGCATCATTTTCTCTATCCATTTAGGCTCCATTTCTTCATTCCAACCATTTTCACAAGCATCATCAGTGCCTTCATAATTGTTGATACCTGCAGAACGCCATTCTCTAGCCATGTGTAGCGGGAATCGCTTTTTGTAGAAGTTTTGGGCGTATTTAATTATTTAATCATTGCAAACGGTTGCAATACCCTTAAGATCTATTTTTAATTGTGCACCGCTTGTAATTTCATTTTGGGGTGTTGCCTGTACGTTACCTGATCGGCCTCACCTATCTGGGGACAACTAGAGTTGCTAATTGGCGTTGCTAATTGGTTTAGGCTTGCGCAGTACAGCGGGGGGAAACCAAAAACGCCATCTTTTGTTGAACGCGTGGTATGATCAGAAAACTCGGACATCTGTGTTGGAAAACATCCAAATCCTTCGGAAATCGGACGTTTTGATTGACATCCTTTCATTGTAAGTACTATAGATGTATATAGAACATTCTTGGACCATTGTGATTCATGTATTTTGTAAATTGAGCGATTTCTGCGCGTTTTCGTGGACAAGGTAGATGCCAGATTGTTTATACATGAGTTCCGTGATTTTTAACAGTGTGTGAATAGGGCATTTACTTCTGTTTTCATCACACTGACACCGTATTTTGAGACCCCAAATATCTCTTTTTGATTGTGTCAAATTACTTCAAAAAGTCTATTGTTAGTGATAGTATGTCGTATAGCGTTATGCATGACCAAAAACTAGCCCTGATTTACGTGTTTGGAATGATTTTGGGCAGTTTTTAAAATATATTGAATTTGTTGAAAATTATCAAACTTGTGTGCATAAAACAGTACCCCTGCGTAAATCAATTTGAGATGATGACGTCATGATATTCTAGAAAATTCTCGAGAGGTGCGAAGTGCATTCTGGGTGTTGCTATAGGTACTCGGCGTAAGAAAATACGATAAATTGTAGACCGTAGGCTTATTTTGGTTTTGTTCAGAAATAGAAATCATTACAGAGTGTACCAAAAATAGTACGCTTCACCAAATTACGTTGTATTATGTGGTGATTTTGTATGGTTGCCGTATAATAATCCTGTTTATCAAATTTTGTATGTCGTGCTGTGATTTTGAAATTCTTACAGTGTGTTTCCAAATTATTGTATCAAATAATACTTTGTCAGTAGAGATTGAGTACAGCTGAAAATACAGTTGCACTGTTCTGAACATTAAAATATTGTTAATGATTTTTAGGATTGTTACATGAAGTCAGCTGTTCCTGATTTTCATGCCCTAAATTTTGGATTAGGATTTTCTTCCTGAGCTAATTGTTAGTCTGATTTTTGATTAGTTATTCAGGCTTGCATGTCAATGGTAGTGTGTATGATTATAAATTACCAGTGCACACAAAATATTTTATGAATGTAAATTGAGTCATTGTTTCATGGATAAATGATTACTCTATACCAAAATTGTCACGCTATCATGATTCAGGGTTGGATTGTGTAAACATGTAAATTGAGGCCATTGTATGGTAGGAGCGATTAGTGAATTGTTTATTATGTATTCTTAAACAACATGGGATGGGCGTGCCGCGTATAAATTGAGCCTGTGCTTTATCTTTTTGATTATTACAGCTATCTATCTAGTATTTGGGTAGGCTTTTTGTGACAATATCCCATCATTCCTTATCGCGTTGATATAGAAACCAAACCATCAGAGATGATTCATGATCACTGTATTGTAAATACAGGGAACTTGCATGGCAAATTATTGTATTTTATTACTTGTGTGTTGGACAGAACAGGTGACCCGGATGTTAAATTGTTATGATGATGTGTGTATATATTTGTATGCTTGAGTTAAATAGGTTTTCCAATATTCCTGAATACTTTCGGTGGTAATGATTTTTAATCATTCAAAATTTCTTATAATATTGAGGGTTGTCATGTACACAAAGTGTGACCCCCTGATTGTGCTGCGGAATAGTCGGCATGTTTGTTCTGATTGGTTAGACCGTTTTGGAGACTTATTGCATTGTGTAATGTAATCTGCTGATTTTGGGTTGTAGTTTTTTTTTAGTGACCAAAATTAGTGCTCAGTCAAACACTTAGAGCATTTTTGACATTTCACATTTTTATGTTCAATGAGAAATTACTTAGTCGATTTTTGCTTTATCCAACACTTAGAGCATTTTTGACATTTCACATTTTTATGTTCAATGAGAAATTACTTAGTCGATTTTTGCTTTATCCAACACTTAGAGCATTTTTGACATTTCACATTTTTATGTTCAATGTTTTCTGTAATCATAATTTGTGTTTTTGGTAAAACACTTAGACAGTTTTGGAGGATCAGATTTTGTGTTTTTGGTGAAACACTTATAAAATTTTGGAGGATCAAAATTTGTTCTGTAACACTTAGAAGTTTTCTGTGATCCAAATTTGTGTTTTTGGGGAAAACACTTGTAAATTTTTGAAGTGATCGAAATTTATCACTTGGTCCAAAAATACTTTGTAGATTTTTGATTTCGATATTTTTCATGCTGTGTCAATACTTAGTACATTTTCGATTTCAACATTTTTCATGCTTGGTGAAAAATACTTTGATGGTTTGACAATTAACTATCTTGTTACATGGTGACACTGTGTCACGCTATACTATGTGAAGTACATTAGGGAGCGTACTTATGCATGGGTATTATTAACTGGGGCGAGGTCAACCATGTTATTGTGCATCCACACATACAATTGTGAATGCCATGACCTTATACTGTATATAGACTAGATTAACTATTGGTGGGAATATCCTACTATCTTTTGTGTTAAATAGGAATCGTGATAGAAAGTGACGAGAGTAATAGGTGAACTGAAGATTGGGAATGCTCATATCGTGTTGTAGAGCGACAAACTGTAAGTAATGTCACTTCATTTAAAAATCATGGTGATATGTAAATAATGGCAAATGGCGAGTAGGAGAGGTACAGGTGAGAATTAAACTGTTTGGTACAACATTAATTCATCGTAATCTTTGGAAGTGGTTGTCAATTGTTCCATTGGAATGATATGTGCGCTCCATACCGTGGCGTCGTATTGAGTAATGAAGTTCGTGCACATGTTGATTGTAGTTTAAGAAATAAGACTTGCGATATTTTGTCAAGTTATGAACACATTTTACTTTGGTTATCATTGGTTACATACTGTATTGTTATAATAAAGTTTAGATAAGTAGTGTAGTAAGCGCACCCTAAAGCGACCCATACTCGCGTAGTGTAGATTCAGTAGTTATAACTTGTGGTAAAAATTAATATGTACTTGGGTGAATTCATCATTCGAGACTTGTTTACAATACTAGGCTTACTTGTACAAAGTCACCATTCGTTCTTTGATCACCAATACTAGGCTTACTTGTGTGTATATATTGCTTTGTGTTGGAAGTACAACGACTATGTACTGCCTCAAACATATGGTTAATGATCGTGATGAGGGAGTTTGAGCAAATTAACCGACAAATTATGATATGTGTAAATGAAGGAAAATGGTCTATGTGCACGTGGCGATGGCGTAGTTTCTGTTATGAAAAGTATTCGTATGTGCACGTGGCGATGGCGTAGTTGCTGTTATCAACGTACTGGTTGCCGTGCGCGGTGGGAACTGACCTAGAGAGGTTGAGCGACAGAGAGTTGAGCGACAGAGGTTGAGCGACAGAGAGTTGAGCGACAGAGAGTTGAGCGACAGAGAGTTGAGCGACAGAGAGTTGAGCGACAGAGAGTTGAGCGACAGAGAGTTGAGCGACAGAGAGTTGAGCGACAGAGAGTTGAGCGACAGAGAGTTGAGCGACAGAGAGTTGAGCGACAGAGAGTTGAGCGACAGAGAGTTGAGCGACAGAGAAGTTATTGAGCTTAAGCGCGCAGATGTGTTGTGGAGCTTAAGTTGGACTGTAAGCTTATGGCGCGTAAACATTTACACATATGATAGTCGGTGTGACATGGTATTAACACAGTGTTCTTTTCTTTTGTATGTTTCAGAACGCTCCATGGTGGTACAATTATTTATTTTTGGTGGTACAATTTTTATTAATCTGTGACTTTGGTTTGTATAGTCTTGGCTGGTTAATATTTGTTGCTTTGGTTTCAGTATATTTGGTGGTATAAATAATTTGTAGATGCTGTAGCTGTGGAGTTGTGTGGTTGCGAAATAAATGGTACATAGAATTATAACCTAATTGTCCGGTGCTTTGTTGTTCACGGTAGAAACGCAGGTTCTGCCCTGCAAACGAACTCACGTGGTCTTATAAATCAGGTTTCTAATTTCAACCCTGCCCATACTTAAACAAACCCAAAAGATTAGTGGTGTCAGATTGGCAAAATTGCATTCTGCACGCTTCGTGGTCTCGGTCCCGCCACACATGAAATGCGCTCTGAGTTTATGAATCATGACATGGTGGTAGAAATGCTATATCCGTTACTTTTTGCTCCTTCGTTAACTTGCTGTCGAAGATCGCATACCTTGCTTCATTAACGTTTTTGGTCTTTACCCCGTACAACAGTGATACATATTCTTCAAGCTCCTCAGACAAAAAGAATGTCTGGTTCATCAAGATGACAGAAAGTGTCCACAAACCTTGGCTTTGTCTCTAACAGCTTCCAGCACATACGTTTGCCCTTGCGAAAAAAGGCCGTGTTGTAATCGTTACCCGTAAAGGTGGGAATCCAACAAGACATAACTTCTGTGTTGCTGTTTAGGTCAATGTCACCCAACTTGAACGCCTTTCGGTATTTACCAGTGTTTGTGCCAAATATCACTCTGTCTCCATTCTCGTTGAAATGTGACATTGCAATAACAGCAATGTCTGTGTCGCCAGAATGTGAACGGATGATTGATATGCCTTCATCGTTACTGCTCAAGGCGTGGTCTGCATGCAAGACGACCTTCGTGTCTGCTTCTTCCTGACTACTGCTAAGATCTGGAACCAAAACAACATCTTTTGTGACAAGGATGCATTCTCTATACGATAAAAAGTAGACGCCGTCACACTTCAGATCAGCTAGTATGCTTTCTTTCTTTTCTATCAACACACTGCGAACGAGCTCAATCAGTCTGGTCTTGTTCTCGCCGTCTTTAGCCAAGAATTTGTTAAAGTCATGTGGCAACTTGGATTGTATTTAGCTTATGATAACTTTGGGTGCCATTCCTCTCTTGTTACTCTCAGCGGTCTTGATACTCTGTGGCAAATATGAATCGGCAACGATATCAATGCGCCTGTATCCTTTGGGGATGCTGGCGAAAATATTGCTGGCGAGACCTTCATATGTATCGGGATACGATGTGAAAGTTCTGATGAGGGCCATCAGGTCTACGACATAAGCAATAGTATGTTCTTTTGCTGGCAGAATACTCTCAGGATCCATTGTATCTCTTGAATTGTTCTCAACAAGAATATCCATCAGGACACTTTTCTGAGTCGTTCGTCTTGTCACATCGGCATTCCCCAGACTTAGTGGGACAGGGGTTAGTGGATACTCCAGTGCTTTCTTGAAGTCAACAATTCTGCCATGCTTTGTTGAAGTGGCAAGAAGCTTTCCTAATACATCTCGATTAGCTTCAATTACTTTGACTTTTCCATGTCCTTCAGTTGAGCTTATTTACTACTATTTGAAAATAGAGTGAGCTTGTTGCGCTTAATAGGGTCATGAAACTTCACTTCTGCTGATTCGAGCCTGTCCTTTACAAAAGTTTCGTGTGATGACTTGCCATTTGGAAGAACTTGAAATATTTCCTCCGCAATGTCCTTGTTGACCGGTGTTCCAGAGCTCAGGTTGTATATTTCCAGAGCTCAGGTTGTACAATACACTGACTATAGTTCCTGCACCTTCACTTCAGATGAGAGGATGTGTGATGGCCGTATATCTGCTTGTACGAGGGTCATTTCAATAAGTTCTACCTCCTTCCTCATAACTTTATTATTATATGAGCCAGTCTTATCAAATATCACACGATTGTAGCTTGGAACCTCAGCTACAAATCCAATGTAAATTGATCTGACTACTGGTCGTACTTTTCCGGACATGCAGTGAGAACCAAACCTCGATTTAGTGTGACGGAAACGGAGGAAAAACAGCAAAATATCGCCGAAGTGCTTTTCAATTGGCCTATTGTAAGAGGCAAAACATACCTATTGGTCAATTATAACCGTTCTAAATGTCAGATATCTCTTTAACAGACTGGAAATAATAAAGTTGACTAATTGCTTTGGAAAAAATATGCCCTCTGATTAGCCAGATTCAGTTTAACCCTCCCTAGAGAACCCTGTAAAAGTCATATTTGACTTTCATGATAACTAAGCGATCTTCAATATATTGAACTAAATGGAAGGATTTAAAGTCTGTCAAAGCGATAATTTTATATCATTGATTACCTGATTGACTATTCTGAAGGTTGCACATAAGTAAAACTCATAAAGTGACTATTATGGTAAAGATTTAACATTCGAGGCATCATTGTGGCTTAAGTTGTAACAACGAAAATTTGACTGAAGGCAGTATTCTGGTATGCCAAAGGCATATCAATACATTTGAGTTGATAGTACACTATTTGCAAGCCTACAAGAGTTATTATTGTTTACAATCTTATATATACATGATAATACTGTAATATATTCAAATATCATTTATTAATTTCCATTTTCAGTATTTAAATCATGCTCTTATATCTAACCATACAATACGAAAAAACACCCGAAAACATGTGTATATTTTTAAGGTAATTTTCTCTGTCCGTTGTCCAAAATCTCTCTCTGGCTTTGACCGCGTCATAACAAAAGTAAAACAGATATCAATTATAATTTACTACACATTTGTAGCTATGTTACGGAGCTATAATCATGACAAATGTCATGAGGTTGACATTAATATTAGCGATGTTATGAGGGAGGAGGTAGAACTTATTGAATGACCCTCGTATATATCTCCCTCAGGCTCAGCATTGGAGAAGGCCCGCAAAGATGCTGTATTTTCTGCTTGGTGTGCACGGTTAAGTGTCCATTTCAGGATTGATTTGACATCTGTAGAGAATGATTTTATACCACCTGCAACTTTGGCATCTCTGTTGATGGTCTGTTCTCCACGTTGGTCTACTGCTGTTCGCAATGCTTTTACTCTGACCTTGTACCTTTTTTTTACTGACAACCCTTTTTCCTCAATTAGCTGACGTGACGATAGGAAAAAGAGACTCAGTATTCTTCATGCACTTGACACGCAGTTGATTGCGAATTTCGCGAATTTGATCTTGTCAGTGAAGAGGACATTCTACAGTATATATCAACAAAGCGCCTTCAAAGTCATGTCTTCTCGACCCGTTGCCGACTTGGTTCTTAAAGCAAAACACTCTGACATTTGTTCCGGTCATCACACGGATTGTCAACACATCGCTCAGGACGGGTGTTTTTCCTACACCACTCAAGCATGCCGTGATTACCCCCATCATTAAGAAACAATCTCTGGATCGCAATCTGCTGAAAAACTACAGATCCGTGTCTAACATCCCCTTTGTATCTAAAGTGATCGAAAAGCAAGCTATCAAAAGCATCACTGACAACATGATCCGTGAAGATCTTGCAGAACCTTTACAATCAGCATACAGGGCTTTGCATAGCACTGAGTCAGCGCTTCTGAAAGTTAAGGATGACATAATGCAGAACTTATCTCAACGGAAAGGTGTTTTCCTCGTCCTTCTAGACCTGAGCGCAGCATTTGATACTGTGAATCACTCTATCTTGCTCAACCGACTTTTCCCATGACGTAGGGATTAAAGGAGTTGCACTCAAGTGGATAGAGTCATACCTTACCGGCAGAACAACTAGCGTTTGCATCAATGGAGTCTCCTCTGATACCCACAGATTAAGATATGGTTTACCACAGGGATCTATAGTTGGTCCCCAGTCATTCGCCATTTACTCCATTCCAATTGGCCGCATCATTAGGAAGCATTACCTGCAATATCACCTGTACGCAGATGACATCCAACTGTATGTACCTTTTGATATACATGACGAGGAATCCATATCTACCGCCCTGTCTCGGCTTTCTTCATGCATATCCGACATCCAATCATGGATGACTCTCAACATGTTGAAGCTCAATGAACAGAAAACAGAGTTCTTTATCGCTGTGCCAGACCATCTGAAAAGCAAGGTACCTTCTGTTTTTCTTCAGGTCAGCGACAAAGTTATCAAGCCATCTGACAGCGTCCGCAACCTCGGTGTTGTGTTTGACAGCTATATGTCCATGTATTCTCACATTAAAACATTAAAACATTAAAATGTTCTAGCCTGACTTACCAACTCTGAAACATAACCCGGATCCGTAAATTTATGGACAACGATACTTGTCACCTAATTGTGCGTGCGTTGATCTTATCACGTTTAGATTACGGAACTGGGTTGGTCCTCGGTTCAAACGCCTGTGACATTCAACGCCTACAAAGAACCCAAAACTGGGCGGCTAAGCTCATTTGTATGGCTAAGAAATTTGATCATGCAACGCCTTGTCTCCAGGAGCTGCATTGGTTGCCGGTCAGAGAACGTGTGACTTTTAAAATCTTAGTTACGGTGTTTAAGTGTACCTATCATCTTGCCTTTCTCTGTACAAACCACGACGTGTCAACCTGCGATCGGCTTCGGATACTACACAACTAACTCAGCATTCTACCATCAGAACTCTTACATCAGCCAGCAATCGGACTTTCACCTATGTCGCTCCAGCAATATGGAATCACCTTCCCGCTCTCATAAGAAATCAGAACTCTTTACACATGTTCAAGAAAACTGTCAAAACATATTTGTACTGATCCAAATGTTGTGTAACTTGTATCATATTGTACTTATATGATGTTTGTTTGTTCATTATCCTTTTGTTCCATTGGGTTTGCTTTTCTCACGCGCTTTGATCTTGATTAAAAGGCGCTTTATAAATGCTCATTTGTATTGTATTGTACTTAGTAGCTTCCATACCGGGCATAATTAGTCTTGTTAAGACCAAAGTAGAATGGCAACATGAACTCTCATCCATACCTCCTGAGGTCATAGCGCCAGTCTACTGAGTGCACGCAGGCTTGGATTGGGATTGGGAGACAAGCTCCGTTTAGCTTCTGTGTCAACCTGCTTCTTCCTTCAGCGTGTTTGCTCTGCATCGGACCAGGTTAGTGCTCGATTGTCTCGACATAACTATACCATAGAATAACCTTAGTGGCGTGGTGGCAGCATTGGAAAACGATCCTACACATCTGTGAATCTGCTCTACTGCATCCGTGAACTCTGTGGACTTTATCTGAAGTCGGGAAGTATAATTATAAACTCACATATTTAACCTTACTTCTTAAGCTTACTTCTTCTTGGCTTTTATCAAGTGTCATATCACTTACGTCTTTGTGGACAATCGGTCAACTACTAAAGAGTTGTCACAACACTAACTTGACTTATTGCAGAGCCCTTAATAACCTGTTTTGCAATGGCTAATCGTGCCCCGAAGCAATGGTGTCTCACCAAAAGTGAGACTGTGAATTCGTTTGAGAATTGGAAGCAAAACCTGCTGTATACATTGTCTTTGGATCCAAACTTCTCCCCCTACCTTGTCAAAGGTCTGCAGTGGGGCACCAAGAGTAAAACGGCTCCTTTTCGTGGTCTGACAGATGATGGTGAAGACGTTGCTGCAGCAGCAACGGAAAACAGCTCAACAAAAGTGTGCAACTTTGGATCTCATGTTAGGACAAATTGCTAATTACTGTCCTGTGATTGCCCGTGATACGATCATCAAGAATTCCAAATAACTGAACTACACTCTTAGAAGGTCAGGATCAAATACATGAGTAGATTTCCGGCTCACTTTGTTTTGATCCTTTAAGGATCATTTTCGGATCGTTTTGATCCGTTTTCGGATCGTTTTGATCCGTTTCCAGATAGATATCAACAAACGGATCAAATTCACCTTGATCAACTTTGATCTGATTTCCGGATCAATTCGATGAAACAGTTCATTGGTCAATGAGTGACTGACGTCACTCTTTCGCAAACCGATAGACGACAAGCAGACGATCTTTTGAATTCGGTCGCCACAGTTGAAACAAGGGTGAAATACCGCGGTAAGTTATCCAGTCTAATCTGTAAAATGTTACATGATTTTGTCGGTAAAGTAGTTTTATTTTTTATGTTTGAACATGCTCTATTCTTGTGAACAAATTTCTTGTACCTGACAAGTGCCATCAGTACGATTTTCGGTCAAAATGCTCCTCACAAAATGTCACGATCACTGCGATGTACTAGGCCTACACGATGTAGTAAGCTTACTGCACTCGATATATAGTCTACGTGTGCACCCGGGGGTGGGGGCACTCAATCAATATTAGGTTTCACACCAGGCTCCATCAAAAATACCCCCCTTTTTTGGCCCGGTGTCACCGAAAGACCCTTGCATGCATGCTTGTTTTTACAATCTGTCACCCGATGACCCCCTATGTTTTCACTTTTTCTTTGATTCAGTTTGATCCTGGAGTAGGATCATAAGCTACAGGTACATCCGATTAAGGATCATTATTTTGATCCGTTTCAGTATCATTTGACAGAAATATTTGATCCCATTTCGGATCAAACTTTTTGATCCTGCTTGTCGGATCACTTTGATCCGGAAAGGGTAAGCTCATATGTGATACCGCTTCTGGATCAAAATTGATCCTTTTCGTCTCATATTTGATCCTGACCTTCTAAGAGTGTATATTTGGCAGACAATTCGTTTACACTATGGCTTTCAAAGCACAGGTGGTCATTTTCTTGACTTCGCCAGCATACACCTAGAACCTGATGAGCGTCATGAAGATCTCTATCAGCGCCTCATGGCCTTTGTCAAAGACAACTTACTTGTACCCGATGGAGGTATAACACACTACGGCCAGGTTATTGAGGAGGACGAGGAACTAACCCCCACCTTGGAAAACTTTATTGTGCTCACATGGCTACGGTTAATTCACAATGACTTGCCACGGCTCGTTAAACAACGCTATGGAACAGAACTACGTTCAAGGACGTTGGCTTCAATAAAACCAGAGGTATCTCAGGCTCTCGACGCTCTTCTTGATGAATTACAGTCATCCGAGAATGCCAGGTCTATGCATGCTTCTGTACCTCAACAGTTTTCCCACCAAGGTGCCTCATCTAACAGCCGTAGCAGACCACGGTCAGCTTCCCAACGACCAAGATCAGCTACGAAATCCTGCCCCATATGTAAACAGGTCGGACGCTCCGACTTTCAACATTTCCTGAGTGAGTGTTCTTTCCTTCCCGACAAGGATAGGAAGTTTATTTTACGGGCCCGCCAAGTGGCCAACATCTTTGATGAGGACGAAGACGAGGAAGCACCCCCTGACATCACATGTGCTTATGTGGAACAACCTGCACAAGATCAACCACATCCATCGGAAATACCAAGTGCGCATCGTTTTCAGGTTCGTCAGTCACCATACTTCAACACCTTTCACAAACATCACACAGTTAGAGTTACAATTGATAGCGGCGCAGAGGGAAACCTCATACGTGAAAGTACAGCAAGATCATTGAATGCTGACATTGTCAAAAGCACCCAGTCGGCCCACCAAGCAGATGGCTCATCACCATTGGCCGTCGTTGGGGAGACTACTATGACTCTCTCTCGAAATGGTCATGAGTTCCAGTTTCAAGGCATAGTGGTTAAGAGCCTAGATATCGATGTACTGGCCGGTATCCCGTTCATGGAAAATAATGACATCACCATCAGTGATTGCACTGAACCAGGATGTCAAGTCTGTACCTTTGTGAAGCGTGAGGAAGAATCAACGGTTCTCCGCATATCTACCCAGGATATTATGCCTGGTCATGCTCGCCTACCATTTACTAGCAGATCAGCCTGGACAAGTATCCAACAAGAATGCCCTGATATGAGACGATGTCACGCACACCTCATTCAAGGCACACGTCCATCAAAGAAGGCAACCAGCGTGAAGGATGGTAAGCGATACCTTCAGGTCGCCACAGTTGCCAAGGATGGTTTATTAGTCGTTCACCGTGACCAACCACTGTCACTTACCCGTGAGTGCATCATTGTTCCCCGCCAGGTTCTTAGTGGGTTATTGACAGCACTTCATATTCAGCTTGATCACCCGACTCGACACCAGCTTCGCTCAGTCACACAGCGTCATTTTTATGCCCTGGATCTAGATAAGACCATTGAGCAAGTCACATCAGGCTGTCACCATTGTGCATCTCTCAGTAACATGCCACAGTCACTTCTGGCTCAGTCTACATGTGATCCTCCAGAAACCGTTGGTGTATCATTTGCAGCTGACGTCATGCGACGCAGTCGTCAGTACATTATTGTACTCCGGGAGACATCTACATCGTACACTACGGCATGTATCATAGACAATGAACGCCACGAAACTCTCCGGGATGCGTTAATACGCTTGTGCAAAGAGCTATACCCACTAGATGGTCCTCCAGCAGTTATTCGAACTGATCCAGCTCCTGGCTTTGTACGCCTTACCGAAGATAAGCTTCTAAAGCAGTACCGACCTTGGAAATAGGCCGCATTAAGAATATGGGCAACCCAACAACTGACCTTGGTCTCTCCATCGCCATAGCCAACTTAAATGCCCGCATAAGGTCACGTGGTCTTTCTGCACGGGAGATGTGGTATCAGCGTGATCAGTTCAGCAATCAACAAATCCCCGTTTGTGACCAGCAGCTCATTCAGTCACAGCACCAACTGAGCGGTCGAAGAGTCTTCACAAACAGTCCATCTTTTCGTCACAGGTTGATGTTGGTGATCTTGTGTACCTTTACAGTTCAAATCAAAATCAAATCAAATTTATTTCCATAAAACAACACTACATCAACAATCTAAAACTTAAACACAACAAAAGCTTATGGAGGAGTAGGCTGAAAAGCCAATAAGGCCTGTAAATAGCCTACCCCTATACAATACAATACTTTATACTGATCGTGATAAGTCACATGCCAGGAATCGCTACTTGGTCACGTCCATTGACGGTACGTGGTGTAATGTTCGCAAGTTCATTGGCTCACAGTTAAGGAACGCCTCCTATCGCATCAAGAAGTGCGAATGCTACAAAGTCCCATCTTTGCAGGAACACACCCCACACCCTCGCCCAGGTCGCCTTGGTGCCCATCATGCTAGTGATGATGAATCCTCAATAGACATGATTCCGACACCACCAGATCCTCCTGTCATTCCAATTGAGCTTTCTACTCCTGCATCAAATACTGAGCAGGGTATTCAGCCTGCACACCCTGTTACGGACACGCATGACCTTAGTCCTCCGACACCTGCGGTTGCCAGTCCATCTTCATCCGGAGCGAACACTACGGCTCCAACGGATTCTAGTCTTGCAACCAGTGGTCTGAGACGTTCTGGACGTCATAGTAAGCCTCCATCTCACCTCAAGGACTTTTTGGTGGATTACTAGAACAGTCCACAGTCATATTTTGAACTCTATGAGAGTCATCTTGTATATGTTCCCTCGATATGTTCTTCGGTGTGTTACAGTTTACAGTGTGTTCATCTGTTCCTCTAGTTTGACTTTTATATTTATCGTTTGGTGTTTGCACCGTGTTACAAGCTGTTCTATATATAACGTACCCTGTTATGCATTGGTACAACTATAACTTTCATCATGGATAGTTCTATCTTAAGACAAGGGAGAAAGAAAAATGGTCACGCCAGTCTACTGTGTGCACGCAGGCTTGGATTGGGATTGGGTGACAAGCTCCGTTTAGCTTCTGTGTCAACCTGCTTCTTCCTTCAGCGTGTTTGCTCTGCATCGGACCAGGTTAGTGCTCGATTGTCTCGACATAACTACCATAGAATAACCTTAGTGGCGTAGTTGTTCTCTTGAACTGCAGTGTGAACCATGTGCTGACATTTCATCAAATTATTTAGAGAATTTAGAAAAGTATAAAGTGTTGAAAATGTATTTCTGACAGCATTTAGTGAACAGATTAAAACACCAACAAGTTATTATGATGACCTTCAATTAAAATATTATTGCAATTGTGATAGGCATTGTGAATGTGAACACTACTGACAATCCTCAAGTATATCAATATTTAAATGTATTTTGTATTTTTGATACATTTTCATGTAATTATCCAGATTTCTGCAATTCTGAGGAGTGCGGATCGTGTTTTTTTTATCAAATTGGTTAGAAATCCATCCATTTTAGAACATCTGAAATTTAAAGTGGACCCGCACACCCGGGAACGTATGATGCCAAGGGCATTTTTTTACACGTAAATCCAATACAAGAGTTCTGAAAATCGTCACAAATATGACGTCATAACCATTGCTTCGGGACAAAATGGCGCGGTATCCCCCCCCCCCCCCCCCCCCCCCTAGATGCTAACGGGGACAAGTAGGGGCGCCCTCACTTTGCAACTGCCCATGTATGATGTTAAAGGGGCATTAAGAGATACGTATGGGAGTGCGCCCTCAATTATCCTGGAAATCAGTTGTGTTTTGCATCAAAGTAATACTAAGGCATACGGTATACTATAACTACCATCTGAAACAGTTTACCAACATTCGCCGTTGATCATATAAAATTTCATGATTTTCTTAGTTATGCTATCATTTTACGTGCGGACTTTCGCGGCAAATCTCAACCCGGAAGTGCCGTTATTTGCTTATTTGGCATGAATATGATTGCAGGCGATGTCGGAATTGTATGACATTTTGGATTTGGGCTATGTTGATGATTATCTTTACGTTATTTGCTCATTTAGTATATCGATACCGTCTCTCAATGCCCCTTTAATGGCCGGGTTAACGGTAACAAGTACGGGCGCCTTCACTTAGTTTATACTAGGTAATGCATTTGGGACAAATAAATACGCTGAAACGCTGATAAATAATCAGAGAAAAAAATGGGATAGAAAGGAAAAGAAAGAGAAAAAGAAAAGAGAGAAGAAAAAAATTGGACTACATTACTTTGCTGACGAAAGTCGAAGTGGTTCGACTGAAAATGTCAGGTATGTCTTCAATTTGTGTTGAGATCAAGAGTTCAATTATGTTTAATTCAAATTCTACATTCTATATTATATATACAGACATTAATGCTAATATTTTAATATTTATTTTAATATTTAAATTTGTATAATTATTACAATGCACTTCCTATCCGACATAATTCACCCAAAGATTACCAACACTTTAAACTGTTTTTATTCTCTTTTCTGAAGTAATCTAAAAAATCGCCATTGTTGAATGTAGTGACATTATATGAAACTAGGCGGTCACCCGGATTTGGCGGTTCTCGGGTTTGGTGGTTTGTAGAATGCATGCATAAAGCCCGATCGGACAAACTTTGAAAATTCGACCCTTAGACGACCTTTGACCCCGGACGGCCCAAGAAAAGCAAAGCCGTTTTATTTTTCCACGCTCGACTCGTATTCGGGCTTCCCGTCACCAAGTTTAAGCCCGATCGGACAAACTTTGAAAATTCGACCCCTAGACGACCTTTGACCCCGGAAGACCCGACAATCGCTAACCCGTTTTATTTTTGCCACGCTCACCGAGTTTAAGCCCGATCGGACAAACGTTGAAAATTCGACCCCTAAACGACCTTTGACCCCGGAAGACCCGACAAACGCTAACCCGTTTTATTTTTGCCACGCTCGCCTCGCATCGAGCATTGTGATCACCGAGTTTAAGCACGATCCGACCAACTTCAAAAAGTTGACCCCTAGATGACCTTTGACCTCGTATGCTCTAGCGAATGCGAACTTGCGGGGACCGAACAAACAGATCACCGAGTTTCTCATCACCGAGTTTAAGCCCGATCGGACAAACTTTAAAAAGTTTACCCCTAGATGACCTTTGACCCCGGACGACCCAAGAAAAGCAAAGCCGTTTTATTTTTTCCACGCTCGACTCGCATTCGGGCCTTCCCGTCCCCGAGTTTAAGCCCGATCGGACAAACTTTGAAAATTCGACCCTTAGACGACCTTTGACCCCGGACGACCCAAGAAAAGCAAAGCCGTTTTATTTTTTCCACGCTCGACTCGTACTCGGGCTTCCCGTCACACCGAGTTTAAGCCCGATCGGACAAACTTTGAAAATTCGACCCCTAGACGACCTTTGACCCCGGAAGACCCGACAAACGCCAACCCGTTTTATTTTTGCCACGCTCGCCTCGCATCGAGCATTGTGATCACCGAGTTTAAGCACGATCCGACCAACTTCAAAAAGTTGACCCCTAGATTACCTTTGACCTCGTATGCTCTAGCGAATGCAAACTTGCTCTTGCGGGGACCGAGCCGCATCCACCCACCGAGTCTGAACGCCGCCCGACCCCGGGAAGGCGACGAAAAAGCGCACACAGCCAGACAGACAAACAGACAGACAGAGAGTAGCGTATACAATTTAACCCAATGTATACGTTTCGCGCTGCCTTAAAGCATTATCTTTATATTATTATTTAGTATCGATTCCTCATAATAGATACATAACGAAAGTTTGAACAGTTAACGATATCCGCTTGTTCAGGCGATGCTTGTCACACATGGGTCGGTTATTGTAGAGTGCAATTACGTGTCTGCACTATCATGACTATTTCCCTCGTTTTCGTAAAGACTACAGACGACCCTTGTCTTGAATACTTTTGACATGTTTGAGTCATTCATTGCTAACCTGTACATTTCGTATTGGTTAAAAAGTGGTCAGGTAAATCATTCATGTTGATGTGAATACCCTCGCAACATATTAAAGGCATATTATGTGATCTTTTCAAGGGGGCGCCCTCTACCCTTGATTTTTTTTTAGAAAGTAGATTTTCTTGCAGATTTACATTTCTGATCATAAATCATGAATATACTGAGTTGAGTTACAGAGCGATACGATTCCCAATTACTTCTAAATCATGGTTTTTAGAGTGGAAATAGAGTGAAAATAAACTGTTCGCGTAGCGAATAATCTATTTTCAATCCTTAAAAACCATGATTGTAAAGTAATTAGGAATCGTAACTCTCTGTAACTCAGAATATATTTACGATTTATGATCAGAAATCAAGAATGCAAGAAAATCTACTTTCTAAAAAAAATCATGGGTAGAGGGCGCCATCTGGAAAAGATCACATAATATGCCTTTAATGGCATAGACTGGATCCTCCTGTCTTCCCGATTTTCCACACGGCCCCTGCGAGGGTGCTCAAATGTGTTTTTGTCCGCCATTTTTAAAGATGGCGGCCATAATATAGAGGGACGCGGGGACCCACTATTAATGGCGCTAGATTTTTAGATTTGAGCTATTCCAATTGAAATCTATACACCCCCATATGGAAGACATTACCGTAATCATCCCTGACCCTGCTGACAGAAAGTATTAATTTCATATGGGATTCCTGCATGGATGGGTGACTACATTTGAAATTCACTCTCATGTGTGGAAGATAAAAGGTAATGTCTTCCATCCATATAGATGGGGTGACATGTGACGTCATGCCGGGCATTTGGTCGGCAGTTGCCATTGTTCTTTGCCCGGCGGTGTGCGCGCGCATCTTGTTTTGTTTAGGACCCGTGCTTTTAAAACTCGCGCCAAAGCATTATAAAGGGCAATAAGGCATAGCGGACAGTGTTGTGGTCATATGCTGTTCAATCAAGCATGTATCGACAGTCCAGTCCCTTCGACGGTTGCTTTTGTTGATAAACATTGCTGTCACCCCCATCCATATAGGGGGTGTATGGATTTCAGTTTACTATTATATCGGTATGGCGCTTTTGTTACACTCTAAAATTATTAGCAAGTGATGTGCACATAATAATATGGGAATTGCAACACTGCCCGGTAGTAAATTGGGGAAGTATTCTCCTTCCAACTTTCAAAAACTAGAGCTCGCATATCGACATAATTATAATGAAGATGTCTGCAGGTTCCTTAACCATCCAGTACTCGATGATATGCTTCATGTCGTGTGAGTGGGCCAAGAAAGAGGACAATGGTCCTAGCTAGTTGGGGTAGAGCTAGCATGACTAATCCACATACCCTTATGGACTCGCTAATAGTTAACGCCAAGCGTCTAAAACTCGACTTCATAGCCGGATATATGCCAGTTACAGATGCACTTACCGATGAATACGTAATTATGTCTGAGACCGTTCTACCATACCTGCATGATGATGATTGCTTCCAAGCCGCCGATAACTCAAGATCGGTGTAAATAAATTTGATTTTTTTTTTTTGATAAGAAGAACGACAAAATACCCAAAGTCATCTTCGAATAATGTTATTCGCAAAGCTCGTCCCTATATCCGGTACAAACTAATCCTTTCTATCCCCAGGTCGTTACTAGAGGGCAGCACCATTTTGCTGTGATACCTCTTTTACTATAGACAACAAGAACAACAAGAGCGCATCATAACATAGCCAGAGATTCGTTAACGTATTTTTTTGCATTTGGATATATTTGAATGACAATATATCTGACAAACAAGTCTATAAACAACAAGATTATAAATGTGAACAACAAATAACACCATTGATTTCACATACATGCACAATTTAGAAAAAAATGATAAAACAACATGGTTTCTTCTTCTTCAAATGCACTTTTCTCATCCAATCAATCTCCTTACCTTAAACCATCGCATTGGGAATCCCTGGATGTTTTGAACAGTGTGTAATACTACCGCCTACACCCAATTGAACTCAGGAAATGTTTGTTGGTGGGAGCGAACGGGAAATGTCGTGTAAGCCATAGACTTGTATTAACCGATTTCGAATTGATTCCTAGGCCTAGACAAGAACCCTGTATTCCTGACCTGCATACTATCTTTCACGACCTGGTACGGTGGAAATGCCTACTGATCCACGAGGATATCCTTGTTGTGTACCAATTTGAGTTAGAAAACGCTGCATTGGAGATTGTAATAGTATTAGATATATACATGTATATATGGCTATTTTTATTTGCACCGTAAGTTATGTATCTTAAATTGGCGTTTATTTCTGTGGTTATTGCGTCAACATTGTTTGTATTGTCTCATGTACCTACGTCTCTGATTTGGCTATCTGCTGCGTATGCTTTGTGCCAACTGATGAGAGATGAGCAACCAGTAGAATCACGTGACCAAATTGTGGCCAATCACGTGACCATTTGCCGTATCCCGGAACAGCAACCACTTGTGATCACACCATTTTACACGTGGAAAAGAGGTTCATATCGCTATAAAGGTGAGTGCTGAAATTCCATAACATGAACTTATTTGCATGTTAGGTGTCATAATGTCCACAGGTTTTCAAATTATTAACAATGGGTGTAAAACAGCACGGAATTAACCTAGCACAAAATCCTCTATTGACGGATTCAAAATTATACAGCTTTATTCCGTAATGGGATATTTACGGCCGGTCTTTACAATACACTAGTCAATAGTCATGCACCATGCTAGTCTAAGGGATGGCATCCAAATTCGTACGGATTGAAAACAGGGATGGAACTTCAGATTTTTTTCAACTAGCCAGTCGGGCAGGTAACTCACAGAATCTACCTGCCCGACAAAAATTCTACCAGCCCAAGGTTTTTTCATAACATTTTGCAGCAAACAAATGCAAGACTACTTTTAAACTACATTTACATGTTTTTGTCTTTATTGTACGATGTTCCACTGTAAACCTAGCCCGTTATATACAGCTCCTCGTATTCATCATGTTCATCAATCCAATACTCTCTTTAATCTCCTATCAACCTGATCTCCTCTATCATTCGATCATCTGATGATGAAATTACCCTGAACTTACTGTTACTTACACTTTGAGCTTCAAAAATGTTACCCGCCAGTCGGACGGGTACCTTTGAATCTTTACCCGCCCGACACGAAAGTTACCCGCTATGGGCGGGCGGGCGGGTCTTATTTCCATCCCTGATTGAAAACCGTAGATCGGAGAGAGTAAACGCACTGGCTGTCCATTCACGGGACTTGAGTTGTTCAATGTGTTCGCTAAGCATGGCTAAACACGTATCGGTTGGTCATTATTTAACCGCGTTCCATTTATCTACACAAAACTGTCCGTTTATCCCAGTGCGTTTACCCTCTCCGATCTACGGTTTGCAATCCGTACGAATCTGGATGCCATCCCTAAACATATGAATGTCTTACGCCAAGGATGCCGGTTTACAACCCATGAGCAATTGGTCGAAGAATTGGACCCGACCTGGAAACTCCTTTCTACGTCAGCGTTGTTTCTGATAAGGACTTGCGAGATAGTTTCGATAACCATGGCAACCAACCTTGTACAAGTGCACACGGTACTAGCAGTTATTAGTAACACTAATATCAATTTTAGCAGTTTTTGTCTGTATTAAGGTTATCGGGTTATCCAAGTTGTCCATATATGTGATATGATTTCCTCCACTTTATCAACAAAAATGGTGATTAAACTATCAAACCTTTGGCCCTTGCTCCACTCAAAATATTGTGCCCTACAAATTTTACAATGTGTACTATGACCGCAGAATTCAAATGAAGGGTCACAGGGAACATTGTGAAGACAAAAAACAATGGTCCTAAAGCATAGACATGAGGCTAGAAACTCCACGAAGCATAGACCCTTCATTTGTATTATGCGTATAATATGATCATAATTTTGGGGTCCATAGGACAAATACATGTAGGACGGGGAACAAGGATAACCGGTCCCAGAAGATAAAGATTGAGTAGATCATGGAAGAAAATTAAGAAAATAAAGACAGAAGAGAAAAGGAAAGAATTTGAAGAGGAAGAAAAAGAAAGAGGAAGGAGAACGAAAGGGGGGAGCTGAGAGGATGAATGAAAGACGATAGAGCGACAACAATTGAAGAAAGGGAGAAAGCGAGCAATACGAAGGGCAAGGAACGGTGGCGCGTTCATACTCTCGTCGTTTGGGCATCGCGCGATGTCGACATCGACGGACATCGGTGTACGTACGAGTTGACGCAATTGTCAACCTTTATCCGCCGACGTCGACGAACGTCTAACGACGGGAGTATGAACGTGAACAAAGTATAGCGAGGAGAAGTGTAGCACACTTGAAGCGTTGAAGAGTATAAATCAGAAGGTAGATGGAATGACGAGATGCATAACCTTGCGGAACCTTCCTCGTGTCACAGAGTCCAAGAGAGGAATTATTTAGATTGGTAAAATCAACGTCTGGATTTTAGTTGCCAATGGTTCAAATTGTAAACATGCAGTACAGATCAAATGAGACATTATTCGGTTTCCTGTCAGCATGGGCAGGGACCTTGTGCACTCTGATTAATAGTTATGTCACTAATGTTATTTTTTCTACTGGGTTTGTACATGGTATGTTTAACATTAATTTTTGCCCATAGAACAGCGAACAAACTATCAATGTGGTACATGTATACAAACATTTGAAGATATCAGTACTTTGTTTGCAGGTTTGCAAAGGAAAAGTAGGTGGATCGGGCCGGTCACATTACAAATCAAACCTAATGGTTCATGCATGTTTTCGATTCTATAGTGTCTCTCTCAGTCCACTTGGACAGCTTCGTCACCCAAACGTTCCTCTGATGTTGTGTTTTTGTGCTTCTGCAGTACCTAAAAGGGTTGGTATTACGTTAAGGAACATTCTAGATCATACGTGTTTCACAGGTGAGATGAAGATATTGTAAAGAATCCAGATACTCCACGTTTTCTCTCTTTCTTCAATTTTTTCACTCTTTCCGTTTCATGTTCTTATCTTCTTTTCGTTCTCCTGTCTCTTTCAATTTCTTTCTCGTTCAATTCTTACTTTTTCTCTACTCTTTTTGTTTTCTTAATTTTCCTCCAAATAAGATTTACTTAGGCCTAATCTCTTTCTTTCTATTTCCTGCTGCAGCGGTAATATCCTCGTTTCCCGTCCTATGCAGATGGACCCCGAATGGTAGGCCTACGCTTAATGCAAATGAAGGGTCTTTGCTTCATGTGGAGTATCTGGTTTCAAATTAAGCAATTATGTGTATTGGTATTTTTTAATCGTAGATCCGATATTCAATATGGTATGATACTAACTGAAAGAGTGCCGCTCCACCCTCCATCATGGCGTTGCTGATATCTGGAAGACTGTTTAATTGAATAGTTTTTTATATATATAAATGTAACCTCCCAAAAGTCATGGGTTGTACAGCAGACAGAAGACATGATCTGATTGATGTTGTATAAAGCATCACATCTAGCAGTGTAGTGGTGAGGCGTTAAAGGGGGAAGGTAACACCGCAAAATATACATGTCTATTATAATCATGATAGTGGCTATAGTCTGCACTTTTAAGTAACTTCAACCCCCACCCCTTCAATCTCTGTTTCGTTTAAAAGCAAAACAGAGATTGAAGTTACCTATCTATATAAACAATTACCATGTTACCACAGAGAGTCTTCGTTAACCTCCGTGACTCCCGTGACTCAGTCTGCCATAACTCTATCATGCTATTTGGCTAAGAAGTTATGATGGTAATTAATACGGTTGGTTTAGTTCACCCGTACCGGACTCGGTGTAAAATCATCCAAATAATGCGAACTCTGGCTGTGTGGATTGGCAATAATCCATCCAAATCCTCACGCAAGGGATTGCTTCCAAGTTTCTGATATCTCTTGTCATTGCAGTTCATCTTAGGCTAGATCAACATTCCGTCAATGGATTCACATGGATTCTTTAGGCCCTTCATCATTCGTAAAATAAACACATTACGCTACAAGGCCCGCTTAGCAGCGCTATAAATTGTTGCCCTAAATATTCGCCTTCCATCAAAGCTGGTTGCTATAAATGACATAATTCTCGTGTGCAACCAACCGGCTGTATTGCAATGCCCATTGAGTAGTTTAAACGCTTGAGCATGGATGTAATTTGCAGCATAATGGAAGGTCACCCATGCAGTTAGCAAGAAGTACTGCTCGAATTTAAATATGGCCATGTGTTTTGAACTCACCACCCAAAAAGGGTGGTGGCGTTGCATTTTTGGTGACAAATCATCCATCTCTCTCTATTAACTCAACAACTAAATGTGGTAGAGCTATGGTTGAGGTGTCATGTGAAAGCCTATTTATCTAGCTACATTGTGTTAATAAATCAGGTATTTCTATAAATGTTTGGCTGAGATATGATTGATTATGTTGTGAAAGTCAGGGGTGGTGGCGGTGGCGGCGGCGGCGGTGGCGGCGGCGCTGTGTGCAATCTCTATGGGGAATATAGAAAATGTTTCCAATTCTACGTTCAATTTACTATAACTCCTCATCCCTGTATGGTACAAATATGATTTTGCTCTCATTTTATAGATTATTTTATATTCTATAAGATTCTGTTTCAACAAATGTTACAACTATTGTGCAACAATTGTAATCATGAATCGATTGCGTTGTCCTTGGCTTTTTCCCTATTCGCTACACAGTGAACTTGCCCTAATTCATCGGTTTTACATACATGACTATAACAAAAGAAATATTTAACCGATGATAGCAAAATTATACATTTTTGGAAAGCTCTCAAATAGGGGAATCCAAAAATGCCGTTTAAATCAGGATAGGGTGCATACCAAAAAAAATATACTTGTAAACTCTAATAAATATGAAATTTAAACGTTTGTGCTCATTTACTTCTCGATATAGTATATTTCAACATGTTTACCATTAACAACTATTATGTTCTGGTGGGTAATTGCATGAGAAACTTAAATATGCACAGTAAAATTATGATTGGGATAGGTATAAAATTATTATTGAGCTTAAATCAAAATATGAAAAAAATCGATATTTTTGAACATTCTTAATCACAACATGTTACCATTAGGTCTTATTTAAATTCTAATAGCCTATTTGGATTCCTTGTGAGATTACCGTTCAGAAAATATATACTTTTTATGGGGTAGAACAAATAGTTATTGCGATATGCTAATTCGAATCTCAGATGTTGTAAAATGTAAAAATCTGGACATGCAACGGTAAGGGTGGCGAGTTCAAGACACACGGCCATATACAACTAGGTAATCCTCTCGTAAGTAATTGATAACAATAGGTTTACTAGACCGAATTAATAGCGCTCCTAAGAGGGCAATTTATGTCATGCCTTAGTTTGACAGTTTTCACTGGTTTGGACCACTTTAAATATTTAGTGTTTTGTGATATAGGTTGACACGGACTGACGTCACGCGCCGTTGACTACGTCACAAAAGAGGTAAACAAAGGTCTCTTACACGCCGTGACGCGATCGCTTGGGTTGATCTACTGCATGGATGAACAGAGTGTAAAACCCGAGTTGTTAAAACGTCTACGTAGTCAACGGCAAACTGTACAAAACAATAACAAATTGTACGAAGCACCCAGATGACCGTGTCGACCTATTACAGGTTAGCGCAGTACCCAGGGCCTGCTCTAAAGTTTAGAGATATTAGGGTTTATTGATAGTCTCATATTCGATATAAACTGCTCACAAAAAGTTAGGAAACTTTTTTTAATCAAGTATATTTTTATTATATATTACCCTCTTTGTATCTGTTATATATCAATGGAAAGCTGAAGTGTTCCTCTTCAAAATGACACCACATGTGCAATGATTACATGTTGCTGAACTTGGCCACATGAATGAGAATGAGGCAAAGTCACAAATCAATGTGCCAAAATAACCGTTATCTGTGCTAAACAGTCAATAGGTAATGATCAATAATCAAACCGGTCATGCTTGAGAACCATGAATGGTTTACACAAAGATTTGCACCAGTGAGCACAACACACTCAAGTTAACCCAGGGGTGTGCCACTGAGCTTGCCGATCGGAGGCCACTTTTAAATTAAAATTTGGTCGGCATAGAACTGGTGGCGCTACACCGATCAGGCGTGATTGTAGCAGACGACACGACGATGGCCACGCGTCTCTCAGACGACCCAATAATATGTCAACGGGAGCTGAGACGAATATATTCGTCTCAGAACGGGAGTGCACTATTTTGAATTATTTTTAACAGTCATCTTAACGATGTCAATTAACAGTCAGTTAACGATGACAATTCTTCTAATTATGATGAATTTGTCAAAATGATAAGATTAACATTCGCGATTACGTGTTATATTCATTACGTATTCAACATTTAGGTTTCGCGTGGCCACCGTTGTCTGTGTAAATCCACAGCGCCCTCAAACCTATGCCGACCAAATATTACGTTAAACCTGGTTAAACATTGTTAAACGCGTTAAACGCCGGTCACCGACACATTCCGATGATTACCATAATTTATAGAAATATGCAAAAGGGACCGTTTTCGCTACGTACGTTAGTATAAGACTTTCCTATCCCAAAATTAATAGTATCCCTGGTTAACCCTCATCTCTTTTATAGAAAACCATTATTTGGGTATTTGCAAGACTGGGTTAACAATGACTCCAGGTGGAAGGTCATGAAGGTAAGTGATGAAAGGTTTAGGCCTACAACTTGTACATTTTTCTGAGACACGGTAAACGTTTTGCAGTTTCAATATGCCGCGTTTAACAGATTTGGAGAGAGCCCGTGCCATTACCTATTGACTAGTGTTTAGCACAGATAACGGTAATTTTGGCACATTTGATTTGTGACTTTGCCTCATTCTCATTCATGTGGCCAAGTCCAGCAACATGTCATCATTGCACATTTGGTATCATTTTAAAGAAGAACAATTCAGCTTTCCATTGATATATGCAAACATAATACAAGAGGGTAATAAATAATAAAAATAAACTTAATTAAAATAAGTTTCCTAACTTTGTGTGAGCAGTTTATTATTTAAATTATGAACATCGAGAGAGATAGTAAAATAAAACTTTATTTGTGGAAACCTATTGACCATGATATTGCGCTATTCCATTGAAATACATTATACACCCCTTATTGAAGACATGACCTTAATTTTCCTCACAGTCACAGGGAATGTAGATTTCATATGGAGTCATCCGTGCAGGTAAACTCCATTTGGAATTCACACTCCCTGCATGTGGAACATTAAGATTATATCTTCCATAGGCATAGGAGGTGTAGGAATTTCAAATGGAATAACCCATTATCTTATCGTAAAGGAGTAAAAGTGAAGACTGTTACCGTCGCCCCCTGCACCATCGACCTCTTTTGCGCATCGGATACAGCACAGCATCGCGTCCGTATATGTTAGGAGACATAAGAATAAAGTTTAAGTAAAAGTGGCGCTTGACGATTAGGGCCGGCTCTTGATTTGAAAGCAAATCTGGGACTAATATTAGTCCCAGAGCAAATCATGCATCTTGCAGAAATCAAAAAACCGAAAAGTTATTGTTTTCATGACTAGAAAACACGATGTTTTTTCGTCATCGTTGTTCCACGGACCGTAGATATTCAGACGCGTAGCCAGCGTCATTCCGGGAGGGCAAACATCAATATCGTCCCTATTTTTAAGCATTTTCGTAAAAGGTTGGCCCAATTTTTTTAGGCACTTACCTCGTGAATTTCAAGTAAGTGTGTGTGTGTGTGTGTGTGTGGGGGGGGGGGGGGGGGGGGGGGGGGGGGGGGGGGGGGGGGGGGGGTGAGGTCAAACAAATTCGCATAGTCCAAAAAAAAATCGCACAGTCAAAAAAAACCCGCACAGTAAATGTACTACATGAACAATTTCTCGTCCCCATTTCTCTTCTCTTTCCCCTACAAACACTGACAAGGGTATAAGTCTTGTCATTGTCAAACACATAATGAATGCCCTGCCCTGTTAACGAAGTGAAAAGACCGTTGTGCACGTTGTATCATTGATTGATATGCCCTTTGTGTGGTTCAGATCAGATTTTTATCGAATCACTCTGTGTTTTGGTGGTTTTTAAAACTGTTAGCGGGGTTCTGCAAAGGATTCATATTTTGCTAAAACTAACAACGCTTTTTCCAACATATTTGTAAAACGAACAGTTTGTCGATTTCCGAAGATAAAAAATATTTTAAATGCCATGCTTCATTCACTGTATTACTCGGGTCGGGCCAGTTCACGGCATCCCATAAATGCGGTCAAAACAAAGGAAACCGAAGTAAAAGTAAACGTATAAAATGTGCCTTCGCTCACTCTTGAACGTGGAACGTACGGACTCTCTTAGAAAACCCTAAAGCTAGCAGACCCGAAAGACGGCAGTTGTACAGCCAGGGAACTTGATCGCTATAATGTGGATATTGCAGGCCTCTCAGAAACCCGTGGACTAGATAGAGGAAGGACAGCTCAGAGGCAAAAACTAAGTTGCTACACAATCTTCTGGAGTGAATGTAGCGTCGATGAGCGCCGTGAATGAGTTGGTTTTGCCATATAAATTGGCCAGCCTATACCTATTAATGATCATCTCATTACAATGAAAATATCCGTGAGGAAGAACAGACACGCACGCTACATTATTAAGCGCTAGTATGCCCCTACGATGACCAACCCAGAGGATATGTTCACAAAAGGTTACATCTCTTCATCCTTGTCGACTTCAATGCCAGAGTTGGAGCAGACTACAAAAGCTGGGACGGAGAAATTGGTAGGAATGTATCAGCAAGTGTAACAGCAACGAGCTAGAGTACTGCTCCTCATCAGAACCTGTATCACACTATATCTTTTGATTACTAACACAGTATACGTCAAGTACAAATCGTAACATATCCACCTGGACATGTGGGCCGAACCCTCTGTTCTCAGCCGTCCATCCTTCATCAATGACAAAGCCATCGTCTCCGATCCCACCAGTACCAACAAATGACACTCTTGGCATCACACCCTCGATTCCAGAAGTGGAAAAGCCATCAAATAGCTCCCATGTGGTAAAACACCTGGCGCAGATGCCATTCCTGCTAAGATCTATAAGGCTGCATCCACCCTTACACGAAAGTTGCATGAGCTTTTTAGTGTTCTTGTCCTTTTGGGAAAAGGGTACTTGTAGCTATACTACCCCAGGAGTTCAAAGATGCGTCCATTGTTACAGTGCATCTGTATCAGGAAAGGAAACAGACAGTGTTGTGACAACCACAGATAAATAACTCTCCTCACCATTGCAGGGAAGATCGTCGTTGGACCGCTGCTCAATCGCTTGATCTTTTACCTGATGAAAGATGGTCTTCTGACCAGAGAGCAAGTGTGGTTTCCGTGCTGGACGTGGTACA
The DNA here is from genome assembly GCA_035610835.1 of Ophiura sarsii. Taxonomy (NCBI): domain Eukaryota; kingdom Metazoa; phylum Echinodermata; class Ophiuroidea; order Amphilepidida; family Ophiuridae; genus Ophiura; species Ophiura sarsii. Next base: position 38,751,520 of record CM069458.1, on the reverse strand, counting down.
GTTGACAAGGTGTGTGCTGCCCGTCAACTTCAGGAGAAATGCCAAGAACAATACCAGGACCTGTATACACCACATTTGTTGATCTGACAAAGGCATTTGACACCGTCAGCCGTGAAAGACGGTGGAGGCTTAATGGCCAAATTTGGATGTCCCAATCACTTCATCACCATTATCAGCCAATTCCATTATGATGGTACGATGGGCCATGTTCTTGATACTGGTGAGGCATTCTCTGATTTCCCTGTAATTGGTAATGGTGTCAAACCATGGATGTGCAAGTTCTAACATTGTACAGTATGATGTCCTCTGCCGTGGTGACATGCATTCAACCAGGCCGGACGATCAAAGAATCCGATACCTGACAGGTGGAGAAAAAAATTATCCTAGTACGGCGCTTAAATGCTGTACAGTAACTAAAGTCAAGAATAACATCCGTGACCTGCTTTTTGCTAATAACTGTGTCTTCAATGCCAAAGTTAGAATCCGATATGCAGCACTAGCATAGCATAGACAGTTTCTTCAGAGCATGCGACAACTTCGGTCTTACCATCAGTAGGCCCCTATTAGAAAACGAAGTAATGCACCCCAGTCATGCCAGTCACAGTACCTTGTCAAGATCTGTGAGGCCTATCATGAGACCAAATAGTAATAGTACTGCATTTGGTAGACTCCGCCGCCTCTGAAGTTTTAGAGCGTAAGGTGATGGGAATCTTTGCCTTAAAAATGCCTAAAACCAGCTGCCAGGTGGCTTAAGAAGAAATGTGAAGAAGACAATGACAAAAACAATGTTTGAAGTAAATGAATTTGGATTACGTTAACGAAATGCAACAAACAGTATTGACGGATATTCTGCACTTGATTTTCCAAGTCCAGTGATTTTTTAAAAATCAAATTACATGTATACTAGAAATTTACTGCCAGCCGTGTCCATCATCGTCTGACCGGTGCCAGGCAGAATGATATCACGCCCTCTATATAGAAAACCAACTTAGTCTAATGTTCGAACTATATAATTACTTTTGCCATGTTTACTCATCAATCCTATCAATCTTTATTCACTACAATTAAAAGACCGTTCACAAATTCCAGGGTACGGGATGGAAGGTTCCATTCATACAGGAAAAAACCCAAAAAACAACAACTATATTTCAAAAGATCTAAAAATAAAAACAACAACAGCAACAAACAAACAATTCAAGCCTATACACAAGTTTTTAACTGAGTGCTCACTTTCCCAAGTTGCATTTGCAGTAGGTCTATGTAAAAAAAATCTCGTTGTTTTGAGGTATTTTACACCGGGGTTTGCAATGTTTTAAAGTGATGCCCGGGGGACGCTGCACAGCCAGCCGGATAAAAGCAGCCCCTTTGGGTCGTTTATTTTTTGTATGCGTTTTGTATAAATTTTAATTTTTATAGTTATAGGCCAAACAAAGAAGATAGTCTGTCTCAGAAGCCCGCCCGCATTGGTATGTCAAATGAGCTACGGCGCGTAGGTCTATGCGCTGAGGCCTAAAAACTTCTTCTTTTTTCTCTCTTTTTCTTTTTTCTTTTTTTTTTCTTTTAAAAAAAATTTAGACAAAAAGTTTTTAAAAAAGTTCTAAAAAATCGCATACCTCATACCCTTTTTTCTAAAAAAAAGAAAACAAAGAAAAATTGCACAGCACTTAGCTTAGGCTTATTTGCAAAATGTTTCTGAGACAGACTATCTTCTTTGTTCGGCCTTATACCCACACCCCTCAAAATTATTATGGGATCAATTTCAGGTATAACATTAATTAGTACCAATTGCGGAAGATATGTGAAAACGGTTTGAACAATATCTATTGAATTCATACACCGTAATAAATCATATTGCCTCGGTACAGTTATTTCTGCTACACCCTGTACTTGCCCACATGTTTCCACACATCACTGTATTAAAACTATTATGAATTTTGTTTTGTGTATAAAGAGCAAATGTGTGAACAATAGCCCAACAGATGAACTGAGTGATTACAAATCAAACTGGTAAGAGAGCTCTGATGGGCCAATCAATTACCATGATGTGTATTATAGGGATGAGTGTGTATTATCAGTGTTTTCACTCACCCTATACAAAGGGTGAAATACTGCTAATCACTTTTGCATTTTTTACTGGCATATAAACCACTTTAGCGCACATTTTTGCCATCATATTGTTTTTTCACCCTCGAAAATTTTACCCAGTGAAATTACTGATTATACATAATTTTATTAAAAATTAAATATGTTGTAGATGTTATAAAGCTACGCATGACAATAATGTTAAAATAATGATACATCGTTCCACTACACCCATACAAATGGCTTGGTTTTTGAATTGAATAAACTTTAGGGATTTACCCCGTGATAGATTTGTGATTCATTTTTTTACGCCATAGATAGGGATTGGCAACCCAGATGTGATATTGCGCATGCGTACACACATTGAGTGCAGGATCCCTGGTTTGGATTTATCGGAGAAATTTTTGTATTATTTACTTCCAAAAATGGGTAAGCTTTTTGATTTCAAATGTTTTACGAGAAGATTTATGTGAAAGAAACGTTTAAAGTGTCCATGATTGTACGTTAGCTTCCAAAAGTAGCCTGATCCTTGGTCATTTAGGTGTTAGAAATCAGCAATCTACGGCGCCAGTAAATCAAGGTTTTGTACAGTGACTTACTCATAAACCGCTAAATCAATGACAGTAGGCGTGACAAACCACATACAATTTTATCCAGTTGCGCTGGCAAAGGAAAACGTGAATAGTGAAATTATATTTAAGGTGTTTAGCATTTATTAATATTATTATTTTGATCCCAAACATCATGATCATATCTGCCAGCCAAGTTATACCATATCATATGATATAGAAGATTTTAAACAGTAAATTTAGAAAATTAGTTAGAGATTCATGAGTGGTATTTATAACCATTTAATCTGGAGTGGAGTGGACCAAAAAAACAACTAATGCTCGAATCATAATAGCCGGTCGCAACAGGTCGCGTAGTACTCGCTAGCTCAAAAGTATCTCGGTGCTACCAAAAGTCGCATCGAGCTACTAAATCGCCGGTAGTCGCAGGTATTCCCGGGTCACGCAGACGACAACAAACCGGGATAATTGCTGCTGATTGGTTATGCTAAAATAACCTCCCCATTGGTTGAAAAAGTATGGTGTTCATTACGTCATATTATGAGCGACCGATCTTTCGAGTTGAAATGAAGTCAACTGGCCGCGACTGGTCGTTTCCAGTCAAGCGATCTCTTGATCGATATATCGAGGGTTTTTATATGACGTAAAACTCGTCATGAGGAGCAATTTAATCGCAAAACGACCTTAGTATGTTTTCAGCATTTAGTGATAGTATACATAGAATATTTGTATAGTAAAAAGTATCCTCATTGTATTATAATTTATAGTAATTTATAGTTCGGCGTCAGAAGAAGTTATTCACTTTTTTCTGTGACAACTGCGTACAGTGTAAACACGGAAGTGCGTTGTAGAACAGCTTCACAACACTGTGTTATCTTTGAACAGTTCGACGCTTTGTGGTATCTGACTGTATTTCCGATTGGCCCCGCCTACACGCCATTAACTTAACTAGATCGCACACGTTGGCTATTTTAAAAAGTGCCGAAGTTCTCTGCCAACGGCAACGACTATAATATAAAGTCACTACCTACAATTTTGTACAAGTCTACATAGACTGACTTTTGACTATATAATCAAAACAAATAATTGTCGACCAATAGCATCATGATCTGAGCGCTTGCGTTCATTCAAAGGACAAAGGTTAAATGCAGTCTTGTAATGCGCTCGCTGCATTCCAAAACAACAGTCGCACCAGCCTCCGCGATACGCACCAGGCACATACCCTGATAGTGATAGAATTGTGATGCTATTATGATTGACCGTTTTTGGTTTTGATTATAGTATAAAAATCGCCTCGGCTTTTAGCTCTGACTGAGTGATACATGATAGCTCTTAGTATTACATAGAGCTATAAAATGAAGCCATTCAACTAGACAACATATATTTTCATCAATATTTTCCAACTTGAAAAAAGAGCTATTAAAAACCGATCTAGCAAGAATCTAAACTGAAGGTCCGTCCCATCATCAAACAATAGTGCCAATTAGGCATGGAGATCGAACCCGGGCCACCAGCGTGGAAGTCGGACATCGAACCAATTGCGCCATTGGGGAGCTCAACGGTCATGGCCTAGAAAGTGCATGTACAATGTATCACTAAATTACGCCCTGATGTTACGACCTCCCAACTTTAAGGGGGAATTAACTTAATTAAGACTAAGAGATTGCGGAGAGAGAAAAATGAAATGTGGAAAAAAGGAATTGTTATAAATAGGAATCCTAAAGTGTAATGATTTAGGCCTCACCAACTTGATATTTAGTTTCTGTAACCCGCCCACGCTTCATTTTCATGCCCGCGTTTGAATTCATTATTGAAATTTTGGGGAAAAAATACAGTTTTTGCAATGAAAACGTCCAAATTCATGCATTTTGTGTGATGAAATTGTGAAATGTTTATTCATTTTGACCAGAATAGCCTTTCTGTAACTTACATTTGGGCAATTCCACGGTAACAGCGTGACGGTTTGGAAGATATTTTCACACTTCATATGCAAATAACATACACACTTGAATTATTCAGAACATTTTTTTAATGCATTTCTACTACTACTAGTTCAACCTACACATAGAAAGAAAAAAAAAGAAAAAAATCATTCACATTTATGAAATATGAATATTAATGAGTGCGGTAACAGCGTGACGCTAAAAAGGACATAGGTATTTTTCTCATTTATGAATGGTTAAAACTCTGTGAACTTTTTTTTTATTATAAAGTTTCATCAGGTGGATTGTAATTATAAGAAAGTCAGCTATAACTTTCCTGTATAAAAAAGAAAATATCTTATGATTTTAAATATATATGATACAATAAACAAATTTGCATACGGTAACAGCGTGACGGTAACAGCGTGACCAAAGGCTGACCCTATATGAGCAATGCAAAAAGATCAAACATTGACGATACAATGATCTCCAAAACTTACACTGATTATAGTGATTGTTGATTTTAATTAAATTAAATCACATTATAATTTATAGTGTTCTTTGTTAGTTTAAAATATATAAAATACAATATTAAATACAATATTAAGTTAATTAAATTATCCAATTAAAACACATTTAACTTAAAAATTGTATTGGAACTCACTGTATAATTCAATGGGGGTCACGCTGTTACCAAAAAAGTAACAGCGTGACATATTGCTAATTGAAATAATTAATTAACAAAAGGTAGTACTGCATCTTTGAAGCATGTATGTTATAGGTCTATGGGAGTGTGATTTGCATTGCAAGTATTATTTAATTTGTATATGTAGATTTAATGAAAATTTAAAAAAACCTTAAAAACATCCATTTTTTCGGTAACAGCGTGACATTTTGGTGAAATCTTAATACAAATTGATCGTTGAGTCGCAACGCAGAGTGTTTTTTGGTGTTTTTTTTAATTTAAAGAATAATATAAGTATGTATGAGCTCACAACTGATAAAATAATCTTAAAGTGATTATTTTCAGTTTATAAATGAATAGCATTATAAATAACAGATTTTACAACAAAATTAATAAAATTAGTAAATTATGCTAATTAAAACGGGGAAAAAACACAAAATATGTAAAAAAAATGAAAATAAAGTTCATATCTGGAAAATTTAGACTTTTAGCTTTAATTTGATACTAAATATGTTAGGATATGAATAACTTGAAAATTAGTGGTCATGTCCACCTTTGCATGGAATTGCCCATAATCTAAATTGACCCATTTCATTCTATGATGGTGTGCTGCGGTGTATAACAATACGTCTGACATCCACATTTTGTATAATAATGAAAATCGTAAAAATAATGAAATGGTTGCCTCCCCTGTTTTGAAAAAAATGTTACGGGAAACTTAAGATCAAGTTGGCAAGGCCTTATGGGAAAACAGTTGAATGATAGCGCTAGACTGAAATTTGGTTAAAGCAATTTATGTGGTAAGTGATACCAAATCGTGAAATTGCACAAAACAGATTTCCAGACAAATTGAGGGCACACTCCCATACGTATCTCTCAGTGCCCCTTTAATAATAAGCTGACACACAGAGTATAGGAAACTTTGCCGGTAGGCCTTATAAGTTATATGACACCCTTATTCTGACTCTGACATGGATGTTGGGCCACCACTGGTCAACATTTGAGGTTTGGCTGGAGGGCTTATATTTCTGTGAGGGTCTGTCGGCAGACACAGTTAATATTAAACCTTTTCACACTGGTCCGACGATCGATCTTTAGACGATCGATCGTCCTTTTGTAGACTCAATAACAGTCGTTATGACGATCGATCGTCAAATAAAGGGCCACTTCTCTGTGTGAATCCAATGACCGATGATCGATCGAAGTTCTTGCATGTTTTGGAACGGCTGAATTAGTCTCAATTTGGCGACGATCGATCGTCCAAAGATCGATCGTCGGACCAGTCTGAAAAGGTTTAATAATAATAATAATACACGGCATTTATATAGCGCTTTTTACATACATCCATCTCAGAGCGCTTTACAATTTTATTCCTAGGATAGTCCGAACCACGGTTGCAGCCTATTATGGCGCAGGGTCCTATCAGTACAACGACTGTGACTACCTTAAATGCACAAGTAACAGGCCCGGGATGATCCCCTACTCTTAGCGATATGGTCTGTGACTATTTAACGTGTTCAGGGTGAAGCGTCTGAATACACGGGACCACCAGCTTTACGTGACTTTCCGAACCACGAGACAATTGAGACTATCAGACTAAGTACCTTGCCCAAGGATACAAACACGTTGACCTCAGTGGGGCTCGAACTCACAAACCTATGATCGTGAGACTTGCTTCTGATCCGCTGGACCACACGTGCACATCTGGGAGTCCAGATGTCTTTAGTGGTTGGCAGAGAAGTTCAACACTGGGTCTGCGCGCAAAATACTGAGCGTGTGGTCAATGGTGGGTGGTAACATTCTTGACGCCATGGCTGTTACAGACTAAAAGTGCTGAACTTCTAATCAGCTGACTAATACGGAAATACCCTAACATAAGAAATAATTTAAGGATCCAGTTCTAACTAGCCAAAACTGTCAAACTTAGGGGTCATGGCCCATACTCCAAACCCCTTAAATTGCCATCCCTGCTGGCAGACCTCAACATTTCCAGTATTGCATCCCAAATGTCAATAGCGGTAAGTTTGTAAGTCTGGTGGTTTGAACATACAAAAGTATGGTAAAAGTAGGCTAAATACTTTTATAATTTTACCACACTGTACCAGATGACTCATGAGTGGGCCGTTTTCAACCAAAAGATTTTCCGATTGAAAATCAAGCTGTGGTGGTTTGAAATGGACTTTATTGTGATTGTATGTAGTACATACATGTTGCGGTTTTATATTTAAAGCATGTCCCGTGCTGTATTTGAGGATATCCCATGTACAGTTTTGCATCCATGCCATCTACATGTAGGTAGGCACAGGCAAGGCAGCTGTGCATGGCAGGGAACAGGGATGACATCTATCGTGACCTGATGATTCATTTGACTAGCATGTCCTGTATGTTCCCCATTGGTACTGCATAATTGACTTATATACTGTACTGTAAACTTGGAAATTTTCAAACTTGCAACATTAATTTTTGCGCTGTCGCACGTCAAGCAGCTACTTCAAAAATAAAACCATTTGAAGATATTTCTTTTTTGTAAGTCTATGTCATGAACTTTCAAATTATGTATAATTTACAAGCTAAATGGTACAAAATCGGCAAAACACAAAAAAATCTTCACACAAATATATCTAAACTTTTACCATATCCATTTATCAGTTCTGATCATACTTTGTAGAATAGGTGGGTGGATTGTTCCAGATTTTCCACTTGACCATCCACTTACAAAATAGTATAGTTAGCAGAAATATAAATTGCAAAATAATATTGGCTTTGGATTTGTTTGGTCTATTCACCGTATTCTCCTTGCGACACTATATAATACCCATAGTCAAAGACACGTTATATGTACAATGTAAAACAAAAGTAGTAGTTCACTTCGTATACTGTAAAAGTAGAAATTTTCGTGCTACATGTACATTTATTTTCGTGCTTTTCACGATAAATTCAGCAGGAATGTAAGGAAGCTCAATATTGTGAAAATAAAGACGAGCAAAATTGTTCAAAAATATGCAGAGCGGAAAAAGTCAACTTTTACAGTACTGTTAAAGAGGTAATTTTTGTGTGATTACATTTTCGCCCTTGGCCGATTTTCATCCATTTCGCTTGTTTTTAAATTTGCGATTTGAAAGTCCATTGGCATTACAGGGACTTATACACAAAATAAATGAGTTTGCATGTTTTTATTTTCGCGGTAGCTGTTTTGAGCGCGAACATTTATGTAGCGTGAACATTTCCCCGTTTACAGTATATCACGAGGGGTCTCAACTCCCAACAACAACTTGAATTACTAGCAATCCCCCAGATTATTTGAGTGAGCGCTGCTTAATTATTAGCTAGTGGTACCGATTATGACAACTTCTGATCAATTTATATGGTATGTATATTGTACAGAAAAGTTTACTTTTGAAATTGGAATATTTGGCATGTGATTTTATTTCTACACGTCGTCGTGGAAACCTTTTTAAATAACACACACAAAATGTGTTACAGGTTTCCGGGGAGCCAAATCGATCATAAAAATGCAAAGTGTGATCCCTTAATTTGTAAGTTGTTCAATGGTTCAATGAAGTTTGCCATCAAATTTAGATATTAACGTTAAAAAGATAATGATGTGTGGAAATGGACGTGTTTTCCTTGATGGCTATTCCTTCCTTCCTGTTGTCATAGTTATAGTTTTGATTGACACCACACCACACACCACACACCACACAGTACATGAACCAAGGTCTATCTTGCTAATATCCACTGATTTAACCCTATATAAATCCATCCCAACCAGGAAGAGTGGCCAATTCCTTCCTCTCATGTCAGCCGACCTATAAACCCACCAGGCCTTGAACACCCTGCCTGCCTTGAACAGTTCATACAGTCACACCTTTGCTATGTTGATGATCTATTAGTGGATATACATGTATATGTTTGGAACTGGGTGTTGGACACCGGACATAGTTTTACTTTCCATAGAACTGTGACTGTACTGTGAGTGAATATTGAATTGAATACAGACCATTTTACTCGGGGACAGTTTAATTAACTGATTTTCTGTTTGCCTCTCTTCTCTTATATTTTAAATGCTGTGCTGCCAACTGACACACCTTTGACTTGTGGATATCTATAACTTGGAATAATATTTTGGATTTGATACACAACTGCTGGCCGTGACCTATCAACGCAACATTCAATATGCCTACTGCAACATGTGCACTTTCAGCTGTAAGTATTAATTCTCTACTAACTTTCCATGTCATTCATAGTCTATGGGTAGTGTATATTACATGTACTTGTGTGTACATGTACTCTTATTTTGGTCTCATCATTAGGCCAAAACAATGAATTGTTGTGTTGCCCTCAAGTGCCAAAAATCTTGAATTTGGGTTGGCCGGTAATATTTTTTTATTTTTTTAAATTTTTTACTGACACACTGACAGATAGACTGTGGTTCATGTCAACACAAAATGTTTCTAGTGTGCTAATATAGTTTAAAATAAAAGCAATCTATTCAAGCAAACTTTTTTCTTCATTTCAAGCAGAAAATAGTAATATTTTGACAAATTGGGTAAAATTTATATCTTAAAAATAAATAAATTGCGACCTTGATTTTTGAGATTTTAAGGTTGGTCGGTGAGGGAAACATTACCATTTTTTTTTTTTGCCTTAAGAATTGCCCTCAGCGAGTCCAGCGACCGATCTCATTTTGGGAGCAATTTTCATTTGCTGTTTTTGTAATAAACTCTTCTGTAGATCATGAACTATCTACCACCTCATGTCCCTCCCACCCCCACCGCACGGATCAATTTTTGAGGGGTTCTAATAATTGTGATGAAATGATTCCGAGCAACATGGATAGGGGGGGGGGGGGGGGGTGATTTCAACAAGGTCCTCCAAAAGGGTACTCAACAGTTCTTTCTTTGATTATTTACTATATATAGTCCCTTGAGGAGTTCATGAAGTCTAGACCTACATGCATGCACAATTATATTTAAGTGATGGCCTCCAAGTCCTCCATTTCATGCCAATAAAATGCATGGAAAACTTCCAATATTATAGGGCTTTTAAAGTCTCCATTAACTGACTTGGTGCTTCAGGAAATGAGACCAGCTTCTCGAGAATTATTCATCCATCACTTGAGCTTCTTTCTTACAAATCATCAATAGGGAAAGAATCACACCGATTTCTAAATTTATTCGCGGATCAATGGCTGAATATTTTATCCTGCAATCTCTCTCAAGGCTTGAGTGCCTATGCATACAGCGTGGACACTGACCTACTTGATTCCCATACACTGTCCAGTGTCCAGTCTAATTTGCATGACTTTAAGGGATCTATGCCACAGATTTGTATTTAGTTTGTAAGGACCAAGAAAAGACTTCTAGTATTTATGTGGGAGTGGCATGAGTGGTGCTTTAGCCAGACTTTTGTATATTTGTCAATGGCTTCAGAAATTTGCCTAGTTGTGGAGTATTGGTCTTAATCCCCCTGCGAAATGTCCCGGGGGGGGGGGGGGGGGGGGGGGGTACTCGGATTTGGTTTGGTCGGGGGTGTGCCGCTGGAGATTCAAAACCCATACCCATTTTTAGGGGTGATTTTGGAAAAATCGGTACCCATTTTTAGGGGTTTTGCTTCATTTTAGACCAAATTATCGGGAAAATAGACCTAATTTTTGCAATTTTTCGCGAAAATAGACGAAAATTTCGCGAAAATAGACCCATTTGTAAAAAGTGACCCCATTATTAGGGATTTCCAGCACAAAATCATACCCCATGTTTAGGGATTTTGTGCCCAAAAAGCTACCCATTAGAGCGGCACACCCCCGTATACCGTCTTGGGTGAGTACCCCCCCCCCCCCCCCCCCCCCCCCCCCCCCCGGGCAAAATGTTATTTTGTTGTTACTGCTATGTTTGGTAAATCATTACATTCAGAAGAGGGACTGCAATGTGTGTACAAGTTTGCTGAGTTAGAATTGCTGCTTGGATATTATTAAGTGGGGGAAGATTCCGTGGAATTATATAATAATCAGCATCAACACCATCATCATCAGCTGGATATAGCATTAGCAAGCGCATCATCCACCACAAGCTATGGAGCGCTTTAACTCTCCGGTAATACCTGATTGTTTCATTCAGAAATTTATACTTTGGACTTTGATCCGAAGTTTGAATTTTGGATTATAAATATTATTATGGCTTCAAAAGGCAATAAAGCATCAAGCCGGAAATTAACTTTAACCTAGATAATATTTATATAGAATTATGCTATCCGGGCCACGGTCACACAGTCCGAACTTTTGGAAGTGTAATCAGTTGTAATTTAGGGCTCAAATTAATTGAAGGCATCGAAGGCAATTTTCTTGGATGCCCCCAACAAGTTGCCTCATTGCCCTCAATTTCTGGCTGTATTTGCTTTGAACATTCAAAAGTACATAATTGCCTTACAGGAGAAATAAGGTAAGGTCGGTGCTCCTTTCAAATTGCCTTTAAGTTGTTGAGTAGTGCCCTTAATTTGATGCCTGTTTTAACATCTCATGCCTTAAAATTGGCTGGGTTGGATTCTGCATTTTTCATTGAGGAAATGTATAGACAAGCCTCCAAATAAGCGGGCACCCAGGAGTTTTTTACCCAATGGTGCCAAGTGTTGGCTCCTTGGTGTTTTCCAAATTGTACGGTTCTCAACAGTTTTCTAGTGTGGGCCTGATTGCAATTTCGAAATAACTTCGTGGGCCAGATAAAGCGGAGCGAGCGGAGCGAGTGTAGCGTCATAACGGGTGGGGTCCAGGGGCCCGCCTTAGGGCCCCTGGTGGGGGTCCAGGGGGCGAAGCCCCCGGAAGCTCCCGGGTTTTAAGGACATTAACACTGAAAAACCAAGCCACAAGAAGTCATTTTACAGTGTAATTCTAAATGTTTCCTCTTTTTATTTTTTTATTTTTTTTTTATTTATTTATTTATTTATTTATTTTTTTTTTTTTTTTTAGCAGTAGCTCTTCGCGGGCCGGATGAAATGCACTCGCGGGCCGGATCTGGCCCGCGGGCCGCCTGTTGAGAACCCCTGCAGTAAAGTATAGGACCAGGAGCTAGTTTTGTCAAAAAGTGAAGTAGTTCCTGGTCCATGCACACTTAATTGGAGGCTTGCCTATAGAATGTGATGCAGCACATCAAAAGGGCTACTGTAAAAGCTGAAATTTTCGCGGTGGTTTTATTTTCGCGCTTTTTTTCCGCGAAAATTATAACACGCGAAAATATTGTTTTCAACATTCATGCAATGCATCGAGAAGGTCACCCGCGAGAAAAAAAATTCGTGAAATGTCTATGATATCAAAATGCGCGAAAATATCTTTACGCGAAAATATTGGCTTTTACAGTACTTTGCGGCTGTGTGTATTAACCCTAACACTCTTGCGTACTACGAATAACTACGATGCGGTGTGCTTGTGTCACCCGGCCCGGCAGTTTTTCGATGAAATAATGGCCCATGGGTATCTCCCCCCCCCCCCCCCCCCCTAGCGGTAGATCGTCTGCCTCTGAACCCAGAGGTCCGGGGTTCGAGCCCCGGGGGCGTGGGGGGCCCCTTTTCCCCTCGCTATTTGGCCGCAAAAAAAAAGGAAAAGGTGCCTCGGGATTAGGGTTAAGATAGATGAAAACGACAACAAAATGACGAAAATTATTAGAATTAAGGAGTCATTTTCACTCGTAATATCTGAATGCATTGAACAATTTTGATCATTTTAATAGAGAATGCTCTGAGAGCACACATAATAAACTCAAAATTGACTTCACATACAAAGTCCCCCCCCCCCCCCTTTTTTTGATGTGCTGCATCATTTATTATGTTTAATTTGGGTCACATTTCATGAATTTTTGGAAGTCCAGGCGATATTGCCATACTGGAAAGTAATTGAGGCTTTAATATTAGTTGGCAGTATGAGGTGAGGTCATTTACGGTTCATTTGGTGCCTTGGTTTGAACATGGCAGGTAGGGTTTGAATGGCAAATGGTGTGCTCGACTTGACCATCGATGACCAATAAATCTATTTTACACAAACTCTAAAATTTGGTACCTTAGACATTTTTGACCATTTGGAACATTTCAACTGATATTTATCAGTTCCTTTAGTATACCCTACCACTTCATGTCTTCAATGTTCAATGGGGATTTTAAAGAATGACCCATACACTTACACAGTGAGGAATAAGAATTGTAGGGTGTTCTAAAATCTTAGTCTATATGAATTACACTGAAAATGAGCATTGTAGCCATTTCATTTCATAATTTGCCCTTAATCTTATTTATGTTTACCATCGTTTAGCTTTAAGAATACTTGTAAGTTAGCCAGCAAAGTGGTAGCGGTAGTGTTGTTATTGGACACAGCCAGGATACTGTATTTACAGGGGATAGTGTAAAGTTAAAAAGAAAACAATTTATCAGAAAAATAGCCTTGAGTCAGTCAGACCTTGAAAAGAAATCTCTTTGATAAATACATACAGACATTTGGTTGTGGTAGGCTTTTGGATTGAATATGTAAAGCACTAGTTAATCTGGCTGCCCCTTTGACAAATCGCCAACACCAACCAATAGTTGCACAGTAAACAGTACAAACTTGCACAAAAGATAGTATGTGCATACTATCAAAGATATGTCAGCAATGTACTGTGAAAAGTTCTGCAAGTGGTTATTTTTCATGGCTATAATTTTTCGATTTTAGCATATTAAATTTTAATTTTTTTAATTTTTTTTTAGCAATTCCTTTAATAAATACATGTTTATGTGTATCAGACCTTTATTTACAGAAACATTTAATTAATGTTTTTATCACTACACATTATGCAACCGTTTTGAAGTGCCAAAATTAGTGTTCAGTGAAAATTCACACTTTCAAAGATATTGAAAATTTATGTTACACTTTACCAAATCTTTAAATCAGAACTACACATTATCTGCTGTTTACATATTAGCCATTGAGCATGTACTGTAAATTGCCATGAAAATCAACACATATATTTGCTAAGGCTGTGAATGCACGGGTAGTTTCGTACCCGGGTACTAAAAGTAAAAGACACTAAAAAAAAATTATTTTTTATTTTTAGAAGGGTTTTTTTCCAAGTACAAATTTGTCCCCCAAATGACACATAAATGGGGTCAATAGAGGTCATTCGGGGACAAATTTGTACTAAAAAAACCCAAATTCCAAAAAAAAAAAAAAATACATTTTGGGTATTCAGGTACCCAATTTGGTACCCGGGTACCCGGGTATAAGTCATGGAAACAGGTGTACATTACATGTGCTATTTATAACTGATTTAGCCAATCACCTCCCCCCATCCCATCTCTCATATTTCAATTCAAAGACATTTCGGCTTTGCTTATACCATAGATCACTTAGTCGCTTATGTATACAATGTGCCTTCAATAACCCTAATGCTAAACCTGGCCTAACCTAAGCTTTTTTAGTCTTTTCATCTCGATCTTAGTAATACACCAGCATATTTGGAGTTACCCAATCATTTATCAAGCTGGGGTCACTGAAAATATCATGTTTATATTTCAGGTGCCTCAAAATCAAAATTGAAAATAGCGTAAAAAGCTATCTCATAGTTATAGTGCACTCTCATTTTGATCGCTGTCTTTAAAAATATTAATATAACAAATGTAAAATCTGGAATTTTAGTAAATGCGCATATATATATATATTTATTTTATATAATGTATTTTTATACAGTATGTAGGCCTATATATAAGCCCGGGAAAAAACCGCATTTCATTTTGGTAAAAAACGCACGAACTTTTAAGCAAAAGCGAGATATACCGAGATTTCATCAGATTCACTAAAAACCCGAGAAAAACGCACCGAAATTGTTGATAGCGAGAGAAAAACGAGAAATCGGATTGATACATAAAATTAAAAAAATCGCCATCAAAATCTATCATTTGAATCGCAAATCCTGGGAGCAAATCATTCTATTTTATTCTGCAATCGTTTCATCATTCATATCGCCATTAAAATGTATCATTTGAATCGCAAATCCCGGGCGCAAATCTTTCTTATTTTATTCTGCAATCGTTTCATCATATCGGGATCGCACATGACATGATCACAGAACCATTTTTCGGCAGCTCAGGGAGTTTAATAGCACCGCACTGCATCTTGGGATGAAATACATAACCGCGTGTTACGGCATGATTCACAGGTCATCGCCTCCACGTATTATAGTATGCGTAGTATTAAGTTGACCTTTTGAACCGTGCCTCTAATTACGAGCTTCATTTATTAAACGCCAGCGTGGGAATTGCGCCAATTTCTAGGTTCATTTAATAGCCTCGTGTGAGAACTTCGCTTGCCTATTACAAATACGTATTTGGAACTGTGTTTTTTGAAACGGATACAGATTTATCGCAGATCACTTTTGTTGTTTTTCGTTGTTTCAACATTTCTTCATAAAACACGTGATTCCGAGCGAAAAACACACGATTCACGGGCGATTTTTCTGAAAGCGAGAATTGATATAAAAAGCGAGAATCACGCCGTGAATACCGAGATTGCGTTATCTTCCGAGCCTTACCTATATAGGAGCAAGGCATATGCCCTGATAGATACGAGGAAGAAAGGTAGCCTGCACATTTAATTCATACATCAATACACTGAAATCTGATCATTCCGATGCAGTAGGTTTTATTGCACTGAAAGGTATCCTTATAATAAAGATATTTTAATTATCCTGTTTGGAGTAGCATGAATGATTAACAAATTCATTTCCTGGGATTGAAGTCAGTCACCTTTATAAAAATAGTGTGGCCAACTAAACTACACACAAGCAGTTCAATAACAAAATCATGGGGGTGAAATTATATAATACGGTTGACTAACAGGCATTTCTCATTCCAATCTAAAAATATAAAATCACCATTTCAGTCATTATAATTAGTCTTCATTAGGTGTCGGAAGCTATGTCTGTCATGTGCTTCCTTCCCCCCTTTAACACTGTATTAAAATAGGGCTGGTCAGTTGGTCACTCAATCCACTTTTCCTACCAATATCTAGGCCTATGTGTCATTCCCAACATCACTGATTGTATACATGTACAAGGTGCTTTACTGATTGGATCAATCAAGGGTATCTATTTTGGAACGCGGTTAGTGGATTAGCAGGTTCAATATCTTGATTAGATAAAGGTAATGATAGTTGAGTTGATTTGAGATTGGATTAAGATCTCTTGATGGGGATTAAGATCTCTTGATGGGGATTAAGATGAACTGGATCTTGGGTTGAGATTTGACATTTGGTTGGATTTAATTTTAATGCATTGATCCTGTTTTGCCTTGCCTTCTTGTTTTTAATGAAATGTCAAAATTGACTTTATATTTATATGACACATTCGCGATCAGAGGTTGTGAGAATCTGTTAACATTTATAATTACATTCTTGCAATAGGTCTTCACTCACAAAGCTACCGAGGAGATTTATGTTGTATGTAATATTGTATCCATTAGGCCTAAAAAAATTAATTGTTGTGTTGCCCTCAAGTGAAATTTTTTAGACAGGTCGGTAGGTAGGGTTTTTTTTTTAATTTTTTTTAAATTTTTTTTTAATATCTCATACAGATTCCATTTAAAAGGTTACTTATAGGCCCATTTTCCCAAACATTAAGCTTTCAGCAGTTTAAAAGAATGAAGCTAAGGTTTTAAATCAGAAATAAACTCAGGGAGTCAATATAAATAAATCAAGTACAATGAGAATCAAGTTCATTCTTTCATTTGTTTTATTGTTCTCAATCTCAAATACATGTACACGTGACTTTGTGCTCTGACATTGTTTCCAAAGGTCGTCTTCACAGCATTGGTAACGAACCATTGCGTGTCTGACTGGCTCTTAATATATCAAAGGCATTGCGGGGCTGACTATCATTTATCGCCTCATCTTGTTGTTGCTCTTGTAACTTAAAAATGATATGTCTGAACCCAAGGTCCCTCAGGACGGTAAGTGGCTCAGTAGCTTTGACTGACTGCCAGGGACCTTGGGGTCCGGTTGCAACTCTCACCTCTACTAGTAAATCATCCGTATTCGCCCTTTTGTGTGTGTTATACAAAGAATAAAAATCCCCAACTAAAGAAATGCTAGCAACTGAACTAAATGAAATGTGGGCGCCTCTTGATCCGGTGATACAAACTGCGAAAGAATCCATTTTCCAAGCGAGCCAAAACTAAAAGAAATCAAAACACCGTCGCATATCGCGTATCGACAGCCCGTGGTTTACACAGCCCGTCATTCTACAAACATTCCGTACCGTATAGCTGATGCTGTTTTTTACTAAATGTAACTACGTAAGAAAATGCAAAAAAGATACGTTTTATACTATTTTTGTATCGTATTTACTTTTAAATGCCTGAATAAATATTTGTAAACTCATATTTATTTTCTTCTCGTGTTTTCTTTGTTTTATTATTTAAATATAAAATGCTAAATATGTACAACATCAAGTGCACTGTATTATATTTTTGCCGCAAGACGACACTTAGATTTCGATGGTCCTTCGTGGATCCAATACGATTCATTTCGTAAATATTAAAAAACCGGGGTCCAAAAACGTGAATCGGGCCAAGATGCTTCGAGCTATATTTTTGTTGTGTTTCTGATGGTTGACTCGGCGAGGGATGTCATGGTGAACGGATGATTTTTTTTCGGAGTATATTCCCAGTTTATTCGGTGTTCTTGTGGTTCATGAAAGAGTTTGGTGTAGCTTTGTAACAAAAACTTACTTGGATAGAGATTTTTCGCACAGAAAACAGGTAAAATATTGAAGAAATGTATTTAAAAAAAAAAAACAAAAAAAAAAAAAAAAAAAAACAACCCGGTCCTATTTTTGAAAATTTCGGACCGGGCGCTGTGGGCAATACAACAATTAATTTTTTTAGGCCTTATGTAAAGAAGTGACTCTTCATTCTTCATCTTAAAAGATAGTTCATGTTAATAAAAATTTAGATTTGAATCATTTTAAGCAAAAAGGTTGCATCTTACACAATAAAATTTCTTCCATCCATAGCTGGTTTTTTAGTGCAAAACAGCGGTATCCACTTTTTCAATAAAATTAGATTATCTGTTTTTTGCCAACATTGGAACTAAACCATCAAGAAAAGCTAGATGTCAAAACTCTGTGCACAACAGCATGGTTATATTATTGCTATGCATAGCATCTCCCTTGACACGATTCCACCAGTATGAGTCACGGTGAGGTCAGCGGTCATATGGAGCTCAAGAAAATCCCTTTGTGTATAGTGGATATTTTTCACTCTATAATAAGTTGACGCTTTTTGTGCGCCATCATGGTTACACGAAAATAAAAAATGCACAAGTATGCTTCTTAGGTGGGTCTGTGTAATGTCAAAGCAACATCTTATCGTAAAATTATCAATCCCCAAATTGTTACATTATTACTGTCTTTGGTTAAATCTAGCAAACAAAATAGCAATTTGGTATACATGAATATTTTAATTTTTTTATTTTGCATTTTGCATTTTTAAAACCATTTTACTTGTTTTTATTAAAATTCACAATTTGTAAATTATTATTCTAAGACTTATACACAAAAGAAATGTGGTGTGTGCAATTCTATATTTTACAAAGCTGCACGAAGTATGAAAAGTTACTTTAAATAATGCAATATTTCCACATTTACAAGGGGCTACTCAATTTGAAATCCATACGCCCCCTATGTAAGATATAACATAATCCTCTACATACTGTATTGTAGGGAGTGTAGATTTCAAATGGAGTCACCCCTACAGGTAACCCCATTTTAAATGTCCACTCCCTGTTTTGAAGATGAAGGTTATGTCTTCCATAGCGGGTGTATGGATTTCAAATGGAATAGCCTAAAACCAATGGCTACCAAATCCTCTGGCATACAGTCTTGTTGTAAAGTGTATTGGTGTATACATGTGTAGCTTTCACAATTGAACCTATAAATTTGTCTTGGGTTGAAAAGTCAAAGTCAAAATGTCAAATGAATGTCAATTTTGTTTGATGTCATGCCAATTGCTGAATGTTGACGTGCCAGAATATTTATAGTTGCATTAACTTTTGCAGTGTAGAAATATTGACACGAACGAACGGTGAAGTTGCTCTCCGAATTAAAATGTTAAAATAGGCGTGGCTTGATGTTCTTACCTGAATTTTATCAAGCTGGGACATCAGGCACTGAAACATAATATAATAGTTGAAGGGGTCTTTGTGTGCAAGGTGCCTTACAATTCTGATAGCTGGACATTGGACATTAGTATTTATTAATCCTTGAACCAATGTAATCAACAGAATAAATCCCACTCTACATGTAAAACACAAGTCATGGCCCATTCAGATGGTCACTAATCTCGAGACTATCTTGACTCTTGAGCTTTAACAAAATATACCGCTAATCCAGAGTGCCTGTCAAGGCGACAATCTTAGCCTCGAGTCTAGCGATACCACTGAAGTAGCTTCGAGACTAACTCCAGGTCGCGAGATTATCTGATTGCCGGTTAACATAGATGAAGGAGTCACACGGTAGACACAATCTTGGCTAACTCTTGGTTAACTCTCGGTTAGTGCTTCGGAACTAGTTAACCGCTAGATTTACATCTTTAGACTCGAGGTTAGTTAACCATGACACGATTCACACAGTCTTTAACCGGGAGTTTAATCTCAAGACTAGCGAATTTGACGCTAGTCTCTAGCTTAGCACTCCTCGTCTGAACACTGCTTCAGTGACATTAGCTCAAGCCTTATTTCAACATGCAGGTTCCATTATACCCAAGTCACAATTTCTTTTATTGTAAATAGTGTGTTAGGGTCTATTTTACAACCTATTACCATTCACAAGCAAACAATACCAAGCAGAGATATTTCACCATCACAGCACAAAGAAAAAATGTCAACATCTGATACAATTACATCGCTACTTAATATATATTATCAAATAAAAAATATTAACAATATACCCATTATTTCCATTCTTCTTCCATTGCAGAATAAGCCGAAAGACATGGAAACTAGTTACGTTGGGTTTGCCAACCTGCCCAATCAGGTTTACAGAAGATCCGTCAAAAGCGGTTTTGAATTCACACTAATGGTAGTAGGTAAGTCTGCAAGATTTTGTTCACATATTTTTATTTTCACAAATTTGGAATGAGAGTAACAGTTTGAGATTTCTTGATTTCAACCCCCCTCAATTTCTTTTGATAGGCACTACTGTTAACTATGCAATCTTTGGTGAGTTGTTAATAATAGCACCCTTTTCAATTGCCTAGGAAAAAATTACGTTCTCAAATTAAAATTTTGCTAAAATAAGACCTTTGCGAATCTTCTATTTGAATTGTGAGTGTAAATCATAGTTGGAACTATTTACACTAGAACTTTATTGTATACATTCAGAGAGGCTTAGAGTAGACCCACTTTAGAGCATTTTATTCACCTTTCATGAATCCGGTGAATAATTGCGTTAAATATGGCTTCAAATTTGACAGAATTAATTCGTCGGGATATTAATCAAAATTGGTTCAACTTTATCCGGTGAGTCATGTCAGCTCGTACGCTGCGGTAGGTGGGTAGTTTGGTTGCCTTGGTGTAAGTTTAACTTGTATTAAATTTCCTACGGTAAGTGTGGGTAATAAATGGTCAATTTATGTGTCATAATATTGTGTATCATCACAAGTATGGCTGGGCGCATCTGATTATAGAGCGTTCAATTTGCAAGATGTTTGGGGCAAATATTGCTCTACTATCTTGGAAGTTGGATGTGTTATAAATAATGCGATTCAGAAAATTGCCTAGTGAGAAAACTCTATAGAGATCAATCATTAATTATCCAAATTGGCCGCAAAAAAACCCAACTCATCCACCCAGCCCACCACTGGCAGTTGTAATGGACATTAATATCATCTATGGCCGGATCAGAAGAAGTTAAAGAAGTACGGCCTTCAAATATACTTTCCCTTCTCTCAAATATTTGAAATTTTGTGACAACATTCTTGTGTTATTCATCATCATCATCATCTACCTATACTGTGCATAAACCTCTTATTGAGTACTCGCATAAGGTACCCCTGGAACCTAGGAATACAAACACGAGCGGGATGATCCCCTACTTAAGAGTCTGTGACCTTTTAACGGGCTCGGATGTTGCTCTTCCGATGCACGGTACCACCATTTCTATGTGACTTCAAAACCACGAGGCAATTGGGACTAAGTACCTTGCCCAGCCCCAAGGATACAAACATGTTGGCCATAGCGGGGCTAGAACTCACAACCTTTGTATTATGAATCCTGTGTGCTATCCACTAGACCACACATACTCTCACCATAAAAATAAACATGTGAAAAGCAGTGAAGTGCAGAGGATTCCATTCTGACCATTTTTAAAGAAAAGAAAATATAGCAAAATGTAAAGATGTAAAGAGTGCTATAGCCTATATTTTACCACTGTAAAAGGCTATGGAAGTTACCTCTGTTTAAAATCCTTCTACCAACAAATGCCAAGGACTTTGGCATTGACTAATGGACCATCAATATTGATGCAGCATGGAATGTTTTTATTTACCTAACTAAATAAAGTTGATATGATGATGACACACATTAATAGCTTCAGATTGGATTTGTTTTCAATTCAAATTGTTTTTATTAGAATAGTCTAATAAAGCCCTATTGTCTACAATAATTTGAAGGGTTTTTTATCTTTGAACCTCAAACCTGTAGTGAAGTGTATTATCCACAATCAAATTCTTGTGCAGCTAAAATACTCCCACTGTATGTCCAGTGTCTACTAGTAGATAAAACAAAAATTGGTATTCAATTATGTTGATAATGACTAAATAATTCTCTATGTGGGCAGGTCCGATATGCCAGATATGCCACTTAACTGTTGACAATCTGTCCATAAAATCACGGCTTGGTTTGCGTTGCTAGGATATCATCAAGTGTGAGTTCTCCAAGCCTAAACCACAAACAGAAAAAAATAATTGGTTGTAAGAATTCAATGCCATAGCCATGCTACATGTAGGCCCACTACATCATGACCTAATTAGTCATATCAAATGGGAAATGTGTGAAGTCTTTTCCTCAGAAATAACCATCTTTCCCAGACGATTCCCTCTGACTCCATGTCAAGACTATATTCTTGAATCACAACATTCAATCACAATATCAATTTTAACCAAAATATCACTTTTATTTCTAGACTTTGCTTCTATAAGTTTTGCAGCATGGAATACTTCATATAAATACCGTACAAGATAAAAGATACATTCTCTTCTTTCCTCATGCAGCACAATCATTTCAGTTTCACACTGTTCAGCATGAACTGAAATGGAACAGGTCCTTTGAAAAAGTGCATTAGGTTTTAAATTTGAAAATTTATGGAGACTTTGGACACCAAATGCAGAATGTTGCTGGATTTCTCAAAATAAGTGTATTTTGCCATAATTCTTAACCCTAACTCCCCCGGTGTGTTTTTGTGAATTAAACTATCAGGGGAGAAAAACGGGTAAAATTTGAGGGGAAAATCAGTCTCCGCATGCGCCGCGGATCGAACGTGTTGAGGTTAAATAACTTAAGTTTTTTTTCACAAGTTGAACACCGCACCGCGCTGAGCGTGATACGAGATAGAGGGGGCCGCTGCGCGGTAGGCTTACCGTGCGGTACAAGATTGTAGCACTGTCAGGTTTTGTAGGTTCAAGGAAGGTTAGGTTTAATTAACCCTAACTCTATTTCACCACACGGCAACAGAATTTTTTTCCGACACCCAAAATTCACCAGAAAGGTCACCCCGATCCCCCCGGGATTTGAACCACGGACCTCCAGCATCAGGGCCCAGATCCTAGCCACTACACCACGGCTCCCAGTCGACACTCGGCGAGTATATTCGCCTCGTTATATACATGTAGCATGGGTCCGTTTTGTAGCCAAAAAACCTGCACGCCGGGTTATAGAAACACTTTTTCCGCACAGTTGCCGTATGGTGTAGTACTTGAGTTAGGGTTATATGATGAAAATTACCAAATTTGGAATGAAAAAAACAACAACCCAATTTACTGTATAATGTGTACACTGTGCAGCAGCAAGGGTTACAATGTATGTTCTAAAAGTGGATAGAAGATGGGTCTTCCCGCTTCCGTCAGTTAACAAATTTGGTGAGGTTCAATCAAGAAATATCTTCTCGGTTCTCACATGCCCTCAGTTCAAGCTATACAGTTGTATGGTAGCATGTGTCTATACTGCGGTTTGACCTTTTCCTGTTCCGACCAAATCTTGTTTTGAAAGAAAATGCTACCAAAGCTTGAACAAATGTTTCTATTGCACCAGTTGCTTATACAGTGTGTTATACATACACAAAGAGTGATCCATTTCAAACATAAGCTGTAGTGCCAAATGCCATGGTAATGCATTGTTGGTTTACAATATAGCCACCAAAGTCTTATTTGACTAATGAGCCAATAATAATTAGAGATTGTTGTACCTGAGGGTCGTTGGGATTAGCACTGGTTTTGTGTCAGTTGTATCCACTCAGCAAAAAGGAAAGGTGTACAACAAAAATGCATACTGGTCACTCTAAAAGCTAGCCAAAGGTTGATCAAGGTGTATTTAAGCCATTAAAAATAAGGCTGCAGGTTAGTCTTGGGTCCCTATCTCTGATTTCTGGTTCGTGGATGGGTACAAGACCAGAACTATTTGGGTTCAGAAATGGGATCAAAATATGGGTCCATAATCCTAACTCTACTACACCACACGGCAACTGTGCGGAAAAAAATGTTTTTATAACCCGGCGTGCAGGTTTTTGGGCTACAAAAAAACGGACCCAGGCTATAAGCGAATATACTCGCCGAGTGTCGACTGACAGCCGTGGTGTAGTGGCTAGGATCTGGGCCTTGGTGCTGGAGGTCCGTGGTTCAAATCCGGGGGTCAGGGGGGGGGGGGGGGGTCGGGTGACCTTTCTAGTAAATTTTTGGGGTCGGAAAAGAAATCTGTTGCCGTGTGGTGATCTAGAGTTAGGGTTATACAGCATTTTATTTTATTTTTTCATTCCAAAAGTATGTAATTTTCATCATAGGTAACCCTAACTCTACTACACCACACGGCAACTGTGTAGAAAAAATGTTTTTATAACCCACCGTGCAGGATTTTGGGCTACAAAACGGACCCAGGCTATATAACGAGGCAAATATACTCGCCGAGTGTCGACTGACAGCCATGGTGTAGTGGCTAGGATCTTGGTGCTGGAGGTCTGTGGTTCAAATCCGGGGTGGGGGGGGGGGGGGGGTCGGGTTGACCTTTCTGGTGAATTTGGGGGGTGGGAAATAAGAGAAATCTGTTGCCGTGTGGTGATCTAGAGTTAGGGGTTTACACAGCATTTTTTTTTTTTTTCCATTCCAAAATTTTGTAATTTTCATCATAGATAACCCTATTAAACTCTACTACACCACACGGCAACTGTGCGGAAAAAATGTTTTTATAACCCATCGTGCAGGTTTCTTGGCTACAAAACGGACCCAGGCTTTATAACGAGGCGAATGTACTCGCCGAGTGTCGACTGACATCCGTGGTGTAGTGGCTAGGATCTGGGCCCTGGTGCTGGAGGTCCGTGGTTCAAATCTCAGGGGGGTCGGGGTGACCATTCTGGTGAATTTTGGGGGTCGGAAAAGAAATCTGTTGCCGTGTGGTGATCTAGAGTTAGGGTGGAAGTGTACTTCAGGAACTCTGGAAAGGGAGGAAATGTTTGGTTATCCACCACACCTTTTGTGAGAACAAACATAAAAATGAGCAATTAAAGTTTGTATTAATTATTGTCAAATACTGGTAAATGTAATTCATAGGGAAAATACATCTGAAATTGCCAAGAATATTTTCACTTGAATGTTTTAAAACATTCAAAGGAAAATTCAATCAAATCAATATTTCTTAACTGTATTAAATGTGAAAATTGAAAATTCTCAAACACATAAAACAGTAAAATCAAGGTAGGGTTTGTACTGGAAAAAGTTTTTAAAAAGGATCAAGCGCTTGAGCCTTGAAGATGGCTAAACTACATTCTTTTTTAAAGCCTAAACTAAAGATAGCTCTTGTCTCAAGCAGTAATCAATATCTTATGATTTATCCTCCAATCCAGTAAGGATCCATTATGAGGCATTTATATCAATAGAGTAGGCCTTCAATCCATATCAATTACTTCCACATCCTTGATTTGACTGAATCCTTGATTCCACTTGAAATAACAAAGCTAAATACAATCAATTGTGGGATATGTTTCCATTGCATTGTGGGCTGTTTGATTCAATTCTATAATTGTATTGGGAAAACACTTTCAAAAAGGCTACACCATTTACAGGATTAGAGCATAGTTAAATAGTTTGAATAGTAACATTCCTTTTAGTTTATGCTTATGTTTCACATCACAGGTAATGCACAAGTTATCTATGACTATGAGCTTGTTTCTACTGGGGAACTTAACGGTAATTACCGCTAAGTTGCCCAGTAGAAACAGCCAGATTCCAGATAAGGCTAATTAATGCAACGTATTGCAACCGCAAAAACCTTCACAAACCAGGATTGTTAACGGTAATTAATGCTAACTTGCCCAGTAGAAACAGCCACCCGTTAAATCTTAACGCTAAAAGTCCTTGTGACCCGGAAGTATACACCTACACGGTGGATTCTATGCATTGTGAGGCAGTCTTTTTCAGGTGGGGCGGCATTGTTGGTATAACAAAAGGTCAAATGTCCTGGCCCCATCAATTAGGACGCCTTTAAACTTAGCAGTAACTTTTCGTGAGTAGATACGGTGAGGGGGGGGGGGGGGGCTTTTCGTGAGTAGATACGGTGGGGGGAGGGGGGGGGGGGAGGAAGGGGTTAAATAGTTGCAGTAATTACCGTTAAGTTAACTTAATATTAACTTTCCAGTGCCCCAGTATAAACATGCTTAATGGCAACTCTGGCTTGCATATGCAGCGGTGTACTTTCGCGACATCCTGCGAGAATCCAAATGGATTCTCGCAAATGGATTCTTGCAGAATATTTTTGCGAGAATCCTTTTTACTGAATTTAAATTCCGCATTTTAAACATTTATTGTATTATTATATACTTAGAAAACAAATTGAATCAAACACTTCTTAAAATTAATTAAAATAATATCAAGAATAGCAAGGCTATAAGCTTGCATAACTTCCAAATTCGGCATGTTTGTTGACTAAGGGTCAAATACCAGTCATCTAAGGTCCTGTTTTGGACTTAAAAAGAAGAAAAAACAGTTTAAAAAAAAAAAAAAAAAAACCTAAAAAAACCCCCCTTTTTTGTTTGTTTTTTGTTTTGGCGAGAATCCACCTGGATTCGCGCGGTAGTGATTTTACGCGAATCGATTCGCGGATTCGCGCCGAAAGTACACCCCTGGATACGAGACTTTGATGGGAACTTCGATTTTTCACGAAAAGTGCCCCACCCTCCCCCTGCTTGGCTTAGCTAGGGCTTTCAAAGTCCCCACCATTCACAGGTCTTCACCAGGACTTTCACATTGTATCAAAGATTATATCCTTGGTCAAGTACAATTGTACCCAGCTTGTGGAGGCTGGGATTGCAACTGGGATAAGCAAATAATTAGGCACTGCCATAGTATTACTTGAACAAAACAAACTTGACTTAACTTGACTATAGTCAAGTCAGCCAGCCCTTTCGGACCTGGAATTGGCAACTAACTATGGATTGTAACTTTGGGATCGGGTGGATGAAGTTGTATATAAGTACCCGCCTGACTGGTTGATAGTTGCGGGTTTTAACTGTCAGTTGGCGATGAGAAGTAATGGTTCAGGCCGGTGGAATTTTTGTTTTGCAGGTTACATCTGTTAGTGACATACACTCGAACTGGCTGGTTAGAAAAAGTCAAAAATTCCATGCCCAGCTTACCCCATCTCATTGCCTAGCAATAGCAAAAACCTGTCAAAAAGGTTTGTCTGCACAATTTGTGAGCTACATGTACATATGGTTGTATGGCAACAAACTATTGGTCATGAACATGTTATTTTTAGTAATACGTTTTGCCCATTGCTTTCAGAACAATGTAATAGTTGGCCCATAACTTCATTGTTATCGTCATATATATTCATTATATTCATCGTACCATAATCACAATGCACAATTATGACTTATTTTGACAATACATATAATTTGAACAATGAATTCCGCGTGTGTATAGAAGAAGGTCATTACTCTGTCAAACAAACCATATCGGTCCTGACCATGGACGGAACTGGAATGTATGACGTGATTTCACAGTCATTGTTTGGAAAAATACCTGGTTTCTGAATAGTCATGCAACGTTAGATTCATAATAGTGTATGTATGCAGGCCTACATACTACTAGTATACAGATGAATTCCACAAAAAGGGCAATTTTACAATGCTATTTGGCCTCCATATTAGTTTTATTACTATTAGAATGCTTTTTCCTCCCTTTCACCCAACCTTTGGCTAAGCCAGTATATCATCAATAATTTTGTTCAGATTCCTAAGTATCCCCAGATTTTTGGGTGTCAAAATAATTTTAATTTAATTAGCCCAATTCACAAAGATAAAGGTAACCTTTTTTTAAACTGAAGTTTTAATGAGGTGTTGGTTTTGAATAGCTCAAAGTAGCCCGATTGACAGGCCTGAACAAAATGTTGATTTGCCGGCAAGCTAACCCAAATCTCCCACCAAAACAGAACATTTCCCATTATTTCTTATGCATTTCTTTATATTGAAGAGCTAAATTTCCCTCCAAATGCCCAATTTTCCCAACAAGGAGCCTCCCAATTTCCCCATTTTTTCCCAGGCCTGCCAACTGGTCTGCTAAGTCACGAGCTTAGGCCCCCCCCCCCCCCCCCCAAAAAAAAATGTTGACTTGCCCTTTCCGGCCGACCCAATTTTTCCGAAATCTAGGGTCGCTATTTATTTTTTTCAAAGTAAAAAAAAAAATAGAAAAAAATAGAAAAAGAAAAAAAATTGAAAGAAGCACATAACAATAAAGAAAGATGAAAACGTGTTTTTGAGTAGTATCGGCTGGGTTTAAAAAAATAAATAAAAAAAAACCCACCAAAAAAACAAACATACAAAAAACACACACTTTAAAACGTGTTTAAATTTAAAAATCAATAAAAAAATCCGACCGTCCGACCCAGACTCTGGCCCTGAAAGGGCAAGTCAACTTTTTTTTTTGGCCTTAAGTAATACCTCCTATCTGTAAATAATACAGATCTGCAGATGTGAACTGGAAACGGTTCATTTTCCAAAACCAACAAACAGACTTTACTGAATGAATGACCTCTGGGCTTATTGTTTCAGTTATCTTAGTTGATACACTTCTTCAGAATGTGAATGTTTGCTATTTTTTCTGCCCAGTCTTCTATGTACCCCTAGCCCTAGGCTGTGCATTAACGAAGATGTGCATGTTATAATGCTTGTTCAGACGGCCACTGAACTCGAGAATGGTTATTCTCGAGCTTAAATATTTGTTAACTGCTAACCCAGGGTGTCTGTCCACACGACAAACTTAACCTCGAGAATAGCGACGCTACTGCGGTAGCTTCGAGATTAACTCAAGTTCATGCGACTCTTCATTTTGCGGTAAGACCTGGGTCACAGGTCATAAATCTCACTCGCGGTTAGCATTACGATGGATTCACATGGCGCACACACTCTCGGTTAGCTCTCGGCTAGTGCTTCGGGGTTAATTAACCGTAGGGTTAACATTCCAGCTTTATATTCGGGGTTAGTTAACCATGATCGATTCACAGGGCCATTAACCAAGAGTTTAACCTCTAGGTTAGCGAATTTGACGCTAACCAAGAGGTAAGCGGCCCTCGTCGAAACGCACCTATAGAGTTATTAAGGTGAGGATGGTCATCAGCACCTTAATGTTGGCCATTGTAAAGAGGATGTTTTCATCATCAGGTCTTGATGCTTGCAGACGTGTATTCTGAAAGCAAACACTCATCCTCTTATTCAAACCAGTAGGCCTAATTGAAGAAGTCTTCAAATGTGGAATTTAATCTAATGCTAAAATGTGGCGTTATCATTTTCTTAAATGGGACAAAAGTTGAATGTGTAATTTTGACAAATATCGGCATGTTATACCATTGTTACTCTTGTTGAAATGAATGGGAGATTGACCATGTTATGTCAGAATGTATTTCATAATGCAAGACTGATTTCAGATATATGCATCAGCTTTATCAAATTTAGCAATGTACTAGGCAAAAATCATTCTATTGTTACATTACAATCAATTTAAAAATATGAGATTTGAAATCTGATTACAAAAATTCCTAAGAGGATAACACATAATATTAATGCATTTAGGTTATGCATGCTTTAACTATTTACTTTGATTTGGTATGTTTTATTATTTATTATAAAACGTTACCAATTGTGCCCTATCTTGATATTATGATCAAGGAGAAAAATAATGGTCTTTTCAACGGGAGCTACTTTTAAAAATAAGTATTTAGGTGAGGATGGTCATCAGCACCTTAATGTTGGCCATTGTAAAGAGGATGTTTTCATCATCAGGTCTTGATGCTTTCATTGAAATTTTGTGTGAACCAAGAGCTATTTTTAGTTGACTAGAGAATCACTAGACGCTTGTTTTTGATCCAGATACATGTACCCTCAATCTTAGAAAAAGTGTGTACATACAATGTAGAACACTGACCCTAAAATTGCCATGCTGTATGTACCAAAACATGCACACTATGGAAATAGAAACTTGTTTATGGTAGCCTGAAAAATTCCCTTCCTCATACCCCTCCCCTTTCTACCGATCAATGTTGCGAGGCTATGTTCTGATGGTGGACAAATTGTGGGATTCAACATTGATCGGGGGGGGGGGGGGGGGGGAGAAGATATAAAGTGTTTGCTTTTTGCAATGCACATGTATGAGACATGACACTTTCAACCGCGAGCAAGTTTCAGATAAAAAGTAGCTCCTGGTCTTGCTAATACAAGAGGCTATAACCGGGAGCTGTAACCGGTAGGTAAATAGAACCTGAGAGCCCGCTTTTTATTCTCATTGATTGTGATATCTCTCTTGCTCTTTCTATAAACTCTGACTGAATTGAGTGAAGACCCTGGATAAGTGAAAGGTTTATAATAATATTAAAGGATTCTATTTTGTTGAACTTTTACTTTTATTTCAAATTCAAATTAGGTACATTGTAGATCTGGGCCCATCCATCACTTTAGCTTTTCCACATAAATAATTAGATTTTGATATCAGAAGAAAGCCCATCCATATTTGTCTCATTATCCATGCAAAATTTTAGAACTGAGAGGTCTTTCCTTTAGAAGCGAAAAAGTATTGGATTATTCCCAAAAGTGTTAAACATCTATAAGTTTGTGTAAGTATTATAATTGCTCTATAGGCAGCGTTCGAAATAACGGTAATCCCTGCACCCGAAATGACATAATCTCCTGTGGATAAGGCTAATGAAAGTTGATTCCATGTTTCCCGTAACATTTGGTTCAAACCATAATGAGGTAACTTTTTCATTATTCATTATTTATTATTTTGCAGCAGTTCATTATTTACAAAATAACGACCATTTCAGGTGATCATCGAAGTCGATTTCTATTTTTAGGTTCCAATTGATTCAGAATGGCAACAAAATGCGATGTTCGATGAAGGAAATTAAGGAAAACACCAAACAAATTCAACAATATCTCAAAAACGGTGGGGAAAAAATGGAAAATATCAAATAAAGAATGATTTCGCTATTTTGGCATTCATAACGCGGTCAAAAAACCCAATCGCGGGCGGGTTACGGGAAACATGGAATCAACTTTCATCAGCCTAACCATTTTTTTCTTGGTGGTTTTGACACCAAAACAACAGAAACAACTACGGATAACAACAAATTGTGGCGGATAACCAAAATCTTCTGCTTGGTTATCCGCTAGATATATATGTTTATTTTTTCTTATTTCTAACGCTGTCTATGGCCGGCACATTATAACTGAATATTGCTTCTCTCATGACAACCACTGATGAATATAAAATAAGATTGATTTCATGATGTGCCTTCCTGTAGTATAGTAAAGAAAATACAGTACATGAAAACAAAATCAGGTCATACATCTTTAAGCCTGTAGCAAATTGTTATACTGTCAAACGCTTAAAATTTGCCGGTACTTTATTTCACGAATTACAGAAAGCCATCATTTTCGCGAGGATCTAATTTTGCGATTCCAAAATTTGACTCGGATTTTAAGTTTTTACCATGGTTTAGTTCGCAGGGATTTTATTTCGCAAATTTCATGGTCCTCGTGAAATTCATGAATTTAAATACCTCGAAATTAAGTGGTTTTACAGTATAAGAAAGATGCCATTTGATATTTACGGAGTAAGAGAATACCTTGAAGATAGGTGTCTGCATATAGTATCTTTTCATTTTGCTCTTTGAGGCAAAACATAATTGTTTGATATCATCTGAACACCCTATCCAAAGAATATTTCAAGGTCTTCCCACAATGTATCGCGCGAACGCCAGCCAACTAAAGCTTTTTTTCACACGATGCATTTGTCGAGCTCTTAAGTTTTAGAAATATGAAAAAGGAACACTGATAACTAATTTATTCATTAATGTAAACTAGAACCTAAATTGGAGACCAGAATTAGGGCATTGTGCAAACACAATGCATTGTGGTGATGTCTTTAAAAATCGTCTTTATCGAAACAGACAAGAAATAGGTGTTTTATTTCCCTGTGTTAGTGTTTTTACTGTACGGATGAATGCCGGCCCTAATTTTGGAAATGCAAATTTAAATTAAAATACTTTTGAAATTGTGTTTCTTTACTCTCTAAAAAAAATTAAAACAAGAATGAGATGATTTGATGGCGAAATATTACTTGTGCACTATTTAAAAAAGTTATGAATTGTTTGATTACGATTTAAAAAAAAAAAAAATCAACCAACAGATCTTCCCTTTGACTCTGAGGGGAGTCTATGGACAATCAAACTTTTCCCCTTAGCCTTAACCCTAACCCCCCTGAGTGCTAAAAAATGCTAATCCAAAGTCCCTCTCCAAACGCATGCGCTGTCGGTTTTCGATGACGTAGTCAACCGAGCCTATATAATGAGTGCAGTATACTACACGAATGTGTAGCTGAGGGCCTTGGCTTAGTGGTAGGAAGGTGGGGCTTGAGAACGGAGGGTCCCCGGATCGAATCCCGGCAGGTTCCCGGAGATTTAGTTGGTGTTTTTTCCTCGAAAATTGTGATCCCGGTCAAAAATCCTAAACCGGGGTTAGGGGTATGGTAACATTTTGTTTTGTTTTTGTGTGTGTGTAACCCTAACCCCCCTGAGTGCTAAAAAATGCTAATCCAAAGTCCCTCTCCAAACGCATGCGCCGTCGGTTTTTGATGACGTAGTCAACCGAGCCTATATAATGAGTACAGTATACTGCACAAATTTGTAGCTGAGGGCCTTGGCTTAGTGGTAGGAAGGTGGGGCTTGAGAACGGAGGGTCCCCGAATCGAATCCCGGCAGGTTCCCGGAGATTTAGTTGGTGTTTTTTCCTCGAAAATTGTGATCCCGGTAAAAAATCCTAAACCGGGGTTAGGGGTATGGTAACATTTTTTTTTTTTGTGTGTGTGTGTTCTATTAGTATTAACCCTAACCCCCCTGAGTGCTAAAAATTGCTAATCCAAAGTCCCTCTCCAAACGCATGCGCCGTCGGTTTTCGATGACGTAGTCAACCGAGCCTATATAATGAGTGCAGTATACTGCACAAATGTGTAGCTGAGGGCCTTGGCTTAGTGGTAGGAAGGTGGGGCTTGAGAACGGAGGGTCCCCGGATCGAATCCGGCAGGTTCCCTGAGATTTAGTTGGTGTTTTTTCCTCGAAAATTGTGATCCCGGTCAAAAATCCTAAACCAGGGTTAGGGTTAACTTATCTGAATTTCCTAAAGGCAATGTATGAGGGGTGAAAAACATCAGGAATAAAAAGTATGTACACATGTAATGATGTGAACATTGTCACGCATTATTACTTTTTAAATGATATTAGTTCCAATGCTGCAGACACATAAAATTTGAAGAATGTAATGTTGGATTTGACACTTCATTGAATTATTTTCTCCGGGATATTGATTTCAAAACGGTATTTATTTTGAAGTTGTATTGTAGATTTTGCACTGTTTGGGTATTTTTGCATTTTTAGCCATTTGTTTGATGGGTAAAAACAAACTGTGTCACTCTAAAACTGAACTTAGAAATGGACCATCATCCTTTTAAAACATAGACCAGGCCCCACCATTTGTAGAGACATAGTAAAGCAATTCTTTATTGAACCTTCAACCAGCTTGTAAGTGTACACATACACACGCACAATTTCAGGTGTTATCAATCATGCACATTCCAAGACCTGGCGATAGGCAAAATATTGATCAGCTCAGTTCTGTAAGTATTTACGCACAATTTCACAGCCAATATCTAAATAGCCCAAATCTCAAATTTCACAGGCAATATCTAAATGGTCCAAACCCCGACTTGTAAATGTTGACACATACCTGTTGTGCATTATGCCAGAAACTGTATTATAAATAGTTGATGTGTGAGGTGTGGGTTGTGAGAGAGATGGTGACACACAGTATGAGGCCAACTTTGGTTAAGTGATTCTTAAGTATTTACCTTGACTCTTACTAGAACCTCTGCAGTTGGGTTTTAACACTTTCCACGCGGCTATTATTTTTACCATACACACAACAGATTTTTCAGAAACCTTTCCCAATTTTCAAAGTCTATCTCAAGGATTACTTACCCGATACTAGGCATGTTTGTACTTATGTCAATGCATTTCTCATGGTGGTTCTAAATATGGTAATGAAATTCAATAATTTTGACATTTTTTAAACATTTTGTGAAATTTTGTAATGTCGTCTGCAGCCGCCTGCCGCGTGGAAAGTGTTAAGGCAAGGTCATGTTCAATAGCTAGCTGCTGTCAGAGTGGAAGTGGACAATTTTTGTGCTGCAGAAATTTTACTTGCACCAAAACAGTGAGCAAAAAAATTGAAAATGGTGAATTTGTCAATATTGTAAATTTGTAAATTTGGCAGAACGTGAACAAATGTGTGAGTGATTTTTAAATGCACAAGAACAATTTGAAAATTGGAAAAATTGTGAATTTGTCAATATCATTCATTTTTAAATTGGGCAGAATGTGAACAAATTTGTAAGCAAAAATAACTGACTTTTAATTTTTCTGATCTGAACTGGAGTTTACAGGAAGTTATGTATGTCATGCTTTTGGACTTGTGGCAAGGCATTCTTTCAGGAAGTAGTAAAGTGCATGTACATGTACATGCATACTATACACTATTCGCATCTTGTTTTATTAGTAATATTAGTAATAATATCACACAGCTTTCAACAAAACAGCCCTTTCTTACCCAATGCATGCAACCCACCGATTCCAAAGCTATCGACTAGAAACTCTAAATTTTACCAAAGAACACCACACACACCGATCCAGACTTCAGGAAGGGTAAACGACCCCACATGCCCACACATACAACCCACTGTTTATCAAAATGAAATTGGGCTGAAATGAACCATGTGAGTTTGGGGTTAATTATTTGACTGACATGCCATGCTGTGGAATGATGTTGAGCATTTAAAATGTACCACCTGTAATATATTGGTATATAATATGTGAAAGGAAATATCTGGTGGAAGAACCATGTATTGCCTGCCGCAGGCTGCCTAGTCTGGACTTTCGATGGTTTTATTTTACCCGTGGTTATTATTTCAGAAAGAGGCATCTACATGTAGATGGGTATTATTAGGATGAACATGATCATAGACCAGCAAAATCATTATTTGGGGAATGACAGAGAATGTTGCAGAATTAAATGCACATCCGCAGATCAGGCTAAAAAAGATACAAAGCTACACATAAGATTTGTATTTTGAGGGCTCCCAAACACAAGGCCTCATCTCAATTTGTTTCACAAATTAGATTTTGGTATGAACATTTTGAGAAAGAAATTCTCTTTCCAGTAACACACAGCCTTATATCTCCTAAACACAACCCTTTCAAAGTTATAGCCAGTATCACAAAGCCTCATCTCCATCTCCCCTCCCCAATGTGTTTAAAAATCTTCAATAGTCTTTTTCTCAAAATGGTCAAAATGGAGATAAGACCTTGTGTTTCTGAGCCCTCGATTTATTACAGACCAGTTCATGCATTTCATTCAGCATTTTTGCGCTAATAATCGAAATAGTGTATATCCCATAACCCTCCTGACATAACTTGCACAGATGGTCCCCTCAGAAATCGTGCCTCCTTAATACTTCAACCCCTTCCCCTTTTGTTAGAATGAAAGAAACCTTAATTTGCCCGTCATATGCCTTGGTGAGTAGGATTTAGAAAGACATTTAATGTATAGGCTTATATATGTACTGTATGTACCTCAGTTTTGAAATGTGACAGGAAACTGATACTGACTTCTAGAACAGTGTATTAAAAAAACTACTGGAAATTAAAAACATGATGTGTATTTCTGCAGCGGATATCTTGTTTGTTTGCCTGTGTGGATGAACAGGCTACATGTGGAACGTGTTGTTACTCATTAACAGTCCTATGCAAAGGTCAATTGACATGTAATTGATTTACTAGTATCTCATAAGTCATATTTATTTATAAATGTTTGTAAACATCTTTATCCAATTTCTGTGATTGCATATCCTGTTATAAACTGTATTTATAAAGCACATTTTGCAACAACCAAGACATGCACACATGTAGGAAAGCTTAGCCAGATATTATAATGATTACTTTAGTGAGTGGGCACAGAGAGGCATGAACTTGCCATTTTAGAAAACAAATTCATGGATTTTCCCATTGACCCTGATTTGCGGGTCATCTAATTTGGGGTTTATATAGTTGGGGTGCCATGAGGAAAAACCTGTCATGTGTTCTGTAGAGGGGTAGGGAGAGTCAGGCCTGTAGCCTCTTTTTTGGGTGGTGGGGGGCAGAGCGGACCTTTTTCCTAAAATGTTGAGACCTTTTTTACGCAGGGATGTATGTGGTCCTTTTTTCAACGATAAAGCGTACAAAACCCATTTCCCCCACCTGCCCCCTCCCCCTCCCAAGGAGGATAGTTATCATCTATCCCCTCCCTCCTTATGGGCTTTTTGTGCCTCTTATTCCAACGTATCTTATTGCGCCCTATAAACACAGGTAGTATTTTTAAGATAATTGTGGTTTTATATTTGACTAAATCAGTAGTACTTATAGAATTCTACCGACAAAGTCAATAATCACTGGGAATAATAAGCAGCACAACATGTACAACTGTGGATATTATTGACAAGGAAAGTACACTTCCCATTTATAATACACTGTGATCATGATCAATACAAATATGTTCCAGGAATCATAACTTGCTATTTCTGATCAATAGATAATTTAGGGAATGTATAGAACTAGGCAAGGAATGCAAATCTTTAATACATGTATACACTACACAATTATTGCTTGTAATCAGGGTCTGCATTAAGTGTACAGCAGTAGCAAAATACTCCTCAATCCTCATTATTTGCTACACAATTTTGGAAATGTGTAGCAATTATTATATTCCATATGTTAACATACAAAATGTGGAAAATATTTCAAATTTTAAGCTCGTCATGCAATGTTTTGCTATACAAAATAAAATCCCTAATGCGGACCCTGCTTGTAATGTTCAATTTTGGTTTAATTTAGATTCAAGCCTAAAAGGTGGAATACAACTATAGTGCTAGATCAGAAAATCAGTAAAGCAGTTAATTTAAAGAATGATTCATACAGATAGTAAACAACTAAAAGTTGTTGGGTTATTTAAAGAAAGTATTTTGTTAAACATTCCACCATCAGCGAAGTGTCATAGACAACAGGTATTGCGTTGAGCCATTATTACTCAAATTATTTTAATTACTGGGCCTCTTTCTC
The DNA here is from genome assembly GCA_035610835.1 of Ophiura sarsii. Taxonomy (NCBI): domain Eukaryota; kingdom Metazoa; phylum Echinodermata; class Ophiuroidea; order Amphilepidida; family Ophiuridae; genus Ophiura; species Ophiura sarsii. The sequence continues at coordinate 38,714,299 of CM069458.1, read as the reverse complement.
TATACATGTATTGATATGTTGCTGGGATATATGCCAAGTTCAAAGCTGCATTTCAGTCACGCAAAGTGCTACACAAGGTCAATATAACACCCCAAGGGCTTGGAATAGTTTACAGGTTTAATTAATTAGCTTTGGCTCGTTACCAGATATGCACGTGTACGGCCAATTGAGCTATAAAATCGTCATTGGCAGTACTGGCTGGGATTGGAGTAATGTGCTAAAATTTCAAACCTCCTAATTCAACTGTTAGGCCATGTAAACAGTTGTGATGTTGTATCTTTTCCTTTATTGCAGTTTTCACCTTAGCCCATGTTTCTTATTTTGATAGGACTAACTGAAAAATTGGTAATTTTTGCGCTTTGTCAACTTTCAGCCATTTCGCTTGTTTTTTAAATTCAGGATTTGAAAGTTCATTACATCGACTTAAATAAACAAACTAAATATGTTTATGTGTGTTTTTATTTTTGCTGTAGCTGCTTGGTGCGAAAAGCGCAAAAATTAATGTAGCGCGAAAAATGTCCTGTACATATCACAATTCATCATAATATTGTTAAGTTTTGAAATTTTGCATAATTAATTTACTTGCAAATTTTCTAGCTAAAATGTTATTTTGATTGCAGACTGGATTTTAATTATTATCTTGATATATAATATTGTAGACTTTAAATCTAAAATAGGAACCTAAAGATTTCATGAATATTGGACAAAAATAGGATATGGAATCAAACAGGCTAATAGCCTATTATATACTAATTTATTTCCATCAAACCTGAAGTGTAATGTGTAAGTTTAGGGGTAACCAAACATGTACAGCACATTATAATATGTCTGTGTGACTAGTATCAAGTGGTCAATTGAAACAAAGCAGACTGATTAAATCTCAAACTAGATACTAAAATCAATAATACATATTGATGATCCATTCATCTGTATTTTACAATCTCATTAAATGGTGTTGTGTAATATCATACATGTATCGCATACACACAGACAAATTGCATCAGGCTTGGGCAAGAGAAAGTACCTTCCCAATTCCATAATCCTTTGCTACAGTGTAGTATAAGATATCACCTCATACCTTGCATGCTTTGAACTTATAAAATGCAAACATTTTGGGGGGGGGTGAATTTCCAGGCAAGATTGCAAAATTTCCCTTCAAAAGAGAGAATTTCCCTTCAAATACGCTGCCGAGTGCTATAAGGAATTAATAGCACTCATCGACAGTGACTATTTTAGTGATGATTTATATGGCAGAGTTCTACCCTACACACCAGATACACACCACTTGCACAGTAGGACACCTCTCACTCACCCAGACTTAGACAATCATCTACTATTAAACACACACACACCAAGTTGGGTAATAATTACAGTGCTGTAATTAATCAGGTTATTTACGATGTCAAATTTACAGCATTCTGAAGCTGTACAATAAGTGAAATTTGTGGAATTCTGATTGGCTGTGTATGTGCTATTATATACATAAATTTCTTTCAAGTACCACATTTCACTGCAAGGCCCTTCTCAGTACAGATAATTCAAAGGAAAGAACTGCATTTTGGGATGCGAAAGATCTTCCTGCGGCACGGGAGAAACGAGATGACAGATAAGACTATGCATTGAATTGAATATGACGAGAGATAGTCTGACTGGCTGATAATATGATTAGTTTGACAGTGTTGGCGTACATGGTCGGGATTCACGTCAAACCGCGCTACAGATATGTAATGATAGATACGCAATGATAGATATCGGGATTGTCATCAAATGATGCTATATTGATGTGCTTCTCGTGTATGCGTAATGACAGATATATAATATAGACGGTATTGCAGAGTTATTACCCTGTTATTTAACTCCTGTTATTTTAACAAAACTAATAATATCCATAGATTCAACAATCAACTTTAAACAACTTCTGTGACTTGCTAAAAGTAGGCTGTGTTCTCTGTAGAGCGCTTAATAAATGTTTGTATAGATAGATAGATCGATGGGCTGCTTTTTGTAAACTGCTACTTCATGGCTATTTTATATGCATCGTTGGTGCTAAATGCCTGGCAGGAACTGCTGTAGTAACACGAAAAGCTTTCAATGGTTGATTTTGACCTTTCTGAATAGGTCATTTTGCTAATAACAGATGATACTTACAACAATATACAGCGTTGCAAAAATGACGAAACTTTTCCTTTGTTTCGATTTATGCACTATACGCAGTGTGTTGTTGGTCATGGCTTTAAATTCATAGACAGGAAATGCCCGGAAAGGATTAAATTACAACCTAATTTGTCAACAATTTTAATCATCCTGATTAAATCACAGCCTCTCAAGGCTTCAATTTAATGATCAGTTGCAATTTATAACCATTACCAGTGTGGATAGAAGTGGCAAACTGTGAAAACCTATTGAATAGATTCATGTATAGTGCCAATACAAGTTCATTGTGGCATAACAAGTTTTGGGGGATGGGCAAAATGAAAAGTAGGCTAGGTTATTACCTATCACATTCAGTGTCAAGAATCATGAAGGCATTGTCTCAGGCTATTCACAGATCTCCTTGTACCTATAATTAATTTTGTTTAATCGTTAAGCGTTTGGTATTTTCACCTCGCAAGTGGATTGCATCAGAAAGCGTTTGTGGGTGGAGGGAGAGCCCCAAAACAAATTTTGAAAGTGGAAAATGGATCCATCCTATCTAGTCCGGTTGACCGGGTAAATCATCAGAAATTTCAAGACAAGCTCCGTTCACTATCTCAACATTGATGATCGGAGCGATGATATTGCCCTCACAGTCACAGGAATACTCTCTGATGTCACATTCATATTTTGGATAGAAGTATAGTTTGCTGAAGACTTAATTCATGAATCAGTTGAGCATGAAATATATATGATGTTGATTTCTTAATTTGTTGATATATTAATGCGTATCTGTTTTTCGTTTTATTTTTTATTTTCTGTGCACAGGTGAATCGGGTTTGGGTAAAAGCACATTGATCAACTCTCTATTTCTGACAGACATATATTCATCACAGTACCCAGGTCCATCACAACGAATAAAAAAGACGGTAAAGGTAAGAGGCAGAAGTAAATGGTTTATATGCTTCATCTAATATAGGTAAAGAGTTGAACGGGTTTGGCCGTCCGACGGCGAATCGGTTAAACACTTAGGCTTTAAAAACGGTTCATAATATATCTCACAATTTTATACTTCATCTAACTCTGTGCAGTTGCGTCAGAGAGTATCCTAGGATCATCATTACTTGTGAGTGCCTGGATTCGTCTTCGATTGTGATCGTGTGGGTACTTGCACAGCACATATGACTATGTGTGCAATAATGAGGTGTGATCATAGGAATACACTCTGACGCCACTGTACAGAGAGAGATAGATTAATGAAGTATACCCAAGTCACTTCAAGTTGATAGGTGTTGGCAGGGCACATTTGTGTCATGGGCACATTTGTGTCATAGACACAGCATTTCTATGGCTTGACTGACATCTACTTTGATTGTGTTGACGCAAATGCCATCAAAGTTGAGTATGTGATACTACGTGATGGGTTTGGTGCAACGCAATATACATCTTGGTCTACATGTAGATACAAATCTTGCTTGCTACACATTATTCCGTTGTGGACTTTATTAAAGTCTAGCGTTGTTTCCATGTTGGATTCAACAGTCGCCTCAGGACTTTAAAGGTAAGACACAAAGAGAAAAATCATTGCAAGACATCTTATTGGAGCTGATCCATTCTGTACATCAGATTCAATATCACAATATGTTGCTTATGACAAATCTACCTCTGTGCGGTGATGTTAGAATGGAAACCACATTCAGATTGTTTTATCACAACCCATCATTAATGTAGTCATAGTGGGGGCTGAGGAATCGCTTAAAAAAGTTGAGGTGTCCCAAATAAAGACAGCCTGAGAAAGGTTAATCCAAAATCCCTCCAATTTTCATAACACATCTTCCAGCTCCCTGGATATTAACAAACCCATATTGGGCTCACATTCTTTAAACTAGTCTTGGCAAGTGTTGAAACTTCGCCCCATTGTTGATGAGCAAATAGCCAAATCCAATTTCACACGCATGCTTGAACTGCTCGGTAATGTTATTTTATGATCCTATAAATACAGACACTACATGCAGGTATGCTATATACTTGAAAAGCTTTCGATCTAATCAGGTCAAACAACCTACTTCAATCGCTCCATGTCACATTGCAAATGTAACATTATAGAGACATGGTACATGAACGTGACTGGATGTTTTGCTTTACAATACAACACAGTTGCATCTGAAAATGGTGGTCAATAAAATTTTATCTACCGTAAAAAGTCACAATTTAGTGTTAATTTTTGTGGTCATGATGTTTTGCATTTCTATTAAATTAAAAAGCCATGTGTGCACTTCACTGCATTGTACCACATTGTACTTTTTTGATTATTGAAACATTCACACATGATAACCCTAACCGGGTTTTTAACCAGGCGGAAACACATTTTTTGAAGAGAAAACATCGAAAACCAGCCGCAGATCCGCTTGGAGATAGGCTTAGAAGAAGTATTTTGTAGTACAGTGTACTCAGGGTGGTTAGGGTTAATAAAATGCAAATGTGTTTTTTATACCATAATCAAGTTTTTAACCAGGATCACAATTTTTGAAGAGATACCAACTAAATCGCCGGGGGACCAGCTGGGAATTGATCCGGGGATCGGCTCGTCATCCCACCCACTGAGCCCCGACCCTCAGCTACTTGTTCGCGCAGTATACTGCACTCGCTATATAGGCCCGGTTGATTACGTCATCGTAAACCGACCGCACATGCGCTTGGAGATCAGCTGAGAAGTAGTATTTTCTAGTACTCAGGGGAGGGGGGTGGGGGAGGGTTCTTGTTGCGTAGCTAGCTATAAAGCCTATTATGGTGAGCGGAAAGTGTGACAACTTTCACTCATATAGTATTTGAACAGTTTTAAAAGTATACAATCAGATCACATAACATTTTGGAAAGATGACTTATATTTTATCTAACAATATCACTACAAGAACATAGGGTTTATCAGTCCTAATATTATTTTCCTGAAATTGCATCGTCCCCATAATCCAACCTCATAATAGCATAACTCACCTACACCCTTCACACAGGCTAATAATATTGTTGGTTTATCAATTTCGTTAGAGGTAAACAGGTGTGAGGGATATTGCGGTTTAAAGGAAGCATGGCCAGTCTAGAAAAGTGTTATTTTGAGCATTGCTTATAATGTACATTATTATTGCAAAGAAAATGCAATTCGAATTCAAACTCACCACTGATGAAGCGAGATGGAATAATATTAAAACAAATTGCGCACAAACAAACAACCACTTTGCAGTAAGTTACAATGTCTTTAAAAGTTAAATATTGTTAAAACACCTTGTTTGTGTAAAAATAGAGATCCTAGTACAAAACCGGAGATATTAGGAAATCATTGGAACCCTTATTAGATCAATACCATTATAAGCTTGAGTTCATCCTATGAGCTAGCGTGAAATTAATCTACTTAAAGTTTTCTAAATTAAATCAATTTCCCTCCAGTTCCGGTTGAATTTTCTTGATGCAAGGGCCATATAAGTATTGAAATCAATTTGATATCAAATCTAGTTATAAATTGACATTTGTGGTGACCCATATTATAGGACCGATTGTAGGCAAGCACAATTTTGTGAAATACCCAACCCTATAAGGGACGCACCATTTGATTTTCAGGGTGGAGGTAGGAAGTTGTGTTCGGGGGGAGATTTTTTTTTCCCGCCGCCGCCGCAAGGGGGGATTTCTTTTTTTAATGTTATCCATTCATATTGAGTTGGGTGGGGTAGATTTATTTATTTTACTCATCAGGGGGAGGGAGGGAGGATTTTTTTTTGCCTGCATAGAGGGGGAATTTTTTTTCTCCAAAATCTTCCTACTCTCCCCCCCCCCCCTGAAAATCTAATGGTGCGTCCCTAATCGTGAAAATAAAAAGAGGGACAAAATGCTTCTTCCGCTCATATCTCAAGTCAACATTCCAAAGTGGGATTGTTTTCAAAATTGGAAAATTTGAAAGCTACAAATGTGCGCTTTTAATGGCACAAATAACTCAATTGGGATTGTTAACATCCCCCCCACCCCCCCCCCCCCCCCCCCCCACCACCGCCCCCTACATGGCACCTCAGCTACATGTGTTGACCTTTTCTTTTGCGATATAACAGAGCGACCACTCGCTGTTGGTGTACATGTCGTCTTGTGATGTGCCGGTATGTCAGAACAGCGACGATGTATATAAGTTGAAATTTCAATAAGGCAGTACCTGTATTCAGTATTCACAGGTTATTCGTTGTCTGTAGGGTGATACTATAATCGGTTTGATATACAGGTCAATAAGAAATATAGGTGGCAGTGGCATCCGACTCGCAAGTGGTCAGTAAAAGTCGATAATATATGGGTCGTTCATACTGAAAAGGTTTCAAATATGGTAGACTAGTGGGAACATATGACGTGTGCACATGTATGATAAACGAAGATGGTCTGATTGATTTGACCTGTAACATGAACTGCTCTTGAGCTCTATATGCCACGAAGGGTTCGTATCAGAAAAAGTGTTCACTACATGTAGTGATCAATCTAATACCAAGAGGATGATAAGAAACAAGAATACCATTTCAAATTCATATCGAAAATGGATCAAACTTACTATTTGAGATGTGGATTTGCTATTATAATAAATAGTTAAGTTGAATAGTATTAGTAACAGGAATTAACTATCATACTGACATAGGAACAATTGTGGCTTTATTTCATCACACGTTTTGGAATGATGATGAAGAATATGGGATTTAATTGACACCGAAATTAAGCTACACCCTTCAATTACCAGGGTGTTCATCAGGCCTGGAAAATGGGAAATTTGGGTATTGTGTGGGAATTTTCTTTTCCAAAATGGAGGGAAATCTAGTCATTCTGGGAAATTTTGTTTGATTGCATCAATATCCACTAGCCTGAACACTTACCAAATGCAGTTATTTAAATTATTTAAAAAATAAATTTGTAAGACCGAAAGTGTTTATTATTTGAAATAGCATCTCACAAATTCTCCTCCGTGTTTGTTTTTTAGGGTAGCATCTTGCTACTGTGCCTGGCCAGGCAAGCTGATGCACTTGCCTTTGGCATTTAACAGCATCCTTATAAGGTCAATGCAAGTCTAGCGAGAAAAAAGTCATCTGTATTATTGACAGAAACTGTTGCCTAAAAGGCCGCCTTCCTGACTACAATTATTTATATTTTGAATTTCTGGAAATTGTACTCCTTTTAACTTTTGTAGAGCAAATATGTTTTTACCATGTTATAAAAACAATGGAGAAACATATTGGCGTAAACAAAATGGAAAGAAATTGGTCACCCGTTGAATCAGCGCTCATGGTAGAGTGAGCAAATAGTTATGATCATCATGTTCTGAGAGAACATTTATGTAGATTCTTGCCACTTTTATACATGAGTACACCCACCCTGCACCAGTTTCAATTTCCATTTTGAATTGTGACCATTTTAAAAGACATAACACTACTTCATAAGAAATAGCAGGTCATCGTCATACATTAGGTGTTTGCTGTCGGGTAATTGCTATTTTATTGAATCCAGAATCGCTCTTTAAATTGCTATAGGAATGCTCCTCTTCATCAGTCATTAAATGTGAGAAACCCCTATAGAAAAAGATGCTTTAATGATATGACTGCCCCGTACAGCATGATGTTATGTTATTGACTTTTGCATTAGGGCTTTTGGCGTCATCCTTTTTGTTGTCGCGTTGTCACGTTATTGACTTCCCATTTCTATTGACGGATTGCTCGCTCTCTTTAAGTGAATATTATTTTTGTATCCCTAATGCGGAGTAATGCCCCGGGTAATGGTTTCCCTGTCTCTTAATTATGAACAAGTACTACTGGTGTATGTAGATTGTAGATACTGAATTGCAGCATTGGTCGCTGGGAGTGAATGAGTGCAGTGGCGTAGCTTGGTTTTTCATATTGGGGAGGGGGGGGGGGGGAGAAATAAAAGTAAACCGACAAGACTTAACCAACAACTAATTTGACAGTCATATTCCATGATTCTCCTTGTCAAATGAACCAACAGAACCAATCTCAACTGACAAGACTCATGATACGGAGTAGGGGGGGGGGGCATGACCCCTGGCCCCTCTAGCTACGCCACTGAATAAGTGAGTTATTTGGTAACAGATTCAGATTCGTGACAAATAATTATCAGAAATACATGGAGCGTCTGAATAGTGTTGATGCTATGAGTTAGTTATTCATAGTCTTGGAATATGATCTACCTGATGTTAGTATGGGTGCTATCTTTAGTTATGAATTTATAATTGCGTTTATCAATGGGCATTTATTAATCATTTGGATACACGCTGGAAAAACAGCATGGAAGTTATAATGAGGAAGCTGAGTCTAAAATTACAACTATTTTATAAGATATTAATATTAGACAGTCTGGAAAAAAAAAGATCCACTAGATGATAGTACAGGGGCTATCTTAAAGGGGCACTGAGAGATACATGTATACGCCCTCAATTTTCCTGAAAATTAGGTGTTCTGCACCTACGTAATAAGGCATACTAACTACGGTAACTACCATCTGAAACCGTTTATCAATTTGTCATCTATCATGTAAAAATTTCACAATTGGATCATTTCGATGTACATCACATCAAAATTATCAGCACCACTCGCCACATAAATTGTTTCAACCAAATTTCTATCTAGCGCCATCATTCAACCCTTTTCCCATTAAATGTTACACTTCGTGGGCCATGTGTGGCGCAGTGGTAGAGCACTGGACTCATGATCTAAAGGTTGTGGGTTCGAGTCCCGCTCTTGAGTAAGGCACTTTACCGCAATTACTCCTCTCTACCCAGGTGTATTTAAATGGGTACCGGCATTCTTCAGTGTTGGAAAGGAGGTGTAGCGAGCCCCACACAGCAATATTATAAAAAGGATTGAGTCTGGCCCTATCGCTTTGAAAGGGAGATGGGCACTCCGCTCCTGGTGTTACAGGATCGACCGCCTTTACCTATTACACTTCAGGGTTCCTACTATTGGAAAGAAGAAGAAAATAAATAAATCCAAATTTCATTTTTCTCAGCAATCTCTCAGTGCCCCTTTAAGTTCCATTGTATTCATTAACCGTAATGACCCCGAATGCTAACAAATAGTTCTCTGAAGTACTGGGTGTTACTAGCGTACATATCCCGAGTATATCTTGTGGTGTGATCAATGGCAGGCTATCATTGTGGACGCAAATCTTTAGATTTTTTTTCAGCTGACTCCATTGTTATTGGAGCTGAAACTGAAATTAATTGTATTAATTACGTAAATATTTGTATATAGGTTGCAAATAGTACTTAATAAAGAGCATTATTTTAATATCATACCATAACAAATAATTTGAATTTGAGTAAATCAATAATTAATTTAAATGGTGTTATTTTGTGTGCATTACAGGTAGAGACATCACAAGTACTTCTTAAAGAAAATGGCGTACAGTTGCGGCTCACAATCGTCGACACACCAGGGTTCGGGGACCAGGTGGACAATAGTAATTGGTAAGATATCCATAAAGGCAAAAAGTTGTTATAATATATACAGCAAATTCAGCTGTGTGTGTACGAACCCTAAAGGCTTACAGGGAGAGTGCGAACATCTTCTTCCTTAATTTTCAAGCGACACTTCTCAGTGATTTATTTATCACTGTGAGTGTGACTGACACTGTGAGTGTGATACTGTCACTATCCTTTATATAGCTAGTGTCATTTTGGCTATTATGAAGAGTAGTCTACATGGCATGCTGCTGCCTCATGATTAAGGCTGTGACTTATACCCGGGTACCCACCCGCTATTCCGGGTACCTGGGTACAAAATTAGGTACCCGAAATGTTAAATTAAAAAAGATTGACCCCATTATGTGTCATTTTGGGGACAAATATGTACTTTAAAAAAAGGTGGTTTATATTTAGGTGTATATTTTCGGGTACCCGGGTACCCGCCCGAAAAACGGGTCGGGTACCCGGGTACGAAACTACCCGTGCATTCACAGCCTTACTCATGATCGGTCATACCAAGCCTCGAGTAAGGCATACATGGACCAGGAGCTACTTTGTAATTTGTTTGAAAAAAAATAGCTCTTGGTCCTATACTTGCTTTACAAAATTTGAAAAACACCAGGAGCTAAAATTTACGCAACCGGGTGTAAAAAAAACCCGCTCAATTCGAGGCTTGGGTCATACTCCATTTGTTGTGTATCGGCCGACGTCGGCGGATATCAATCAATCAGCGCATGAATTGAACCAAAGTCAACTACTACACAACGGGTGTATGAACAAGCCTGAAACCATAGGGCATAGGCTATGTTCAATTATTGAGCTGGATAGTTTAAAGTCAGTCAGTTAAGACTAGCACCGAACAAAAATATTTTGCCCTTTTAGGCACAACTACTCAGGATCTAGGGCATAGCATGAATGACTGTGTAGTGTGTTATAGTGATTTATGAGGTATATCTAATTTTGGCAAATTTTATTACTAAAATTGCATGAAAGGGACCGGACCGTTAAATTGCGTCTCCCTTACCAGTTATTTGAATTTGAAACATGTATTTGTTGGTTTGTTAATACTATTGATGGAATGTGTAATCAAAATCAATATCGATTGACAAAAAAATTAAGGATTGCAATCCATCTGAAACTTTTATTGTGATGATATGAAATAATATCATATTAATTTTGAAAAAAAAGTATTCCAACAATGATTTTCTTTTTAGTTTCCATTTGTCCCAGTTACCTGAATGCATTGAAGTGATTTACTTCAATGATTTTACGATTCTTTGGTATTTAATATGTATTATTATTACCCAGGTTCTTGGCATAGCTGACATAGTGAATTTCCTTTGGAAATCGCTCAAGTTTAAATGATTACTGGAAAGTATTACTACGACATGGAATGAGGAAACTATGATATTGATTTAATAGGTTCATAGTGGAGTTCAAACCGAGTGTGCTTTTTAAAATCTTTACAAATTTCTAATCAATTATTCTCCCTCAATGGACCCTTACTACAATCAACAATGTACAAACCTGTGCGCATAACCCTCACCCATTCAGGGGTGGGGGGGGGGGTGGCGGTTGTTGCAATTGCAATAAAGCTAACAGGGGAAAAACATGAGACCAAATAATGGCAGAAAGAAAATATGGTGCGTGTCGTCCCCGGGAATCGAACTTGGGCCCGCTGCGGCCAGAGTCCAGGTGATTGTGAATCACGCTACGGGGTCACGCTCCCAAAAATAACTTTTTGGAGCCTATGTACCTTAGAGTGATTGAGCAATGAGATGTTGGATTCTAGCATGGCAAGGGTTAAAGTAGCCTACTATCTTACTATATTATTGGGTATTATTGTGGCCAAGTAACATTTCAGTGTCATAATGTGAAAAAAAGGAAAAAGATTTTTTGATGGAAGATATTTGCAAGAATTTCTTCCATGAACAGGCAGCCATTGAAACAGAAATTTTCAGAGTGAAAGTGATATGAACAACAAAAAAGGAGAACTACTACTAAATGTTTTACATCCCAACATCAACACCTCTCTACTTCTACCCTCACCCCTCCCCCCCCCCCCCCAACACACACACACATGAAATTTACAGTCTCAAAATATTTTCTACAGACGACCTTATAAAGACAATATTGTCTTATTATTTTCTTACTATTTTACAAGCTCTTTTGCTCTATACATATCAAGAATAAGACTTGCCATCAGACGGAAAGTTAACCCTCTGATGCGATGCATCGCGCCCTGTCAGAAGACATCATATAGATAACCAATGTTGTATCTGATGACATATCAACTAATGCCTTCATGGAGCCAATTCCCCTCTCAAAAAGTAATCTCATCCGCATTCATCTATCTAGTACCATATATAGCAGTAGATAGGGTACAGCTAAATATAAAGTTGGCCTCATCTGTTCCCACCGGAGACTATCGCTATTGACACGACTACATTAGAGCTCGCTAATTCAATTCAATTTCGATTCAATTAGATTTGTATTTATGTGATTGCGAATGAAAATAACAGAACGATGTTTGTAGTACTACCTCTAGGCAATTCGCTGACAGACATTTATAACAGAGATATACTTTGATCCACTCTAAAAAAGGTAGTGTGCCATTTAATACATTATTTACACTCCCGTTTACATTCCTATCAGTATAGTGCATTCATTTCAGAGGATAAAATAATTGTGACATACTACATTCATTACAACTAATTTTTGTGGCATATGTACCCGTATGGTCAAAATGAATCCTGGCACTTAAACAAAAGTGTTGTAGCCAAACCATGCATCCCAAACACCATAACTGTTTCAAATCACCATTTTGTTTGGTAAAAATCAGGTATGTCCATAGAATTGGTCATAAAAAGCTCTGTTCGCCATCTCTGTTGTACTAAATCACAAGAGCTTGTCTACTATTATTAACCCTAACCATGCTAGATCTAACATTGCACAACGTTACTTATAGGAACCGAAAAGTTATTTTTTAAGGATGGCGCGACCCCCATAGCGTGATGCACGATCACCTGAACTCAGGCCGCGGCAGACAGGGTTCGATCCCCGGAGGCGGCACACACCATTTTGTGTGTCATTATTTGCCCTGTGTTTCCCCCTGTTCACTTTATCGCTACAAACCCTCCAAATGGGTTAGGGTTAATATACAGTGCATCAATTACAGACTGAAATGCCTCCACGTAGGCCTGTACCTGCAGCAGACTTTGTAATGGGGTTTGTCTGAGCTGTGAATTATGTTGAAATCCAATTTTGCTCGAGTGTGATGTCATCTGACAAGGGGGTATTATTGGCGTATCAAAAACCTATTATAGGGTTGTCTCATCTTACTGTCTGTGAGTGGGATCTAAGTCATGAAGACTCTCATCATAAATATCATCTTTGTTAGCATGTAAAGTGCTCAACAAAAGAAAGTCATACACTTTGTTTAGGTCCTTTAAAGTAACTTCCGGTTATTTGTTGACCAAACTGATTAGATAGACATTTGGATGAATCTTTCCGGCATAATTTGATACCCAAGTTGCCACCTAACAACGAAGATAAACCATGATTAGTACCATTTAAAGAAAATTAGTCACTTTTCAAAAGTCACATTTTCAATACACTACGCGGGAAGAAAAGACCACATGTTACCTGTTCATAATCAAATAGCCCGCTCGCTCAGGCACCGTGACCCAACGCAGTTGCACTGCGTGATCAATATCCCTTTTAATTCCCGGCCATTCAAGTGCCACGCACAGCATTTTCTCGCGGCTTGCGTGCGTTGAAAATGTGACTTTTGAAAAGTGACTAATTTTCTTTAAATGGTGCTAATCATGGTTTATCTTTATTGTTAGGTGGCAACTTTGGTATCAAATTGTGCAGGAAAGCTTCATCCAAATGTCTATCTAGTCTGTTTGGTCAAACAATATTCGGAAGTTACTATAAAGGACCTAAACAAAGTGTATGACATTCTTTTGTTGAGCACTTTATAAAGTAAAACTGCATAATGGTTATGCATAGGAAATGTTGCTTTATAATACATTGTACATGTTATGGGGCAAGAGTACTTACCAGGTTTTGATAGATGTGGTTTGGCCCTTGAATGTGGTTAGAGCAGTCTATCCAAATGTTATACATAGGAAGTATCACTTTATACATGCTGAAGGGCCAGGTGGAGATGCAAGGTTTTGACAGAACATCAACGATATGCACCATTTTGGGATGGCTCGAGTAACATTAAATTTGCTGACATTTTATCGAAATACAGCATAACGACCTACTGTAAAAGTGGAAATTTTCGCGCTACATTTATTTTCGCGATTTTTGCGCTTATATCAGCAAGCGCGAAAATAAAAACGCGCGAATATATTCATTTTATAGGTCTATGTACAGAAGCTCAAAATCGCGAAAATAAAAACAAGCAAAATTGTTCAAAATGTGCGAAGCGCGAAAATTTCTACGCGCGAAAATTTCCACTTTTACAGTATTCAGTTAAGACTCCTTTTCGTATGAGATGAGATGAATCAAATCGTAGAAAAAAATGACATTCCAAAATGCATAATTTTATTTCGAGGAAATTAGGGATACCCTGGCTTAATTTAATCACCCGCTTTAGTAATTCAAAGATATCCTTTGGGGATGTATCTCTGCTTGCTGGACTGCCATCTCCCATCCTGATACACGAGGCGCATATTTTATGTATGATTTTCATCTGTGCTTATACAGATATTGCATTGACTGAATGCTGGTAAAGATAATCTCCATATCTATGTTGCCCCGCCCCTCTCATTCCCTTTCCACTCCCCTCCCCTTCCCGTCCTCTTAATAAATGAGAATATATTTTAATTCGTTATTATTTAATAACAATAGAAAGTGAGTTTGAAAGATATTTTTAGATTACTAAATTGAGGAAACATGCTGGATTTGGTTGGGAGATCAACTAAGCTTACTGCTAACAGTGCTTACAGATATTTTGTTTCTGCCGCTTTTTTCAGAAATTGTATTGCTAACAGTTGCAGAACATATTAATGAAATAGGTAACGAAAAAGGGAACTGACCATTTTCTTTTTAAAGTGTTTTTTTTGGGGGGGGGGGGGGGGGGAGGGAGGGATGAAAAACAAACATTTTGAGAAAAAAAAATTGAAACTGATTTTGTAAATTACAAATTTGTGATTTTGATGCTCTTCAAAGAATCAACCCTATTTGAGTGATCTGGCTTCCAGATGAACTGTTTTTCAGCACCTAAACATAATACCACAAATCATCCCATTTACACATCTTTTATAATTCATTAAATCATTACTAACTTGTCCTCATGTCGTGAAAAAGTGAAAATAGAATTTCCATAAAAATATGATCAGATATTTTCTTAAATCGCTTTAATGAGTCATCATGATAAGCCATTTGATCTTGTACATGTATTCCTTGTAGGTACAATCCCTCAACTGAGCGTGAATAATTTATAACACTCGGTGGCCTATATCCGTTGTTAGGAGTCCCTCTAGTTTGGTGGTATACACACAGTGAAGGGAATGGGTAATACTAATTGAGGTAGTGGTCTTGGCTATAATGGTGCATAATTTAAATGGCATTGGTGCTGCTTTTATAATTTCAGACAGCAAACACTTTTTTGTGTGCATAATTTCTTTTGTTCGGAGTGCAACACTTGCGTCCTATTTCTTTTGTAAACTTTGCCGGTGGTTTCAGTCGACATTGACTTGGGGTATGCATAATCGTTCGTTCCCAAAGTTGCGGAAAAGGGGTTCTAGCAGTTTTCTAATATCATGTCCATTGTCCACGATTTCCCAAAATTAGGAATGGTTTTTTTAAGCTATGTCTGCGAAAAAAGGGAAAAAAATGGTAGGCCTATTATATTTGAAGACCCTCATGTCCGTTTCTCTGTGCATAGATTGTAAATGGGAGTATTTTTAATTAAATGTGTCCTCGTTTTTGCACAAGAAAGGGGGGACTATTTAGGAATTGTGTCCTTGAAATGGTAAATTAAGGGTGTTTTTTACAGGCAAAATGTCCTCGTTTTTGCACAAAAGCAGAGTGGGGTGGGGGGGGGGGGACAGCCAAATGAGCAAAATTGTCCTTGAAACGCAGATAAATAGGGTGGGGGTATTTCAACCTCCTGGAACGATCATGTGTTACCCCACTGAATATGAAGAGAAAACACTGGGAAACTTTGCCTCTCCAGTATAACCTACCAGTACCACCACATGGTTTCTATGTGGACTTTTAATGATTGACCATAAAGGCCAATTAAAATTGATTCAGAGTTAACTGTTTCCTGTCCACGTCCAAAATTGAGAATTGCAAGATATTTAATTATTTGATTTCTATTTTTTTTTTTCTCCTTTAAAATGACTTTCAATAATAAAATTGAATAAATAATGTTTAAAAAATAGAAAAAGTATTTAATGAAAATAGCAATTTATTTTGTGAATTTGATAGATTTTCTTAATTTAATACTCTTCTATGATAGTAGTGGATATACTTATGTGTCACTTTGCGGTGACTCCTTGTCTCTTAAAATCTGCCAAAGTGTGATATTCATTCAATGTGGCAACACTATTCAGCAGTCTGTATTGTACATGCACCAAGTAAGAGGAAACACATGCCTGCTGCATAGCACACATGTGCATATTGTTAGTGTGTGTCCTTGCACAAAGAGTACAGCTTTAAACCTTCTGACTTTTGACCTATGCTATGACCTTTAAACCATCCAGTGAGTGTGAAAGCTATCCATGTGATCAACACACACTGTAGAGACTGTAATTAGACCACATGTTTGTGTGCAAAAATTACCTTGATTTGTACCAGTGCATTTTAATAGTGTCTCACACTGTACGGTCTATCAATGTACTGACACTGGATTAGCTGAAGTGAAAGATTGATCACATTGGTTGTGTATGAAAAATCAGAGCACAACACAAGGACAGACCGACTAAGAACATGTCTAAGCCTTCCACGTCCACACCTGTCAATCAATCGGCCAAGAAGTCCATAGCATGGAAGTACTTTACTAAAGAGAGCCCGCAGACCGTCAAGTGCAAAGTATGCAAGAAAGAGCTGCGCTATCAAGGTAGCACCACCAATATGCTACAGCATCTGCATCGACTACACCCACTTGTGTTGTCTATGGCGGGAGACACTCTCAGCAATTCTCCGTGGCTGTTCAGTAAGTCAACAAAGATGAAGAGGAAGATTTCGAGTTCAAGCGGAGAGTCGAGTCACTCTGCGAATAGTGCTCGCAGCAGTATGGATAAACCTGTTCCTAAAACAGTGGCCAGTACCAGCAGTATGACGAGCCTTGCACCGTTATCTAGCCAGCGCCAAGAGGAACTTACCGCTGCGATTTTAAAGTTTATCATGCTGGATATGGTTCCGGTGAGTGTGGTTGAAGGCGAGGGATTCCGACATCTTATCGAGACTCTCGAGCCACGTTATAAGCTTCCTTCGGCGCAATATTTTGAGGACAAATTACACGAGCATTATGACTTGGGCCATGACAAACTCAATGATATGATTCACAGTGCCGAGTCGGTGGCGCTGTCTTGCTACACATTCACCGGATCTGATTCGCGACTAGTGTATCTAACTATCATGGTGCACTTTGTCGGCGACCAGCACGACGTCGAGAGCTTTGTTCTGTCGACTTGTTCGCTTCCAGAAGATTCGTCCGAGAGAACGCCGGCAAACGTGCTGCAAATAATACTGGATAACATTGCGGACTATGAACTCGGTGATGGCAAGATTGCGGCAGTTGTGCATTCTAACTCGCCAGACTTGGTTGAATGCATCGGTTTGTTTAGTCAGGAGATGCAGTGTGAAGCGATCAGCTGTACGGGAAATCGTCTGAAGGACTGTATCAATATCGCAATGAGTTTCCCCGCCATTGATGAGACCGTTGCTGCCGCGAGGAATCTAGCGTCGTACTTTAAACCTGGTTCTCCTGCAGCTACGGAATTGGTGAAAGAAGGCAAACTTGACAGCGAAATACATCAGGACGAGACACACTATTGGACGGCCACTTTTGAAATGTGCCGCTCATTAGCTGAACAGCAGTTGGCAGTGTCGCCTCTGATGGATGCTTTTGAAAATGATGATAGCATTGATCTTACGGATGAACAATGGGAGACATTACATGCCATAGTCAATGTCTTGATGCCAATTGCAAGCGCTGCAAAGATCCTCTCGTCAGAAAAATGTGTGCCCATATCGTGCCTTCGTGCGATTCTTCATTCTATGCAGAAGAAATTAGCAGTGAATTCTGATGAAGACCCAACTGTGGTTAGAAAGTTTAAAGAGACTATTCGTACTGAAATACAACATCGTTTTCAACTGGATGAAGTGCTATCATCTCCAGCGATTAGCACGGTCGCTACTGCCTTCGATCCACGCCATAAGACGCTGAAATATCACAGCGCTGATCAGCGTAAACAGATGCAGGAACGGATGCGTGATTACCTACAAGACGTATCCAAAACTGAGAAGCACAAAACGAAAATAGAAAACCCTCCGCCAAGTAAACACGGCAAATCGAAAATGATGGACTTACTCGGGTCCGACTCGGAGGACTCGGACGATGAACCTCAACAGCATAGTCGCGTTGAAGCTGAAATTCAAGCGTACAGTTGCGAGAAGGTTTTATCGCGCGACAGTCAACCGTTACAGTGGTGGCACGAGAATGAGACTCGCTATCCTACTATGTCGTCGGCAGCCAAGCGATACCTTTGTATACCGTGCACCGCTGCTTTGCCAAGAGATGCGTTCACCAAGGATGACAGCGCCCTCATGCCAGAGTCGTCAGGCTTGTTGTCGTTTGAAATGATGGAATGCCTCATATTTCTCAATCATAATGAGAAAATCTGTGGTTTCAGCGCTAGTGATATTAGTCTAATCTAAACTGACATTAATCAGAGAACGAGTCCATGTGATTTTACCAAACTTGGTAGAGATTGCCATTAACTAAAGCATCTTCATTGAGATGCGTGTTTTTATTCAATAGGAGGATTGACAAAGAAAAAATGTTTGTAATGAACAGTAACTATCAATTTCTGACATTGTTGCATTCTTGGACAATTAGTGACCTGTCGCATCAAAAAGGTCATGTTGTCGTTGTCAACAAACACAGATTTGAAACAGAAGCCAATACAAGTTGGTGAAATATAAAGAAAATAATAGTAAAAAATATGGTTAATTGATCTTGTGATTTCAAAGTCCAAAGTCCGTTTCTTCAACAAGGTATCATTTTAAAGCTTTAGATTCAGCGATAACTCAAATTGTAGTCATGCTTTCAACATGTCCATTTACTGTTTTGATGTGACAGGTCACATTATTTTATAGTAAAACATCACAAGCACATTTCATTTTACCATAAATACTTCCAGTATATGATTTTACCAACTTCCACTTTCTGGAATATGTGGAGCACATCTGACATTCATGATTCATTTTTGATGTAATAATCTAAAACAAAAACACAATTACTGTTTTAAAAGGTTCCATACAGTGTTGTTAATCAGGGCTGAAAAGAAGGTTTATTTCCCGAGAATAAAAAAAGAATTCCCAGAAATAGAAGCTGGATTTCCCTCCATTTTTATGTATTTCTTTATTTGGAAAAGCAAAAAAAATCCAGGCCTGGTTTTTAATTCAATTCTGTGTATTCAGGAACGACCCTGACCCTGTTGATAAATTATTTGTTTACATTTTTTAACCAAATTTGAATAGAAATACTAAGTATGAAATATGATTAGTTATTTGGTTTGCAGTTGTTAAAACCAAACATTATTAAATAATTTCGTTTCCATCATAAGTCTCTGAATTTTGAGAAACTTGGAATCTTCCAAGTGTTGAGAGTGTATGTATTTTTAATCACAATCAAACCCAAATGTGCACCTGTTTTTGCAGAGTATTTTGTGAGTAATTGTTGCAAATTGTTTTCCATTTTAGATCCAATTTGTACATTAGTTGAAGTCAACTGGGTAGGATTTTTCAGAGTTTTAACTTAACTTTGATTTAAAAATCGAAGCTTACATTTATGTATGACTTTTTGAAAAAAGCTCGTTTTTGGGGTGAGCGGATAATTTGGTTAAAATTTAATGATAGCGGATGAACATTTAATAGTAATGATACTCCCAGGACCTTTTGTCTTTAACAGTTAAGATTAATCTTGAGATTAGTTATTCTTCTTAGCTTTTTAACTCATAACCCTAAACCGCACTGAATCTCACTAAATCTCACTGCCAGAAACTATCTCCAGGCACGTTGCCGCGATGACGTCACCTACCGCAGGCATATGTGGTCACAGAGTTTGTGGCCGCATATGCGCTAGGGAGTTAGCTCAGTTGGTAGAGGGACAGACTTGGGTGCGGATGGTCCCGCGATCGAATCCCGGGGGTGCTGGGTGATTTTTCGGGTCAAAAAAATAGTACTTTCCCCCCTCCCCCCGATACGCACAGAAAACTAGCTTTACTGGTTAGGGTTAAAGGATTTTTAAGCATTTATCATTTGATCTTTGTGAAATTAGACACTTGTTCAACTCCTACTTCATAAAGTTCAATTTAGAATTCTTTTATATCGTTCTAAACAAGGCTTAAGAAGCTTCAAGAATTCTTGAGCAAGGTGACCAGAATGAGAATGGACTATAATGTTATCTACATGTACATGTGGAACATAATTCTTAACATTTTGGTCGCTAAATAAACATTGTCACCATTAAAGTTCTCAAGACTGAGGATGTTTCAACTCACACATAGCCCTAAAAAACTATTCCACATCATGTAACTCGATGAGTATACATGTACCTGTATGTGTAAATCTCGGGGGTCAGGGGGATATATCACCCCAATATTTGACCGGGGGCTATGCAATCATCACCCTCGCCCCAATGATATGCAACGTAATAGAAATGTGAATGGTATGTATTGGGAGTGTTATCTACATTCTCCTTAAAAGTATAATCAAATTGCACGAATCCAGTTTCCAAAGTACCAAAATGTTCAACTTCTTAGGGGCACATCCCCCTCAAGGCTCAAGATAAGCGGGCGCTGGGCGATTTTTATCCCTCAGTCCTTCTGCCATAGTGCTCAGTAATGCTGAAAAAAAACACCTGTGCGCTGGTATTTTGTCCAAACCAGCGCCCGTTGACGATCGGGAAGCTCACCCAAGATATCAAATTTCGAGTTGACAATGCTGCCACGCTGGATTTAATAAATAGTTAGCTCCCGGTAGACTTAAAGTAGCTCCCGGTTCTCAATAAATCCCATGATCCAGGCGCTACTTTTGAAAAAAAAAGGAGCTCCCGGTAAAAAAAAACCCTGTTATCTTGAGCCTTGATCCCCCTCCCACTCAAACACCCCCTGTGCATGCAATTGATAAAATACACTCTGATTGTTATCTATCAAAAGAGTGTAGTTGATGTCTTGTTTCAAAATATGTATTATAAAATAACTGTTGCTATTTTTTATATTTTGAAAATTAAACTGTTTTGCTGTTTCTATATTAAAAACTAAACCCTAAATAAATAAAAGGTGAATATATTGTGTGCTTTATTTTTGTCTTCTCCATCTCTTTACCCATCCATACAAAGATTATGTCCTTTTGACTTAAAAAATGAATTTAAAAAAAAAATTGATGTTTTCGAAGGAGCAAGATGCCTAAAATTAGCATTTTCAACATTTGTTAAAAATACATTAAAATTATAGAATCATAGAAGCTCTTTTTATCAAACATTGGTTTTGTATAAATTGGTTCAGTATAACAACATTGTGTGGATCGGATATCAGGATCAGAGATATTGCAGTATGTCAATCAAACAAAAATAAGTGGTACCATTTTGGACAAAATTCACTTCAATGGGAATCAATTGATCATTATTTGTCCAATTGAATGCATCATTACATTTGATTGAAAATTGCTACTGAACAGTGAAATTACAGTGTTTAATTTCAATTTAACTGTTTATTATACAAATTCAACCATGCATTTCACCGAATAACTCGGATCAGTGCATCTTTGCTGTTTTGATTTTAATAGCCTAATTAACGATACTACCTCCGCAGGTAGAGAGTGAATCATATGAGTGTAAAAAATGATGGACATATACAAAGTATTTGAACAAAAAACCAGAGGTACAAATTTAAAGATATCAAAATCAATTAGCAACACCCGTCCAGGAGGGAGACCACAGTATGGTGAATTTCAGACATAGTATTTTATTATTCTTAATTTTATGCAAATCTTATCAAAAGAAGACACTTAAATTGGCTATAGTTTAATCAGTTCCAAATTGGCGAAAAATATTCGGGTTGAATCTCTATGCGCGCAAAAGTAATCCAAGCGTTCACGCGCGATTTTGACCTTGCGCCTGCGTCACGCAGGTCGCAAAATAAAAAATGGAAGAGGGTATGCAATTTCAGGCAATTTGAAAGGGGCACCAACTTTCTCGAAGGCAGCTCTACTTTTGAATGGAGTGAAAACAGCCAGAAAACTGCATCAATGCAACTAGGTGGGCCATCGAAGGCAATTGCCTTCGATGCCTTCGATTAATTTGAGCCATGGCGTCGCTAATTCAGCTTTGCCAATTTGGAACTGATCAAACTATAGGACATTCATACAGACTACCAGTCAGAACACCAAAACCAACATGGGCAGCCCAAATATAAAAGAGATGTCAACCTGGAACTTGAGACCTGAAAAGTAATAGTTGCAGCACGTACTGGCAAAGAAGCTGGAGACAAAGCCGACGACTTGTTAAATTCAATGCGCTATACTTTTTACTGTAACAACTACATGAGCTGAAGAATTATTCACCGTCACTGTCAGAAAGCAGAACCAGTACCGTAAAACGGGGTGAATCGGGACACTGGGGTGAATCGGGACAAAACACAAAAAAAGTTGTTTAATAATTAATTTTTCAAACCTGATTGATTCTTTTGACTTTTTATCCCCCTGGGATGGAAAAGTGGACTATCACTATCAGTGTTAGAATGATGGCTTTGCAGATGTGATACTGGAAATCTGGAGCCCAGGATACCAAAATGAAAATTTCCTTCAATGGTTCGAGAAAAAAAGATGCGGTCAAAACTTTCTCTCTCCCAGTGGAACCATTGGAGGAAATAAGCTGGGAATGCACAGGGACCTGGCAAAATATGTCCTACAAAGTGTGGTTAAAGTGGAAATTTGATTAGTCCAAAAAAATTATTAATTTGGTAGATTTTTTTTTTCAGATTTGAGATTTTGAAAACGGGGTGAATAGGGACACGATGCTGTGTCAATACAAGCCAGAACTTTGATCAAAACCTTACAAGAAATGTGACCAAAACTTGTTTAAAGTCCCCATCCACCCCATTTGTGGGGATAAAGGGGACACAAATTAATTAAAACCTTAATTTTGTAGATTTGTGTGATTTTCAGATTTGAGAGTTTCAAATTGGGGTGAATCGGGACAATATTTGCCACGTCAGTACTAAGGCTGTGAATGCACGGGTAGTTTCGTACCCGGGTACCCGACCCGTTTTTCGGGCGGGTACCCGGGTACCCGAAAATAGAAACTTTTTTTTTTTTTTTTTTTTTACAATTTTTTTTTTAAGTACAAATTTGTCCCCAAAAATGACACATGATGGGGTCAATAGAGGTCATTTGGAGACACATTTGTACTAAAAAAATAAAAAAGTTATAAAAAAAAAATGTAATTTTTTTCTTTTTCTTTTCAATTTCGGGTATTCGGGTACCCAATTTGGTACCCGGGTACCCGGAATAGCGGGCGGGTACCCGGGTTCCCGGGTATAAGTCACAGCCTTAGTCAGTACAAGCCAGAACTTTGATCAAAACCTTACAAGAAATGTGACTAAAACTTGTTTAAAGTCCCCATCTACCCATTTGTGGGGATAAAGGGGACAACATTTATTTAAACCTTCATCAAACACTATTTCCCTGCTGTCCCGATTCACCCCAAACTCGGGGTGAATCGGGACAGTCACTTTTTTAAAAAAAAAGGGGTGAAGCACTTTTAATACACTAAATTTAACATTACCAGCATGTATATCTTATGTGTGGACATAAAATGTACCAATGACTGTGGCAAATGAGGCTACAGAAAAAAAATACAATCAAAACCATGCTCAATCTGTCCCGATTCACCCCGTTTTACGGTACTGTATTCTTCACGATTCATGGTGATTTTCGACAACATATTCTTGTGAAATGATACTCTGATATGATTTGAAGTAACATATTAATTTGTATTTCAAATTAAAATTGAAGTCAAAACAATATAATCCAAAATCTTGAAGAAATAGCCAGAATTGTAACCGAAATAGTGTACAGTCATCGTTGCTGGGTTTAATTTAGAACAAGTGTACTTTAGGTCCCAGATAATACCAGTATCGTTCAATATTGGAACATAAATGTTGCCAGTATCAGTCGATACTGGTACAATTTTACTGTGGAACACCAAAGTGTGTTCCAGTATCGAGTGATACTGGAATGTTTTTTATGATACAGACAGGTGTCTGTAGGAAGCACTCGGTCAATGACCTATGTTCTTTTATTAAACATTATGTTCACCAAGCATGATGATCGGTGTCTGAAAACTTCTCAGATTACTTGACACACATTTCATTAATTCCTTGTACCGTATTATCCCAAATAACTCCTCTCTACCAAGGCGTATTTAAATGGATGCCAACATCATTTAATGCTTGAAAGGTAACCAGGCATGAGAATGAATGTTCATGCTTAAATGCCTATTTCAGGTATTGTGTCTTACAAATAATTTTCTATACTCTCTTTATTTTCAACTTGTTCATTTGCTTTTTTAGCCTTTACAGTCCAATTGCACATACTTTTCAGGGTTTTTATTTCATGCACATTTATCCTCATTGCTAGATAACAAACAGGCTGTGGAAGAGGTGTAACTATACCCACATCGCAACATTTGTTAAGGAACTAGTCTCGCCCCAAATTGCTAAGATAGAAAGATATCGCTCTGACTTCTGTAAACAATGAATCGTCTGCCTCAACTCCCACGGTCTTGCATTGGCGATGGATCGCAGAGATGGGGCAGGGGGTCACCAGGGAGGACTAGTTTTTGGTCCCGAGGCATCCGAGAATTGAACCCGGGTCGCCGGACTGGCAGGCAAGTCGCCCCACCACTACACCACGGGTGCTGGCCTGGCCAGGTTAAATGTTGCTGAACTATCTATACCGGGGGTATTGCGGCATGGGATAAACCCTTGTGTGCACGAGCACACAGGTGCTGCTGGCCGTATGATTCTGTAAGACATAGTGCTGTTAGGGTTATCTTTTTACCTCTATCTAAAAAATCAAAGTGTTTAAAAAAAACTTTTAATCTGTTTTATTTTCCAGTTGGTCACCGATCTTGGAGCACATAGATACCAAATTTGAAGACTACCTGAATGCAGAATCACGCGTTAATAGAAGCACCACCGCAGACAAGAGGGTTCATTGCTGTCTTTATTTCATTGCCCCGTCAGGGCATGGGTAAGTGAATGTATGATGGATAGATGACACTGCCTCGAGCAAGCAAATCGCACTTCAATTCTTGAGCAGATTTTGTTTTGTTTCTGTGTATATCATTATACATGCATAACAAAGAAACTGCATCGGCATCAAATAATATAAATACTATGAAGTCAAAAGTAGAAAATGCTGTGATTATAAAGTATTGTATTGTTCACATTTTTGCTCATGCTTTTTTTTCTTCGCGCGCGCTCATCTGTGTGACGTTCTGCTTCTAACAAGTTTGGATGCAGAATGTAAACAAAACAAATCGTACCCGATGATGGCCGATGGCTGAAAAATTGTACCATTCTTTATAATCACAGCAATTTCTACTTTTGATTTCTTATACTCTTTTGTAGCCATTGTCTTCCACTGCAGCTGTGTATATTTTGGCACTCAGATCAAATGTCTGTGACCTTTTAGACCCTTCAGTTCAGACAGATCAGCTGAGATCACTCAAGATTGCCCTATTTATATTCTTAAGTGACACTTGAAATTCTCGGAATAAATTACACTATCATGTAAACGTGGAATGAAAGGATAACGTTATTTTTCATGAGGAAATTATAGTAAAAATCTTCCACTAAGCAAAAAGTGGTGATAATTGTTCAGAATTTAGCATGTAAAACAAATGCTTGACTGTCCTTGTATGTGTTTGTGTGTATTAAATGAGGAAGAAAGTAACAATAGCAGTATTGAAATGAAATTAAGCATACAAGATTAGATTTTAGCTACTTTGTCTGGGTTTAAGGGATTTAGTCCCATCCAAAATACAATGCGTAACAGAAATAGGTATGTGTTTTGGCTGCCTGAAACTTTCAGGAATTTGAATAGTTCACTGAAATTGTAATACTGGAAGCTGAAATAAAAACCAATGAAATGCATCTGCCCTCTCATAATGCAGGCATGAGAATGTTCAGGTTTTTGCCGGAAATTCAGGCTGTCAAGGCTATCTTGTTTTCTGGATTTCTACACTTTATTTTATGTTCAGCCGGACGTTGACCTTAATATCCCAATACCATGCACTTTTCCAAGTGTTTTCATGCAATGTCATTCTCATGCCTTATAACGTCATTCTTACTTTATCTTGTCTGAAATATGACAGTATAAAGCAATGCATATTCCTGTGATCCAAGCTTATTGTCAGGCGCATGACACCTATAAGTGTGATCACAGATGAATCCCATCAATGGTGCATAATTACTGCAGATATTGCAAAAGCACCGTGACGTCTGAATCATGCTTCAGATCGAATTGAGCGAGTGATGTATGGGAAACATCTAAAGGTTTTATTGCACTTCTTGAGGATGAAAAAGGCATGAAGTGTCACTATATAAGACAACAAAAATGATTATGTTGCCCTCATCCGGCCGGGTAAAAATTCTGAAAATGTCGGCCAGGTTTTTTTCTTCTTTTTTTCCAACAATTTTTTATATTTCTACACTATTTTTACCTATCTTCCGGTTGATAAATGTTTGTTAAAGCCAACGAAACCCAGAAAACCAAACAACAAGCTCAGGTTTGGAAAATACAGCCAGTATGCGTTTTCCTAAGTATCTTCACACTTGTTGACTGAAATAATAGGTATAAAATGGTTGATTTGGTATAATAAAAAAAAGAAGAAATAAAAAAATCAATAAAAAAAAATCAAGTGAGGGCGACACAGACTACTTCTTTTTTTGGCCTAAGTATGAAACTGTATACAGAGATGATATTCCACTATTTGCGAGGAGAGCCTTGAACTTGAATCAGATTGTTGCATCATTTGACAATGTCTCACTGGATGACCAGTCATATTGTGCAGAGAGAGTTGAACAATGTTAGGGAAGAGTCCCAATCAATGCGGTACCAGTTTGAGGCTCTCCGCGCAAATGGCGGATCGTGCAAAGGGCGAATACCACTTGAACACATAACATGCCACTTTTCATAAATTAATGATTACCGTTATCCATACATACAGGTTGAAACCACTAGATGTAGAGTTTATGAAGAGGTTACATGACAAAGTGAATATAATACCACTAATAGCTAAGGCAGACACACTCACACCACAAGAATGCAAGGAATTTAAGAGAACGGTGAGTGCCATATTACATCATAGCAGGGATGGCTAGTGCCGAGGCCCAAAATTACCAGCTAAGGGGAATATAAAAAACAGAGTTCTCGTTATGGTCTTGTATATTTTATTTTAATGGATTCTTTGCCTTTTCCCGATTCTTTGATCATTTCCCAGTCAATTTTGTTGCATCCATCCATCCATTTCTAATGCAATTTCAGATGATTCTTGAAATCATATTTTGTAATTGTAAACTCCAAGTACCGTATTATCCCTATTAAGCGCCCAGGGCAGTTAGCAAAGTCATTTTGGGTGGGTGCTTATTAAGTTACCTTTTAAAACTCATTTACTGTAAACACTGTCGAATTCGGCAATGTTGCACTAGCGGAAAACCATGTGCGATCGAAAAGTAAACTGTTTAACATTTTGGGGGAAATCAACATTGCGGGGTTGCAGTGGTCTCACTGTGGCCACATTACATGACATCAATGTTCCGACAAGCTTTAAGTACCCTTCCGAAAACGTTGTTTATTCTCGGTAGGTTTGAGCATGCGCGATGTTGTATTTAAGCCATGAATAAAAAACAAAGATGGCGGCTAGCATTGGGGAGAGCGGGCAGCGGCGGCGATTGTACCAGGCTTACTGGTACTGCTTTACTAAAGGACGCCGTGGCGAAAAATGTTGTTGTACAGTGCCACGGTAATTGAAAAGATGGGCGGGCGCTTAATAAGAGATTGTTTGTCGGTCGTCATTGAGAAAAACGGGGGTGGGCGCTTATAAGGGCATGGGCGCTTAATAGGGATGATACGATACCTTTAGTGCATCATTTAAAATATATAAATATTATAAGTATTCCATTTCCACTGAAGTTGGGGGGATATGGTTAGCAGATATTCTACTCCAATACTCAATATTTACGGGTCAGTTCTGACGATTGAATTTCATCATATAATGTTTGAATACACTTTTCTCACCTGCAGATAATGAAAGAAATTAATGAGAACAAGATCAAAATATATGAGTTTCCTGATGTGGAGGAAGAGGAAGATAGCAAAGAAAACAAAAAATTGCTGGTATGTAATAACCATGGAAACCAACAAGATAATAACAATGCAGTGGTTTGTATACACAGAGTTATTGTAGTGCTTTGCATGGATCCGTTTTAATTTCAAGTGTCGCTTTTATCAGTTTTAATATCAATCGTAGCTTTATTCAGTTTATTCAGTAACTATTTTTGTTTGATTTGAATGAAACTAATTCATCTAATAGTAATGCAAGTTAAGAAGAAAACATTGTCGCGTGATGCAGTTCATATATTCTCATCCCTCAAGGTTCAGTTTGGTGACCTCTACATTCTAATGTACGGGGGAAACTGACCTGATTGTATTCTGGGTATGATGTTGTGTATGGCTTGGAATACATAATGGTTGGAACTGAACAGAGTAATGAGAATATATAGGTGCTTGTGTCGATATTGACAATCTAGTGAAGTGCTCCAACATAGCCAACAGGCGCCCCCTGGGCCGTAAGTCTCATGTCCTAAATAGTGTAGGTACAGCTTTTGTTATTCATAATAAGCTAGGTTAGCACTTACTTAAATACTGTTAGCTACCAAGTTACATAATCATTTATTAGGTAGGCAGATAGGCTAATTTGACATTGACTTAACACATAGATTAACTATAAACTACTTGAATTTTGTGAAAGTATAGTTCATAGGACCTATTCCGTATCTTAGCTATAAATGAAACCCTGCCTTCTCCAACGCACATACATGTAATCCTCATGTATATATTGTTGCACAACAATCAACTAATGCACCGACCATCAGTTCAATGATATTTAAACAATCAACTGTAAACTAAACTGATCCATATAATACACCGATCATCAGGTCAATGATGCTTCATATATACCTGTGCGCTAATTTTAAGCCATATTTTGTAATCCATGGTCCCAATATAGTCGAATTGCCCTGAGCAGGCAATCTTATATAGGCTTATTTGGCACTTTCATTTGGCCAATAGTATTAAAATACAAACAAATATGTTTCTATTTGATGTACTTTTTATCCAATAATGTGCTTATCAAAGGTCGGTTTACCTGAGAAATCCACATCACTGTTCATTTGAAATGTCCTTGTGTGCACTTTTAAGACCTTAGCCACCCTGAGTCAAATTTGGAATTTTATCATCTATTAACTGTATTGTATAGCATTATGCATAAGGCTGTGAATGCACAGGTAGTTTCGTACCCGGGTACCTGACCCGTTTTTCGAGCGGGTACCCGAAAATATACACTAACAAACAAACAAACAAAGTACAAATTTGTCACCAAAATGACACATAATGGGGTCAATAGAGGTCATTTAGGGGACAAATTTGTACTTACAATTTTTGTTTTTACATTTCGGGTATTCGGGTACCTTATTTGTTACCCTGGTACCTGGAATAGCAGGCGGGTACCCGGGTTCCCGGGTATAAGTCACAGTCTTAATTATGCAGCACTCAATCATAAGAACATTTGTAATTTGTGTATTGTGATATAAACGTGCCAAACATATGATAAGTTTCACGTATTTATATTTTTATTGGTATCATTCATGTGAAAATGCACACTACAAACATTTTAATACTGTTACGGTTGTCAAACCTATTATGACCCATTTTCAGTTTAATTTTAGACGACACCTTTAATTAAATTTTGGATGGCAGAATTAATTAGTTAGAATTGATGATAGAATTAATTAGTTTAAATTAGAGCTTGTTAATTAGTCACTATTTTGCATCATGCTTTTGCATTGATAGGAATGGCATGGAAATGATTGCTCTGTCTAACATGTTACAAATGTTGCACTTGTTTTGATAATTTACAAGCTTTTTGTAACCATTCTACATGTATGTGCACAATCGCACTTCCCCATACTCCTAGATTATTTGAATTCATGTGTGTGTGTGTGTGTGTGTAGAGATAGGATAATTGTAAAGGATTATTGAAGTACATGTATAGAAACGCATGTTTATAGAGTACACATGTTATCCTTTTCCAATTTCCAAATTATGTATACTTAATGCAGTCTTATCCTAAAACAATTGGTGAATTTTCAATGATTTAAAATAGAAAATTAAAACAATTAAACAGGCTCCCCCCCCCCCATCACCTTATCATATATTTACATTTAGCACATCATAATTGCTGTGCTTAGCAGTGCTTAGCACAGACACCCTTACCTTAAATGAGACACTTTCTTATTTAGTAGCATTGCCCTCCGCTATGACTCAGAATAATTGATGAGGCATACATGAATCAATGACTTCCCTGTAAAATAGACAATGAATCATTCCTGCTAAACAAGGATTATATGAAAGGTGCATTCATAATGATGATCATATTCGGATTACAGTTCTAAATGAAAGAAAAGGGGCACCCTTTGGTGTATCACCGTATCACGCCCCTCCCCTTATTTGAATATAATAAAGTTGGAAATGCACTCCCGTTATCAAATTAAACAACAATATCTTGATATGAAAGAGGATCATTTATTGATATGAAAGAGGATAATTTATTTATAACGGTTGAAGCATTGGTGCTGCGACCCCAGTGAATCAAAGAGGTACCTCTGGTACATCACTCGCATGTATTATAATCATTGCCACCAATGCTGTTGCCTTTGAAGACAAAATTGGTGTCTACAGGAGGCGTGTAGAGAGCTTTAACGTATAACTAGTCTCAAAATTGGCAAATATACTCCTTAAATGTAGCAAATTGCCTTTGCTACTCTGAATACCCTCCCATTCTTAAAAGTTCCCATTGAAGACATACAGTGGTAGGGTATACGAAATAAATTAAAAGAACTCCCAAAGAGTGAATTTAACCATCTTGGCAATATCTTTTTATAAAACCGGTGTATTATTCTACTTGGGTGTGTGAATCCTCTCCCATAAATATCATCATTCATACCCCATTAAGTGGCTTAATTAAATTTATATAGCATTGGTAGCACCAGACATGTATGTCAATATATTCCAAGCACATTATATAACACATTTGGATTATCTGGAGTAATAACAAGTCCGGGGTGTATTTATATCTTATAATATATCCATTCCCCAGTGAGTCATAACTGTATGGATATTGAAAGTTCAAACAAAGCTCACGTCATTGGATAAGTAATAATAGTATAAGTCAGTGGTGTGTTTATCCATCCCTGGTTAATCCCTAATTGTTCGTGTGAAAATTGTTTGCTGTTTTGAGAGTTCAGATTAAGCTTAGCCTTAAGCACAAAATGGACATGTTTTGGAATGAAAAATAACTCTGCTGTGCAGTGTATTTCATTCATGAGTTTTTTATTCATTTCAGAATTCATTTGCACATCTTTGGAATAATAAGCATGCTATCTTTTTATTCCAAGGCAAATATTATTTTCATTTTCCCCTATTCAATTGGATTAAGATTAAAAATAAAAACAATTTTTTTCTTCACGATTTTAACATTTAAAGTTGCAAAAAATTGTCATTGAATTAAAAAAAAAAAAAAAATTATTCACGAATGCAAACTGAACTGAGCACAAATGTTTACATCTTTAATTTATAAAATTGTCTGAAGTTTTTACTCTTGGTTTTTTGAGAGGTCAAACAGAGAAGAAAAAAAACTTAGATCACACAAAAATCTCATGGCTTTTATTCCATTGGTATCCCTGTTATTATTTCAATTTCCCCCTCCCCAGTCCCCATTCTATCTGACCGGTGTTTGATTTTCCGTTTTGTGTGTGTATTCACCTTTACTCTCCTATCCCCCACTCTTCACCCCTCCCCCTTCGTCTTGATCGACATTTTATGTGTTTGGTTGGTCATGTAGCGGAGGAATGGACCTAAAGAAAAAGAGCACACACCCAACAGCCTCAAGGTAGTACCTAACATCACCATTGTATTTGTGTGTGTGTGTGTCATTATTGGGTATATTGTTGTCTGCTTCCTGTTGCAAAGGATTGTGGGTGGGATGGGAAGGGATGTGGCAAATGCAAAGTTATGTTTGATCCAGAATGGGCTTCAATAATTTATGTTCCATGACTGAAACTGGTTATAAGGTGAGGAAAACAAGCATCTTCACTGTATGCCTTAAATTATTGAAGGGTTTGATCTGGATCGAAAGATAACATACATTTGGCCACAAGAGCGCCTCCGCAATCCTGTCCAGTAACTATGGGAGTAGATCACAATATACCATATTTTCATGTTTGCAGTGCACATTAACACTCCACCAATTAACACACAATTAACATTAAATTACACTGCCGAACATTGATAATATGGTGTACAATACGTAGTTGTGGTTTTTTTTATTAAAAAGCATAATATCCGGTGTCGGTGCATGTTTAACTGTATTGTCATAGACAATCTAAGACAATAAAATCAAATTCAATTCATATTTTGTATCATTTATTCTTTTTGCATGGCGGTTATTACATGGTGACTATCATTTTACAAACCTATACTATATCAATTTAATTCACCATACTGAAAGTCTTGCATAAATTCAACCATTTTAACACTTTCCACGCGGACGGCGTCTGCAGACGACATTCCAAAATGTTTCAAAAATGTCAAAAATTATTGAATTTCATTACCGTATTGTGAATCACCTCATGAAATGCTTTTAAATAAGTACAAACATGCCTAGTATTGGTCCAGTAATCCTTGAGATAGACTTAACAAATTTGAGGGAAAAAAAGGTTTATGAAAAATCTGTTTTGTATGGTAAAACTAATAGCCGTGTGGAAAGCGTTAACAAGACATGTCTTCTCTTCAATAGGGAACAACAACAAAAAGATGACTTGCCCTTTCCGACCGACCCAAATTTTCGGAAATCTAGGGTCGCTATTTTTTTATTAATTTTTTTTCAAAATTTTTTTTGAAAGAAGCACATAACAATAAAGAAAGATGAAAACGTGTTTTTGAGTAGTATCTGCTTGTTTAAAAAATATATATAATTTTTTTTTTTTTTTAAATCTTTAAAACATGTTTTGGTGCAGGGCAAGTCAATTTTTGTTGTTGTTTGGCCTAGCCACTAATTAAAACTAAACACATCAGGTGGATTGCCATAATAAAACCAGTAGTTTTATGTTATAGACAATGTCACCTCACTGTTGATTAACTATGTTAAGTGCCTGGTTCCATTCCATGCATAGAGGAATGTGTATTGTCTGTTGCCTTGACTGCTGTTGTATACAGATGACGGTTTGGTTTAGTGTATGGTTTATAATGGACACCACCCCTTCATACTGGCAGGCAATGTGCGCATACTGACAGGCAATGTGCGCATACTGACAGGCAATGTGCGCATACTGACGGGCAATGTGCGCATACTGACGGGCAATGTGCGCATACTGACGGGCAATGTGCGCATACTGACGGGCAATGTGCGCATACTGACGGGCAATGTGCGCATACTGACGGGCAATGTGCGCATACTGACGGACAAGCTCTTGTTTGGCAGGCAATGCGCGTGTATACTGTCAGGCAAGCTTTTGTTTTCTTGCCTGCTGTGACGTTCCAGGTGACATTGTTTATACATCAAGCCTTCTCTGTTATGTGTCGCATAATGGTGATATTTCTAAACCAGAGAGTATGGTGGGCATCCAAACTATAATACAGTCCACAAACTGTCTGTCCCTGGACTAAATCCCATTCCATACAACTATGCCCCCTTGGTTAATAATTACTCTCTTTTTATTCATAAATCTGGTCATGTCTCCAACCAATGTTTTCACCAGAATTGGTGTGAACCATTTTGTTTTGTGTGAAGCAGGTGGTAACGAGGTTTTCCCTTTAAATGCCATCCCACTGTCCCTTGTGCTAAGAGCCATATCTAAACGTTCAAATTGCAGTCAGTAGTCTGATGCTACATTAGTACGGCATCATAAACCCACCGGGTGTTCCACTCTGTTCCAGAGACATGGACATATGTAAATGAGCTTCCATTCAACTCTGGAAACTTTTAACCCCTTGAAAACTATGTGCCGATTGGTCAGCAAAGATGGACATATCATGTGTTGCACCAATCAGAAACGTTGTTAAAATGATTCTATCCTTGATAAAGATTGGAGGGAACGCATTAGACACAGTAGTTTGGTAGGTTATTGAAATGAGTATACCATGTAATTAAACCAATCATACCACTGTTAGATAGACAACAGGTAATGCATTGGGGTTAAATGATTCACCAACCCTTCCCATCCCTGACTCGATTTACCCCACTGTCCGCCTGCTTCTTAAAAGGCACGGATGGACCCCTCTCCTGTTTCGATTCACCCGTGCCATGACTTCAACCTTTGTTCACACCTCGTCATCTGAAGTAGCTAGTAGTTTCATCTTAACCACATACATGATGACCATTGCAGCTTGGAAGTCCGCCAACCAATAATTAAATTAATCAACTATTTTATTAACGGTAATTTCATTGACTGAGATGATCTGTGTAATTTTCATTTATAACCCCAGCAGTAATTAGCTCTTGTACATTATGCCACAGTTAATACATTTCTGACCTTTGATGACTGATGTTCATTTAAGAAATATGACGCTCGCGACAACTTGATGTCATCAAGCGTTAATTAAACAAATACTAATCTAATAAATAGTCAACCGATTACTCATCAAAAATACAGTAATAAAGTGTGTGCATGTTTTAAAAATTGCCAATTTAAACCATACACATTTCATTCAATAATACAATCCTCTCCAAAGCTTTGACTTCTGTATATTTTGCTATGATTTCATATTTGACATTATTAATC
This sequence comes from Ophiura sarsii, assembly GCA_035610835.1. Classification (NCBI taxonomy): domain Eukaryota; kingdom Metazoa; phylum Echinodermata; class Ophiuroidea; order Amphilepidida; family Ophiuridae; genus Ophiura; species Ophiura sarsii. The sequence goes on along the minus strand of CM069458.1, from coordinate 38,679,301 downwards.
CATCAAAATGTATTTTTCTCCTAACTTATGATGCAAAAAACCTGCAGTAATTGTGTTTCATTTCCAGCTTAGATAAATAAAAACCATACATTGTTGTCCAATAACAAAACCATAATTTAATCAGATAATTCAGAAGCATGGATTTTCTATACCAGGCTTTCTCAACTAGATTTACTGATGCATGACATTTTAGTAACCAACTTGTTGAAGCTCCACTTGGGGTCCAGGGGCGAAGCCCCAGTGGTGGTCTTGGGGGCAGCGTCCCCTAAGGCTCCAGACTGACTTAAATCGCCTCTCGTTGGTCACATTTGTTTAGAATTTACAATTAAAGTTATTTTTCAGAGGAAAACAGGGCTCGGTGTGGTGGAGGGGCAAGTGTTTTCTCGCGGATGGTCAGTGGTTGATTTTAGTAGGCCTATGATATCTGGCCATATCATGATTTTATTTTTATTTTTATTTTTATTTTTTAACCACTCTCATGCTGCTTAGGATGCCTTGATGTTCCACAAGTGTGTGCGCGCGCTGCCAGTTGAGAAAGCCTGTGCTATACATATTTAATTGATGGCTCCATTAAAATGTTTTTATTTAACTTACTGAGCCCAAACTTGCAGTAGTAAAATGCGATTTTTATTTTCAGTGTTTTCAAATAAAACGGTAAAACCATACACATTCATCTAATAACAAAACCATAATTCTGAAGCATGGACTTGCTGTACATATTGCAATGTAAAAAAAAAAACCACCAATTTCCTGACATTATTGATCAAACGCAAATTGTTTTATATATTTTATCTTCCAGTCCTATGGGAGGAAAATTAGAAAAGTGCAGGTAAAGGTGGTCATGATTATCGTCGTCCTATCACCCGGCTGTTTCCTTCCCAGATTAGCTTAGTCTTCGTGTTTTGTGTAGCGTTTAGTTGTTACTAGAAATTGTGATTGTTGCTGTCTTGTTTATATCCCTCTGATGTATATTGTTTATATCTCTTTGATGTATACTGTGAAGTGAGCTTGTTTGGTGTTTTTATTTTTGCTAAATAAAGCATGTTTATTTAGCTCAACAACAGCAAATCCAAAAAAAGGGTTATATTTTTTGTAATAAACCAAATGCCATATTTTGTGCCTGTTACGTTAGATAGTGGCATGTTATCGTGAATACCAACCCCAAAATATCTTAGCTGCTTATTATTGGTGTTGAAGTTATTTTTGTGCACAATTTCCTGCCCTCTATTTCTCACACCTTAGTCTTGAATACAGTAGTGCCCTGCTCTGTGTGAAGTTTGCATATGGGACTGGGTGCTTGAATAGTAGATCAAACATGATTTTTAAAAAATGGGGAAATTGTTTTTGTTGCATGATTGGTTGTGAACTTTTGGTAGAATTGCATGCTTGCTCTACATGTGTGTGATAGTATGATAGACTCTCAAAATGCTATGCGATAATTTGAGTGCTAGAATAAAGTCGCAATATCAAAGCATCTATTGTTGTCTTGGGTCCTAAAACCGAAAGAAAATGAAGATTGTTTGATACAGATCTTCACTTCTATTTAAACATGCCATGTGATCAGCATTGAAAAAGCGGTAATCCATGCACGCGAAATGACCAAATTTACTGGCAGATAATCAGTTTTTCCTTGCTGGTTATGCAGACGACATTCCAAAATTTGACAAAATGTTTCAAAAATGTCAAAATTATTTAATTTCATTACCATATTTGGAATCACCATGAGAAATGCATTGAAATAAGTACAAACATGCCTAGTATTGGTTCAGTAATCGTTGAGGTAGACCTTGAAAGTTGGGAAAGGTTTCTGAAAAATCTGCTTTGTACATGGTAAAACTAATAGCCGCGTGGAAAGTGTTAAAACCATAAAGACACAGTCTAAATGCAGATATCTGTCAATTGTGGCGGTTAACCAAAATCGCCAGCTGGGTTGGATAACCAGTTTATTTTTCTTATTTCTAACGGTGGATGTGATGCTGTTTCAGATAGTATTTCTGAAAGTGTCAACATTTCTAACATTGCATACCATTTTACGAATACATCCTGAATTTTGCGTGTCCCTGAATTCATGCTTATCACTCGCTATTTATGTCAGATGTCAGAATTTAAAGGAAGGGGGTTTTATATTGAGTCGATTGACGGAAATCAATTTTATTTGTTAGATTGAAAACAAATCAATCAGGGAGAAATTATGTGTTGTGACTGTGTACTTCAATGTTTCGTTACCGTGGTAACCTGTAAATAGGTGTTTTATTTATACCTGTTTTTCCCACTGTATAGGAAGAGTTCATTTAGCAACGTTACCCAATATCATATAACCAATTTAACGCTGTGACAGTTATTTATGCGCACAACAAGTAACTAAAGTCTTCCATTTTTAACATAGCTGCAAAACATATCCTTTTCTAATAGAATGAACTATGGTAAACATCTTTATTTGTGGTTCCTCAAAAGTAACCCAACTAAAAATAACTATATCAACTTTCAATTGGCACTATCAACAACTATAAATAGATGTGACAACGTTGCCAATTTTTACTGCATTGTTATGAATAATTTTGGTGAACCTGTGAACCTAAGACAGTCTATGTAAAAGGGAAGCCTTCCTATGTATAAACATAAAAACATGTGTTAGAACTTAAAATTAAAGATATCCACTTGTTTAGGCTATGTTAAGAAAATCTTGTGTCTCAAAGCTCCCATGTACATTAGTTAATTGATTTTTTTTTTAAATCTCAAAGTGTCACCGATTTTCCAGCTTTTCATTGATAACATCATTTTAAATACAAAAGGTCACTTTACAAGGATTTCAATATTTTATATTAAAAAATAAAAATAAAAAACGCATTCCGCATTAGGTTTTGAAAAACTGAGGAGCTTTGAGACAATTTTTTTTTTTATATAGCCTTAGAGCAATGAACCTGACCGAAATGTTGACAGTTTGAAACTTGTCTCACAGCAAACCCACCCGTTAAACTTATTACTTGAACGGCAGCAACTTTGACCTAAGCAACAGCCATCTGGTTTCAGATAATTTAAACTTTTCAATCATTTGTATTTCAAGCAATGTACGAGTGGTTCAGACTGGCTATTAAGTAAACACTCGCATGGTCTAGTCTTCCATTTCGTAGGCGTACCAACTTCTCACTTATTATCCTGCTTTCCCCAAAACTCTGCAAAGCAAATCAAATCTCGATTATTTCCCCTAAAGCTTCGTTGAATCTTTCATTCATACCCAAATCCTGCAAATTAAAAAAAGGGTTCCTACGGGAATAAATCAGTGCACATCATTTGATGTCAATTTTGTGATATCATTTACGAAATATCAGCTCTACACCTGCTGTAGAAATTGTTAACGGTAGTTGTTTACAATTTGTTCAAAGGTGAAATTGAGACAAAAATAATGCAATAATAGAGGCTGAATTCGGTTTTTCATTGAGTTTTGAATTCCACACCTATTTTGGAAGAAATAACCTTTGTCCAGGAAAAGTTATCAACTTGGCTATCTGTGACCCAACATGAGTAAACGAGGCACAATGTGGCAATATATAATTTGATTTAAGAGCAAAAGTGTGGGACATGGTCAAAATAAGTAAAATATTATAAAAAAGTCTTATTTATGATCTTTGATCGATTTTGGATCCAACCACAGACTCATATTCATGAAAATAAAGAGTTAATCAACATTTTGAGTTACATAATTTTCACTTACCCCATTCAGTTGTTAACAAAATTAAAACTTTAAATGTCCGTAACTTGACAATTTGAATTTGATGTTTTGAGGAAAAGTGATTTTTAATAATCCATAACATTGGTTAGGAATTTGATGTAACATTGACTTGGTACCAAAATGTCCCTTAACTCATAATATTATCATGATATAAATAATATAAGTTAAAAGTTTAACGGGTTCACCTTCGGACAAGTTTTAATCTGTCAAGCTTTCGTCCGACGGCGAAACCGTTAAACTTTTAACTTATATTATGAATACCCGTCGTAAAAGCCTATCTCACAATATGATATAAATAACTCCATATTTGATTGTGCCTCATTTTCTTGCATTGGGTCACATTTATTCAAAATTTCAGCTTGCCCGTGTCCAATTTCATCTTGATTCAAGACAAAAAGTACATTTCCAACCACTTTCATTCAACTGAAATATTATTGCCTATGTTTGTCTTACAGGACAGAGTACCATTTGCTGTAGTAGGTAGTAACATGATCATGGAGGCCAATGGTAAAAGGGTCAGAGGTCGCCAATATCCATGGGGCATTGCAGAAGGTGAGTGGAGTAGAAAATGTTTTTAACAATTGTGTCATTACCTTTCAAGAACATGTCTTCCTCTGGACAGTGACGTAATTTTACAGGCACAGCATTACGCATGCGTATGTATCTTCCGTCTTTCTACGCGTGTGTGTATACGCCAGCACCTCGAGTAGTCGCACGCATTTATGTGCTGTTATAGTGAATGACGCAGTTACGTCACTGTCTCGTGATAGACAAACATACTATAGAATGTGTGCGAATATCTTAAAAACAAAAACATATGCTATTACGTGTTTTATTAGTACTGTTGCAGAAGATCTGGAGAAAGCACAGGACATATGAAAATCATAATGAGACTAGGTAAACACCATGAGATACAAAGGAAGGTGATAAAGATCATTTGAAATGAAATTATATCAATAATAAGTCCAAAATGAATAGTTTAACATCAGAATTCACCAGCTGTGCCGGAATGTGTTGGGATGTCATCATTGTAAATGCGTAATGGAACAGTATGATCTATGAACGTCTACATAGCCACACGTTAGGGAAAAAACCAACACCCTGTTCTATGGGGCAACGGCTTGGTCGGTCAGTTCCCCCCCCCCCCCCTTTTCCCTTCAAAACAGGGTTAGCATTAACCCCAGATTGTGAGTAAATGCCCCCCCCCCCCCCCCCCCCCCCAACTTTTGGACATGTAGCCTATGGTCGCTACCCCCTGCTTCAAAATGAACGTAAACAATTGATGAAATCTCGAGAAATGTTACCATAATTTGACATGCCAAAAAAATAATTTGGTTTGGTATTCATTTGCATGTGGACACATTTTTCGGCGATTGCCAAAAAAATGGGTCGGTCGGTAGAATAGGGTTCTTTATTTTTGTCGCCTAAAGGGCAAGTTTCCATGTCTTCTTATATATATACCAATATTTTGCCCTCATCCATAAAATTCTTTCAACTTGTCACAAAATTGTACCCTATACCCAAAGGAACGATGCAGCTACAGTACATGAGGCATTATAGGAACTCTAGGATATCTCTGTATGTTCCAACCAATTTCATTTGAAGTTCACCATTAATGTTTGTTTTGTTTTTTTCCACAACTTATTTCGTACTAGTTGAGAACCTGGAACATTGTGATTTCATCCCGCTGCGTAATATGCTAATCAGAACACATATGCAAGACCTCAAAGACGTGACCAATAATGTACACTACGAGAACTTCAGGTGTAAAAAACTCACAGCGGTGACGGCGGGAGAGGGAAAGAAAGTCTCCTCTAAGTAAGTCATGTGACACATTGAAAGGCACTGGAAAGAAACGGGATTGGCTAGTGATTTGCCATTAGTGATTTGCAATGGCAAATATTGTCATTCTATATTTGGTAATGTTACTTTCAAATGTTGACCAAAACTGTTCACTGAATTTTGTTACAGGTCAGATTGGCTATCACTCAAATGACTGAGTTTTCAAAATTACCAAGTCTTGAGTGTTGCTTTCAAATACAACATTGTTCAAAGCAACTTTGCAAAGACAGCTTCATTGCTCTTGAAAGAGCGAAACCTTTTTGGATCCGATGTTTTTCATAGTCATTTTTTGATTTTATAGATGATCATGGCCGTCCACAACTACACTCCATATCTTCGTCTGTGCAGTAATGTCACTGAATCATCACTGTACAGAGGAAGCAAATGAAGTGTAGTTTCAATACTCTGTGAATAATAATATTTGACAGCAGCTTTTGCTTATTCTCCAGGCACCTAGCAATTATGTTGAATTTGGTAGTATACTGTAAAAGTGGCAATTTTCGCGCTACATTTATTTTTTTGCTTTTCGCGATAAAATAAGCACGGGCGGAAAAAAGAATGTGTGAATATATTTATTTTTTGTATGTATATAGGTCTTAGTAATGAAGCTCGAAATCGCGCAAAATGTGCAAAGCGCAACAAATTACCGCGCACAAATTTCCACTTTTACAGTAGCCAATTTTCATTCCAGTGTCTTGTCAGAAGTGTCGCTAATTAATGAGTTATTCTTTACATGGATGAATTCTAAAACCGGCCCAGCTAACTTTATATCGTTAATAGTTCCACCCGTAGTATGTATTGTTAGATGCAGTGAATGTTTTGGACAGACATTCTTAACTCAAAGTGATAGCTTGGCATTCTCTAAATGTATATGTGTTTAGTTTAGATGCCTGAGCTTTAATTCCAGCCTTTGGTGTAGTAATGTTTAACATCCTGCGATTTATGTTTTTTTTAATGTGGCAAATCAGTTCTCATCTCAGTATCTCTCATACATATTGTTACTTGTATCATTTTTAATTGATGGATAAATAATAAGATATTAAACATCAAGCAGCTGTCTTGTGTTCTAATTTTATTTCTGACATCAGACACCAATCAGACTAAACAGCTATCTTAGGAAGAAAAACCTGCCCAAGAAGTCATATCAAATGTCATTTGAACTGAATAATATACATAGAAGGTTTTATTATCAATTGCTTACAAATTTTAATAATTAACGAGTTAATTTGGACTTCATTGACCTTATTTCATGAAGACTTATCGTGAATGTTCACAACAGTCCACATCACATGATGATCATGGCCACCACGACTCCACCTCGGTAAATATTGCGCTTAATGAAGTGTATTTATGTACTCCCTCTTTTCTAGCTAATTCATATTGCTAAAAAAATGGGGTCATGCACAAGAACTTACTGGGTAGCAACACAATTACAAAGATTACACCTGTTTTCTGAACTAATTCATATTATTGCAAAAAAAGAATGGAATAAACTGGAAAGAATGGTTACGAAACCTAGGGGAAACAAGCAATTCATTGGTGTGCTGAAGATCTAACAAAGGGTTTATTTTCGTGAAATGATTTTAAAAAAAGGCATTAAACCATTCAAAATAGATAGACAATATGTGGCATTCCCGGAAAGATGGAAACTGTCAAAAAAGTGTTGCTTCACAAAAATAAACCCAACGAAAATTAACACCATTCTCTGATCATGGCAAATAAATGTTGTATATGGGGACATGTGTGCTGTCAACTAGGGAGTTCCTTGGCATAATGATGAGAGAAAAATAGTCCGATTAAAATTGAGTGAATACTGTATACCCAGCATGCATACATTGCCAAAAATCACCACACTTCATGTTGTGTGTGTGGTTTACATACAATACATTGTTACCAGGTAGTCAGTTTACAAGTATTAGCTGTTTGTTGCAAAATAAATCCAGCGATAGGACAAATACTTCAGCAGCACAAATCCCAATACAAGAATTATTTGCCTCGATTCTACATGTAATGCTTCTCAGTTCACCGGTCCTATTAATCTGCTGACGATAGTCATTTGGTTATGTGGGTTTATTCTGTTTTAACATACTATGAGAGAGATGATGGGAACTGATTTTTAAGTAATTATGTAGGAATTTTTAGAAACGTCTTGTTTTGTTCTGCAGTAGATCAGTTCAATCAGTGCTAAATATATAACACTATGTCACTAACTCCAACAGTTCCTTACCAGGTACTATTAATATTATTTTATTTTAAGTCCATAGTTCATATCAATTTTTTTAAACCTACACATAGTGGCCAAAATTCTTCATCATAACTTGACACCTCACCCATAGATATTGCCTAGGTTAAAGTTAGGATTGTTTGTTCAACAAACAATCCTAATCACCTCCTCAATTTTTATGACTAAGGTGTCAAATGATATGAGGAAGGAATTTGCCCACAAAGGGTACAATTTCAAATATCTGATATAAGCTCTAGATTTTGAATGCAATTGCAAAATATCAACTTGTTCAGGAACTGTTTGGGTAAGGTGTATGTAGAAACAACGTAAATGTGCATCAGTCATTGTCTAGTCTTTGTACATTTTTCCCAACAATATGGAAATAATTGAAAGTACGCTTAAAGACTGCTGCATAAAAGTGTTTCTGTCCCGGGAGAGTGTTACTTTCTAAGATAGCTACATTTACACTGTTAAAGATCCAAAAGAACCTGAATATTTCCCAATGGGGGGAAAAAATAACAAAATTGAATCAGTGATTTCTTATTGAAATTCTGTGATATCAGACTACAGAATTTCGTTGTGTGGGGATAGATAAACAAAAAGAAATTCCTTGAAAAAAAAATCCCTCTTGTTTAGTACTGGTTGAATTCCTGAGTTATCCATCGATAATAAATATACACATCAGAATAAATTCATATTTTCGATAAGATAAAACCATTAATGTAAATCCCTTCGTTCGTTACATAGGGTTTTGTGAAGAGATCCTATACAGGATATATACCCAATGTCAACCTGCATGACTTTGCATTTAACCCAGCACTGCTTGCTACCAATCCCTGGTCACTGTGCCGTTATCATAGATGTACCCTACGTTCCTTCCTTCCAAAAAAGGCATGTAAATCATATTGCACGTTTCACACTCAAAAGCATGATCAAGATTATTATTGTGCAAATTCAATGGCACCAAAAAAGCAGAATTTCTTTCGCGCTTCAATCATAAATTGAGCAAATTTTTAGCATATTTTGGGCACTTTTTTTGGGGGGGGGGGGGGGGGAGGGACAAAGTATGAGTTATTTCTGGATTCATTTTATAAATTTATGTTATTTCAATTAAAACTTTGAAATGATTTTATCTTTCAAGAGTTAATCTCTTTAGGTAATTCTTGTCAACTAAATGCATGTTAGAAATTTAAATCTCAAATTAATTTGGGCCAAATAAATGTGTTTCCTTGTTTAAATTAAAGCATGAAGGGAAACGACATCTTTCATTCCAGATGTAAACCCTGAATTAATGCTTTAGTATTACATGCAATATTAGATGAAATACTAATACACAAAGTTCAAAACATACTTAAATTATAAAGTTAAACTTGATACTTGAGTGTCAAATTTTAAGATTACCTAATGTGAATCTGTGTGCTTGGGCGAACTGGCACGCAATTAATCAAGAGAGTAAAATAATTAGAACTGGTAGGATTCGAACCAGTACTCACTACACACCCATCATTTACTGTGTTTAGGGGAACCACCTGTACCACATGGGTCCACAGTGGCTGTCTGGTAAATTTTCTCTAAAGCTTAATCAGTTCCAAATTGGCGAGAAATATTTGGTTTTTATCTCTCCACGTGCAAAAGTAATCCAAGCGTACACGCGCGATCATGGCCATGCGCCCACGGTTTGGGCCGCACACACACGTCACACATATGATGCACAGAGTGATTGTTGCCTTGTTGCGCGTGCACCTCCTTCTGTATTCATTCGCTGCTGTATGAAAGGAAGGCTTTGCCAATTTGGAACTGATCAAACTTTAGTCACGATCACTTTACAGATTTTGTACATAAGTATTAGTCTATTTATCAGATAATGTTTTGTTGTATGACACTCTCCATTATCGTTTTCATTGTCAATGTTTAATATAGGTTAAGAGTTTAACGGGTTCGCCGTCGGACAAGTTTAAAACTGTCAAGCTTTCGTCAGGATTAGCTCCCGACTTCTTCAGGATCAAATTATTATAATATTAAGCAAAACATAGAGATTGCCACTTCTATTATTATTATCATCATCATCATCTGGGCAGTATAATAGAGAAGTGGCAATCAAGTTTTGCTCAATATTATAATAATTTGGTTCTTAAGAAGCCAGAGCTAATCCTGACGAAAGCTTGACAGTTTCAAACTTGTCCAACGGCAAACCCGTTAAACTCTTAGGTCCGTATGCATAAACAAAAAGAGTTAGACCCGGGTCTAAAGTTAGTACCTGGTCTAAGTGAAATCTATTCATGCCTCAAAAGCAGTTGTCCTCTGCATTTTCATGAGATATTTTGTGCTATTTCTAAACTTTGCATCCAAATCTTTACAATTTGTTAGCTAATTTGAGAAGGAAATGTAATTAAACGTGTGCATTTCACAAAACTTAAATCCACTTAGACCAGGTCTAACTTTAGACCCGGTCTAAATTTTTGTGCATACGGACCTTAGGCTTTTACGATCTCACAAGTCAATGTTTAACTCTAAGTTTTGCCATTGTGAAATTTGTGCATTGTTATCTACAGTAATCCGTCACCATATAGAGGGTATTATAAATTATTTTGGCTCTATATAAATGCTTTTCTTGTTTGGTTTCAAATGTTTTGTACTCTTGCTTTGCTGCTTCTGGTGCTTTAGCAAAGGCAATTTACCCAAAATTCTGCATGCGTTTTTTCCTGTCACTATCTGTTTGCTGTTCTAAGTATTGCAATATAAACGAGTTGTCTTAAAATTGGCCGTTCATTTCACTTTCTTGAGGACGTTATATCAACTTCAAGTAGATGGTTTTGGTGTGGGAATCAGATTTATCTTTTGGTTAAGTCCACTAGTATCAGGGTATGGCAAGTTTTTTTAAAATTAAGTTGCAACTGAAGTTGTCCTCAGAAGAAGAATAAAATAAAAAAATAAAAAAATCAATCAAATTTTAAATCAACACACAAAAAAAAGTTGCTATCAGAATTGATGACTGGTATTAAATTGCGCACATATTTTAAGCATATGTTGCATGCAGTGTGTTGTGGCACATGATGGCTATAATCAGGTGTGTAATAGGTGTGATGGCTTGACCATTAGTTCCTGAGCATATGGTACCAGTCTAGGATTCTGGAACAATTTACAGTACGTTTGTCTTGTAGACCCATACCAGATTTTGTCCGAAACTTTTGTGTGAAATATTCATATTTTTGTAACAAAAAAAAGAAAGAAACCCACTATCCCAATCCTTTGGAATATTTGGGCTGACTCAATTATTTTTGTAATCATCCTTTTTTATTCAATTTTCATTATTTTTTGACATCCTTGATTTGATTTATCATAGGCATGAAAATAATAATAATAATTTTACTCTATCTTTTGAAATTCACTCCAATTTGGCTGAATGATGCCATCCTCAATATGATCCTCTTCAATTCTGTCTTCCATTTTTAGCCCTTCTATTCGCTTTAGATTGCAGTCTGTCCAAACACCGTCTGTCCTGTGTCCACCTTTGGCCATATCACCATGTAACAGTTCCATCTATCACAATTTTGGGGGTTTTCCTCTTAAGGTTTTATAAAAAAGAAGGGAAAAAAGCATGAAAACAGCACATTGATTGAAAAGGCATGTGTAAAATGTCTGTAAAAAGTATGCTATGCTTCATTCGTGACCATCACAAATTACACCCGCATCCACACCTTTGTTATTGTCATCCTTTAATCCCGGGTAATCCTTTAATCCCTGTAATCCTTTAATCCCGAGTAATCCCGCCTCATCCTTTCTTCTATCCATCATCATCGCATGACAACCGTGCAAATTGCAATACCCTTCATAAAAAAAAGTATCTAAATCCGTTAAATGATAGCAGAATTCTGCAAGCGCACCCATTAAATCGCGAATACCTTCTGTATGGTTGTTTTTGTTTTCCCCTTCTGTGTGTGCATCGTCTAGGGTGGCGGCCAAGAATCCGTTGGCGCAGTTCGAAGATGAGAAGACGGAGCACGAGACCAAGATGAAGAAGATGGAGAGCGAGATGGAGCAGGTGTTTGAGATGAAGGTCAAGGAGAAGAAACAGAAACTCAAAGATTCAGAAGCAGATGTAAGAAATGGTTCAGATTTTGGTATAAGGCTAAGGGCAGGTGATGTATTTTCTTTCTCTGGATCTCATACTTGGTTCACATTTGTGACACGTCACATCAAAAGGGGGCACTTGGCTCCAGAAATCAAAATTGATTTGTATGTATTATTAAAACCAGATATCTAACATTTAAAGCATTGTTTAGCCAAATCGGACATACCATTCAAGAGTTATGGCTTTTTTAGCATCCGTTCATCTAACAGCTTCGAGAAATATTGCAATAAGATAAAACAGGCTTTAAAGTCAGGGAACTTATCTTTAAAGCCTGTTTTCTCGTATTGTATTATCAGAAGACTTTATTGAATATTTGAACATGGTGAAAGACAATGACACTTTTCTGGTCAGTTAGTAGGAAAGGTACTCCGATGAACAAAACAATCTACCTCCGGACCATTTTTCTTGATATTCCAATTGACCGGCCGTAGCACAGTTTGCTGTTCAGCGCCAAGTGCCCCCATTTGATGTGACTTGTCACATTAACATAAACCCCTAACTCTACAATGGTGTTTTTAACAAAACCGAGGATTTCAGAGTATTTTTACCCAATAAATCACCGGGATTCGATCCAGGAACCCTCTGCACTCAAAGCGCCGGACCCCGGTAAGCCACAGGCATCAGCTTCACGTTCGCGCAGTATATGTGCTAGCTGTATAAGCTCTGTCAATTACATCATGCTAAACCTGTCACACATGCGCTGGGAGATAGAATTTGTCGTGGTATTTTGGTAGTGATAGGGTTGAAGTATATATACGATTTGAAAATCATTACTGCGCCAAGTGAGTTCAGCTCACAAAATGAACTTTTCTGATAGTATCTTCAGCCAGCCTTCATTGCACAAAGTGTGGTCTACCGCCATGGTGTAGCTTTAGTTATTTATAGTGCCTGGGAGGTTAGGATAAGTACATAAATGTATCCCCAATACGATTTTCCCATATGAGTAGTGAGAAGAGAAGTATCTGATGATGAACGTGTAATGGGTCCAGTGGCAGGTTTGAATTTTAGAGAAAGACATTTTGCAAGGCAACCTGGTGCGTTACCCTGAAGACATTTGAAGACATACAATGCTGATCTTAAATTTGATGCGCTCCCATATGGGTTGCCAGTGAAATCTTCCATGAGAGGTGATGGGCTATCGCGCTTGTCAGCAGAGAATATACGTTTAACAGCTTTGTATTGGAGAGATTGTAAACGGTCCAGGTCCTTTGATTAAGGTCAAGATTTGGATTAAGATTTGCCCAAACAATACATATCCTGCAGTCATGCTCCTTAAAGCAAGTTCTCACAGGTCTCTTACTGAATCAATATTGAAGTAGCCTATCTTGTTGTGTGTTATTTGCGTAGTTGCAACGTCGACTAGAGCAGATGAAGAAGAGTCTGGAGCAACAACAGAGGGAACTGGAAGATAAACGGAGGAACTTTGAGAAGGAGAAACAGGTGTTTGATGAGACACAAAGGATGCAAGACGAACGACGTAAACTGGAAAATTCCAAGTATGTATATATATAATCTTTTGTCTTGGTGTTAGAAATTAGTAGTCATTTAAGGCTTTGCTGACTTGAATTTATTATATTGATTCTTGTGCGAGTTCTGTATTCAAAGAAGAAACAATTTTGAACACTTTGATCCATTGGATTTACTGTAAAACCTTTACTTAATTTCGCGAGGGATTTAATTTCACGAATTTCGCAAGGGATCCACAAAATTAAAATACCTGCGAAACTGACAAATTTTCATTGAAAGTATAACAATTACATTTCTAGATTTGCAAAATTAAATGCCTGCTAAAATAGCAGTAATTTTGATTTCACAAAATTATAGTGTTTTACAGCATTTTCAGGATTTTGATTTTTGGCTTTAAAAAAATATTTCTGCAGCAGTCTTTTCTCTCTTTTATTTTAATTTAATGTATCAGGGACTGGGTTACGAAATATCATTGTGTGACGAGGGCAAACCCATGCTGTGACATGAAGAAAATAATATTTTTCAGTTTTCAAGGGTTTGCTCAGGGGTTATTTTTTCACCTGAACATAACATGGTTCACCAAATGAATCAAGCTTTCCATATGGTTTCCCTTGGTAAACTAAAATGATTATATTCTTTCAAAACCTCAGGATTATTTACTACACATTGGTACATTACAAACTCATCATAGGATTAATCAAAATTAGACCATACCATGTCATCATCTAACCCTATCATCATTAATTATGCACACTGACGAAAGATATCAATTATCATTGGGAATGACAAATATGTCACCATAAGACAATCATCGAATGGCCACGATCAAGATAGACCTGAAACCAACCAAAAGTAGTTAACTCAAGTAAAAATAAATGTATTTACATTTATCCAAATAGATTTAAACAGGGGTCTTTTCAAGCTGTCTTTTTTTTCCTTTTGCTCTAAATCAAAAATTGCACAAAAGCATGAAGCTTTTCTTATCATCGTTCACAAATTCTTGCACGTTTTAAGTCTTTATCATTATGCTCTTCCTGTGTTAAAAATGAACATATATACCAGGTTCAGAAAGGATTTTTAGTCCGCATGCGAAATTGAATGAGTCAAACGTGACGTTCCTGTGTGAAAAATGAACATACCTTTTAGGGTTATATACCAAGTTCAGGAAGGGTTTTTGGAATGCATGTGAAATTGAATGAGTCAAATATGGCATTCCTGTGTTATAAATGAAAATGCGATTTAGGGTTATACCAGGTTCAGAATTTTTTTAGACCGCATGTGAAATTGAATGAGTCAAATATGGCGTTCCTGTGTTAAAAATGAATGAGTATTTTTTTCTCCCCAGACAGGGCAAGATAAGGTTAAGGAAGCATGTTCAAAAAGCATGTGAAATTTAATGAGTCGTTTCACAACAGATATGGGGTTAGATTAGGTTAAGTTAGGTTAAGTCCAGATTTAGGAAGCATGTGGAACCATGGCCAGCAGAATTTGCATGTTTATCTGCAACAATCTGTAGTTCAACTGACCAGTCTGACTGTCCTGTTTCCTAGGCTTTGATAACACTTTCCATGCGGCAGGCGTCTGCAGACGACATTACAAAATTTCACAAAATGTTTCAAAAATGTCAAAATTTGTGAATTTCATTATCATATTTGGAATCACCTTGAGAAAATACATTGAAATAAGTACAAGCATGCTTAGTATTGGTTCAGTAATCCTTGAGATAGACTTTGAAAAATGGGAAAGGTTTCTGACAATTCTGTTTTGTATATGGTCATGTTTTTTTAACCTGGACTACATAAAATATATCTCCTTTCTCAGTTTCAGTACAATATATCAAAAGGTTTACATCTAAAGGGTATGAAACCATATTATATTAGGAAAGCTTATAATATAAGGATTGTAAATATGGTAACTCAAAATCAAATAAACAAGGTGACCTAAACATTATACAGGGTGTAACAATTAAAATTCTATGCAAAATTATGATTTCCTTTTTGTCTTCCATTGTCTAAATGCAGGACGTCTATAAAGGCTAGGTATGTTTTTGTTTTTGTTTTTCGAGTAAATCACCCATTATTCACCCATATTCAATCAGCTTATTAGGAAATATATACAGGGTGGTCAAAATACACAATTTTAAATACTGGAAAATATAACTAAATTATGCAAATACAAATTAGGACTATTGCTTTTACATCAAAATCAAAGCCTTGATAACTCTTTACAAATTTTCCTTAAAGTAATATTTTGTTACTGTCGAATTTGTGACTATATGTGGTCGAATGCCATAAGGTGGGCATGCTAAAAGGGTGGCGGTGTTACATTTTTCGGAAGGGTTTCGTCATTAAAATCTTATAGCATCACAACCCCTTGGCCTATTGAAGTGGTTGATGCATCATTTTAAAGCTGAGAGATGGGTCTATAACAATGTGAAATCTCACTGAAATGGGAATTTAAATAACAGAGTAACATCAGTTTAAATATGAAAAAGTAGGGGTGGCGGCTCAGGTGGTAGTGGCTCAGGTGGTGGTGCGCAATGTATAAGCATAGGAAAATACAAGATTTTGTAGTGACAAAACCACCTTTTTTGGGTGCCGAGGTAAAAAATGTAACCATGTACAAAACAGATATTTCAGATACCTTTCCCAACTCTCAAGGTTGATCTTATGGATTACTGAACCAATAGTAGGCATGTTTGTACTTATTTTAATGCATTTTTCATGGTGATTCCAAATTTGTGATGCAATCTGTGAAAACCCACCACATGGTGGGATTTTTCATATCTGAGATATTTATATCATAAGAAAGCTGAAACTGTGCTGATTACAAAACTGTTTTCGATCATTTTTCTACGACCACTACCAAAAAAGTTATGAGTGAATGATGACTGTGATATCATAAAAAGCTACAAAACAAGAAATCATGAAAACAGGCCAAAAAAGATACATAATTCAATAGAATTACATTAAGGGGGGGGGGTCTATGTTAGTCAGATAGTAAAATTCAGTGCTTCGGACAAAAATGAGATAATAGCACAGTAGGAAACTGCTAAGTCTCTGCTTTAAAATGCTTTTTGTTTTAGGTAAATTGGATTTTCGGTTCTGAAGTTATGGTCGATTGAGTTTCGGGTGTCTCAAAATATCGGTGGTGTTTTGTATACATTTGTATGTAGAAAACGCTCACCCTGCGATTTTAAGCATTTTCAGTTTTAATTATTTTTTGATCAAATAATTGTAACATTTGATCACATTTATTTATTAAAATATTAAAATAATTAATTGCACATCATAAATCATCAAAATTTCAAAGTCAACGCAATTTCTTATGTATTTCTTTATTTTTCTCACCCGGCTATTTTTAAGCCATTTATCTTTAAGAATTAATAAAAATGGTAATATAATTGCTATTTTCACCCAAAATGGCTCAAAATGTGTCTAAATTCATGCTCTTCCATAATTGAACAACTATTTTTATCCAAAATGTCAACCTTTTTTTTCACGCCAATTCAAATATTTTTCATACGTTTTGCACGATATCTCAAAACTAGAAAACACGCAAACTTGCAATACGGGATCCAACATAACTCAAAAACGAAACCTCGTATCAGGGTGATATTTGGAATGGATAATAAGCTTGAATAGAGGAAGAACCGTATGAAGCCGGATTTTCAATTTATCTTTCCAAATTTGAATTATAACGTAAAATTACCTGATTGGTCGGTTCCTGGTTACCATGGCAACCGTAAAAAAAATCCGGCTTCATTGGGTTGTGCGCATTGTTTCCATGCATCATCTACCAAAGTATGGTGAACATGCAACATTTAGTTTTCTTGTAAAGTTGGATCCCGTGTTTAGCCAATCAGAGGCCTTGACTGGTTACCATAGCAACCAGATCAAAATAACATGCATTTTTTGAAACGCTGTTACCTAAGCTTCAATTTGATATATGACTCTAAGGGGTAAACCCAAGGTAACATTGAGAAAATCTGTTTCCAAAGTTGGTGAAAATAACATAGACCCCCCCCCCTTAAGGTTAATAAGAAAAGTGAAGTAATTAAGTTTTGATTGAAGGTGACATTTCATGTAAGTATTGAAAATTAATTTTCAAAAAATCTTAAAAAAAGAAGTTTGTTTTTTTTAAAAAAGAAGAAAATTTACCCATGATCCCTATTCATTCACATCTGGTGACATCCGATGGATTTTCACAGATCGCATCACAAATGGTAATGGAATTCAATAATGTTGACATATTATTTGAAACATTTTGTGAAATATTGGGATGTCGTCTGCAGACGCCTGCCGCGTGGAAAGTGCTAAAATATTATGTCTATTGTAATACTGTAAAAAAGTGGAAATTTTTGCGTTACATTTTTTTCCGCACGCTTTTGCGTTCACAGCATGCACAAATTATAGCATACAAATATTTTTTGCGTATAGGTCTATTTGATGAAGCTACAGAACCGCTAATTTAAAAACATGCAGATAGATCGGTTTAAAATCGGCAAAGCGCTAAAGAAGATT
The DNA here is from genome assembly GCA_035610835.1 of Ophiura sarsii. Taxonomy (NCBI): domain Eukaryota; kingdom Metazoa; phylum Echinodermata; class Ophiuroidea; order Amphilepidida; family Ophiuridae; genus Ophiura; species Ophiura sarsii. Next base: position 38,661,383 of record CM069458.1, on the reverse strand, counting down.
AATCACCACTTTCACAGTATTCTGTATGCACATCTCTGTACAATGTCAACTAAGGTTGCAACCCAACAAAGTCTGGTGCTGTGTTGGATTGTACTTCACATTTCCCCCTGAATTAATTCAAAATGTGTGATTCGACGAAACATATTACTTTTAAGTAATATCTGATCATATCAATAATATGCAGCAATGGAAATACCCACATGACTTGCCAACCGGGGTAGATCGACACGGGTGGACTAGGTAGGAACTACACACTTTGTGGACTTATAATAATTATATTTAACCCTAACTTTTACAAAAGGAAATAAATCAGTTGAAAAAGTGGTCCTAGTGGGACCTCTGCATTGTAAGGCATATGTCAACCACTAGACTAGAGAGGTGAACTGGCTACTACATGATTTTAATCCCTCTTATTATTACGGAATAAAGCAATACTACTATTATGATCAGTACACACAATATTATTGATAGATCTGCGACAAACATGATGTCAACCCGGGTTGACAGTCATGTGGGTATTTCCATTACTGCATATAAAGGGGTCAAAAAAAGCAAGTCCCCCTCTAAAATTAGATTACCTTTGTTTACATAACTTTACACACAATTAGACGTTTTGAAAACTTCAAACGATTATCAAAAGAGAAAACGCTTGGCTACCAATAGAAAGTTTTTGTTTTTTATATCATGTTTACTTTTCCAAAAACAGTGACATTTCCTCAAAAGGATGTTTTCAGAAAAAGTGGCACTTACTTGTATTGGATTTTGGCAAATGTCATGTTAACGAAAACATCATTTAGGGGATATTTGACTTTTTTGGGAAAAGTAAAGATGGTATTGAAAAGGGAAAACTTAGTATGGATAGCTAAGCGTTTTTGCTTTTCAGAAACGTTTCAATTTTTTAAAACGTCTAATTGTGTGGAGGTGTTACGCAAACAAAATTGTATAGGACTTTGAAAATTCCCACTGTTTCTGAGAACATCGTTTTGGGAAAATGAGACCATTTTAGGAAAAGTAAACATGATATTGAGCAAGAGAAACTTTAAATAAAAACCCAAGCGCTTTCTCATTTCACAAGTCTTTAAATTTCTCAAAATGATTAATCCTGAGCGGAGTTACGCAAACAAACTTAGACTAATTTTCGTACAAAAAAATCACGAGAGAGAGTTATTAAATTGGCTGGTATAGGACCAAGTGCCACTTTTTCTGAAAACATCATTTTGGGGAAATGTGACTGTCTTGGGAAAAGTAAACATGATATCGAAAATAAAAAACGTTCTATTGGTAGCCAAGCGTTTTATCTTTTCATAATCGTTTCAATTTTTCAAAATGTCTAATTGTGTGTGAAGTTATGTAAACAAAGGTAATCTAATTTTAGAGGGGGACTTACTTTTTTTGACCCTTTTATATACAGTCATATTACACTGTCAATCAGTTATACCATCCAACAAATTCTGAAGATTCACTTCAAATTTTTTTTGACCGTGCCACAATATCAAGATATATTGAAAACTTCAATTCAAACAATCATCTTGCATTATGTGACCAGTCGCGTAAAAAAGGACATGTTGTCGGCATTTGCGCTATCTTGAAATCTCGTATTTGACCAGTAATGCAATTGAGCCATACCAATTTTATCAAAAAGGTTATACCAATTAGACATTTAGGGAACAGGACAGTCATGATGCATCGCCCTTGTGATTTTGCACTTTTATCTTTCTCAAAAAAGGCTTTACATTTTTGTAACAATTCTTATTTTGTTCAAGCTTATTGTATTTCACTTTGTTTGTATGATACATTTATTCTCCACACTTTTCATTTGAGAATTTTTTTAAAATTGTACTTAATTTTAATTTATTTGTTGGTACATTTCCATGAAAATTGCTTTTTTTAAGATGTGTGTCTAGCATAGCTTAACAATTTCATTTTCATTCGGTGTATCATTTTTACTCATTTCGTTTCATTTTAACCAAACATGTCCTTGTGTCTGTCTATGTCTGCGTAATACCCGTATTTCTGTTCAGATTCTGACCCCAGAATTTTGAGCGTAGACCTTACCGCAAATAGGTCAAAATCAATTGATTATCCTTTTCTGATGCATTTTGGGATAGAAAAGTGGGCAAATATTGTCCCTTTTCAATCCCACAATGCATCAGAAAAGGATAATCAATTGATTTATTACCTATCTGCGATAAGGTCTATGAACGATTTTGATTCATCATCGTTGAACGTCTTTAAATCTCCCGTCCATCCGTAGGAAAAGCCTACAAGGAACGCTTTGGTCCGTAGTGAGGAAGGGAACAGAGAGCTAGGGAGTGTGTTTATAGGGATTAGGTAATAGCGCCATGCATGCTGGATCTAACGCTGGATGTCTTCTTATGTCATGGTGGCACAGGAATGTTATGTGGCCTGTTATAGTAGACATCTTCGTTCTGTTTTTGTTTCTATTTTCTTTTCTTTTCTTTCACTGTTTGCTGTCTCACTAACTTGAGTTTTCTTGATGGAAATAGCTGTAGAAACTAGAATGTATAAGGATATTTTAGGATAGGGTACACCAACTACATTAGAGTATAGTTTGTGACACCTCAAGCAAATATCAAACCGACCAACTAAAATTCATCTTCATTTTGCTATGAGACACTTTATTCTAGCTTAGAACGAACACACTCATATCAGGGATAAATGACTCTAGGCAATTACTGATTTTCTTGTGATAATTATCCGTCCATGATTTCTTTTTAAATGGAGATACAAAAGGGAAGGTATTTGTGACATAAATCTGTGTGTGAGTGATTTAAAATTGTATTTTCATTTGAGGAAGAGGCTAATAAATATATTTGCTTTTGCCCTGAACTGTGCTTGCAGATTATGTTTAACAATTCATGCAAACACTTGCACCCTTTCCCCTCCCTGCCTATACTCTTTTGCAAGGTACAATTGCAAAAAATACACTGAAAATATGAAATCCCGTGCATTTGATATCAGCTGTATATACCAAGAGATTGTCATACTTGTATCCATGTATCATACAATCTCCCCTCGTCATTTTGTGTCACAAGCGCAGGGTCATTGTGTCACCTTGCACCTTTCAGCATTTGGTCTCGAAACCAATCAAAACCTTGTATAGAGACAAATGGATGGGCGCTTAATAGAGATAAAGCACTCCTGTAATCGGGAAAAGCCTAGTAAGTCTATTGAACGCAAATTTGAGAAAACTAAGAAAAACTGTTTCATATTTGTACTTACTCCCATTCAGTTTATCAAGTTAAAGTGTGTAAAACTCTTCCCTCTTGGCAGTTTTTCATCTGGAATCTTGATCATTTTTAGCACTTTTTGGTCAATATTTTCAAAACAAACAAATTTTAAGCCAAAAAAAGAAATTTGCTCCTAGATAATTGACTTTCGATGTTTTTGGTGATATTTTGGAATTTTTAATCAAAAACTGATATTGTTAGGTTGTCTGAACAATTTTGGCGCCAAAAAGGTGATTTTTGGGCAAAAATGTAAAAATCACTAATTTTAGTAAAATTTGATACCAAAAATGGATTCTCTGACTCATTTCATTACAAAAAATGTATACTTTTATGTACATCACATTTATAATTTAAAAGTTACAGTGCTTGATAAATGTGGCGCCAAACAGGGTTGACACCAGCCTGAAGTCCAAATATGGGTCAAACTCAATTTTCACCAAAATGTGACTTACTAGGTTTTTCCAGATTACAGGAGTCTTGGTCTTGAAACCAATCAAAACCTTGTAAAGAGACCAACGAATAGGGATAAAGCAGTAGTTGAGCTTCATGACATTTACTACTGTATAACAAGCTATTTCCATTACACCAATGATACTAACCATATTTTTGCTACATGCATGCCTAGATTGTGTTGACAAGTACACCTGTTACTATATAGGTAGCATCCCTTGACTGCATGAAGGATAGATAGTTGTGTTGTTTTGTTTTTGTTATTTTGTTTGCATCGTATCAGTTAACCGATTCATAATGAGATCAAAATAATACCGTTTCATCATTCGAAGCATTTACAAGATCATCTATACAAATTTCCCACATAATAGCGATATTATTTTCATAGTTTATATCATTTGGATCAGTTTTAATCCTTTTTGAATCACTTTTAAACATTTAATTGAATTGGATCATTTTTTAAACATTATTCACCATTTTCTCAAACTAACCTAACAAATGTTTGTTCAGAAAAGAGCTCTATTATAAATGTAATTATGTCTTTTCTATTTCAGCAGTCCAAACAAAAGACGGTGTGTAGACAATAATTTGTATTCAATTTTCCCAAAAAATGCTTGGTCATTTCTTCAGGTCTTGTTCGATCAATTTTGTATCAATTCACAAGCATCTTTCTCTCATATCACATCAATATATAATCAAAAAATTCATTGCATCCTGCATACAAGTTTTATTAAAGCAAACCTTACCACTCAACTCCGATTTCAATTTCTTTTGACCCTAAAAGGAATCAGGGATCAAACCATCAGGAGAGGGGATAATATGGTTTGGGGATGGGTAGAATTGTTTGGGGGACTGGTCTGGCTCCCCTAGCGGCAGGATTCAAACATAAATCCCCCGTCACGGGAGTTCTTTCCCTGGTCCATTGCACCAGGGGTCAGTCACGCTACCAAATACAATTTTACTGTGTTCACATATTGCCCCCTGTGACACTTTTCAAAATTAGGTTTTTTTTTGTATTTTCTCAAACTAACCTAACAAACGTTTGTTCAATCAGAAAAGAGCTCTATTTTAAATGTAATTATGTCTTTTCTATCTATTTCAGCAGTCCAAACAAAAGATGGTGTGTAGACTATACTTTGTATTCAATTTTTCCAAAATATGTTCAGTCATTTCCCCAGCTCTTGTTCGATCAATTTTGTATCAATTCACAAGCATCTTTCTCACATCAATATATAATCAAACAATTCATTGCATCCTGCATACAAATTTCTTATAGAATACCATACCACCTCAACCCCGATTTCAATTTCTTTTGACCCTAGAAGGAATCGGGGATCAAACTATCGGGAGAGGAGGGTAATATGGGGGGGGGGGGATGGGTAGAATATTGGGGTGGGGGTGAATAGAATGGTTTGGGGGACCGGCCTTGCTCCCCTAGTGGCCGTATTCAAACATACATGGATCCCCCAGTGGCAGGATTCAAACATGGATCCCCCGTCACAGGAGTTCTTGCCCTGGGCCATTGCAGCAGGGGTCACCCACGCTACCAAAAACAAGTTTTACTGTGTGCACATATTGTCCTCTGTGAGGGCTCTGGGAGATAACTGAGAAATCATAGGCTGGAAACATAATTTTCAAAATTAGGTTTTTTGGTATTTTCTCAAACTAACTTAACAAACGTTTGTTCAATCAGAAAAGAGCTCTATTTTAAATGTTATTATGTCTTTTCTATTTCAGTAGTCCAAGCAAGCGATGGTGTGTAGACTATACTTTGTATTCAATTTTTCCAAAATATGTTCAGTCATTTCCCCAGCTCTTGTTCTATCAATTTTGTATCAATTCACAAGCATCTTTCTCTCATCACATCAATATAATGGGCATATATAATCATACAATTCATTGCACCCTGCATACAAATTTTCTTATAGAATACCTTATCGCCTCAACCCCGATTTCAATTTCTTTTGACCCTAGGAGGAATTTGGTATAAAACTATCGGGGAAGGGGGGGGGGAGATGGGTAGAATGGTTTGGTTGACTGGCCTGGCTCTCCTAGCGACAGGATTCAAACATACATGGATTCTCTAGTGGCAGGATTCAAACATGGATCCCCCGTCATGGATCCCCCGTCATGGGAGCTCTTGCCCTGGGAGCTCTTGCCCTGAGAGCTCATGCCCTGGGAGCTCTTGCCCTGGGAGCTCTTGCCCTGGTCACATTGCACCAGGAGTCATTCACGCTACCAAAAACAATTTTACTGTGTTAAGAGAAAACATACACTGTGATTTTTCAAAATGGTAGGGTATACTATAAGACAACTCCATGTTCCCCCTCCTTCGATGGTTGAAGTCTGGTATACAATAAGATCAAATTCAAATACAAAACATGTGCATTAAGTTATCTTTATATAACAACCAATAATTTATAAGGATGGGGTTGGGAGAAAAGTATGACTTAAAAAGGAATATACCTACCTCCTCCATAAAATTCACTCAGATGGACTTCAACCAGTTCCCATGCTTCTTTTTTATGCATTCACAAATATTACATACAGAGCAAGTGTGTGAGTGATAACCGATAAATAAAGCCCAAAAGTGCTTAAAAACGATATTAAAAAGTCTGAAAAGTAATGTCAAAAATAAAGAAAAAGTCGGTGGTGGTTAAGTGCAGCACAAAAATGTTCAATAACTTTTAAAACTAAAGCTAGGATCTTCACACCCCCTGTAGGGTTTATTTGTGATACAATATGCAGTTCATCAAAATGGGAATAATTGGTACTGTGACCAATCAGGAATTCATGATGCACTGTTGTTGCTCTGCTCTGCCATTGGATTTTGGAGGGTATGCATTGGCCTTTAAAGTTTACACTTTCCACGCGGCTATTGGTTAAACCATAATTATACAAAACAGATTTTTCAGAAACCTTTCACAAATTTCAAGGTCTATCTTAAGGATAACTGAACCAATACTAGGCATATTTGTAAACTCCTCACAAAAAGTATCGAGACACCTTACACATGTTCCAATAATTAACGGCCCAAAATGGTATGGATTAATCGAAGCAAATAACCCGGTGCATAATTTTGTTCTGCATATTTTGACACCTCAATTGTTGAGATACGATATTGCGGAGCAGAGTTACTGTCATTTCAATGTTCATAGGCCCAGTTTCAAAAGTGACAATCATCCTTATATACAAAAGATGCAAGTTTGCATTCATTGTTTTGAACGATCAGGTTTTATGCTTTATACATGTGTACAAAAATGCACCATACACTCAGAAAATGAAGATAATGTGTTCCCTTCACAACACAGATTTATAGTTTTCATTCAACTTTGCCATGACTTTATCTTTGTCTTCAGCTGTTCAGTACTTTGTGTGTCCACTCTCATTGTCCACAACAGTGTGTGTAAAGCATAAACTTGATCATTCAAAACAGTAAATGCAAACATGCTTCTATAGGGACGATTGTCACTTTTAAAACTGCACCTACGTCCATTGAAATGACAATAACTCCGCTCCGCAACATTGTATCTCAACAATCGAGGTGTCAAAATACGCAGAACAAAATGATGCACTAAATCATTGGCTTCGATTAATCCATACCCTTTCGGAACATGGAACATGTGTAAGGTGTCTCGATACTTTTTGTGAGGAGTTCACTTATTTAAATGTATGTGATTCCAAATATGGTTATGAAATCCAATAATAATTTTGAAATTTTGAAACATTTTGGAATGTCGTCTAAAGACGCCTGTCGCGTGGAAAGGGTTAATATTGCTATGTATGCATGTAATTGATGTAGTCTTTGAATTGCTGTATGTGGTCTCCTTTGTAAAAAAATACTATCGTGTAACCTGATTATAGTGTTGATCCGAGTATTGTGTGTATGCTTGTGATCAAATTTGGTGAGATGGTGTCCTGATTACAGGAACCAGCTGATCACACCTCCACTTCCATGGTAATAAGATTAGCTGATCAAAAATAAAATAAAAGTAGTGATTCTATTTACCACAACACTCAGTCCTCAGACTCAGGTAGTAAATTTGTCCAGAGCCGAATAATTTTGATTTAAAGTAAAAGCTGTTCAAAAAAGTGTTGAAATTTGTATCAATCGCCAATTTTTCAGATATTTTGTGATATATTCATATTGTGTTTCATACCAATAAAAAGCTTTTTGTGTTCCTCTTTACAACGATACCTCATTCGTAGCAATCACTTGTTTCAGTGCTTAGCCACCTGTTTGAGAATGTGAGGAGGTCTCATTTGAAATGTGCCAAATTCACCACTATTATGTGCTCATATTGTGACTCAGTCGTCTGTTCAATTAAGCGTAACATTTACAACTACAGAAAAGATTGATGCCCTATTGACTTTTGAGCGTAAAAAATAGTGATGATTCAGATGTAGGCTTCCCCATTTTCTCAAGCAAGTGGCTTAGCACTGAAACAAGTGATTGCTACATATTTGGTATCATTAGAAAAATGGTACACATCGGCTTTCTGTTATTTAAATTCGCTATAAACATCAACAAAATATACGGAAGATAGGTGATTGAAAACATTTTCCAATTTTTTTTTAGGGGTTTAAACGTCACCGTTTTAACAGTTCTTTTAATCTGGTGACAAATGTGCATTTGATCAATACTTAACACATTTGACGTGAAGGTGCTCCTATAAAAGAAGTGGTCGGGAAATGTGCCTGTTTATCAGAGCTAGTTCTGGCGCAGTATTGTTTCTCATCCTTAACATTGGCATCTGTTAAACAGAATAAAAATGTTTAAGATCGAAGCTTGTGTCCGATCAAATGTGAACTGTAAATGTAAGTGGTCACTTCAGAAAAAAAGGCAGTTGGCGGCATCCCACATCCCCTTAAAAGCTATTCCAGTTGAAGATAAAAAAACAATTTTTCTTTTTAAGCATGTTGTTTGCATCGTCGAATGATAATATATAAGTGCATGTTTTATCTGTGTATTTAAGCTAAAGAAATTGCAATTACGTCACATTCCTAATTGAACGTCGACAATTTTTGGAAATTTCAAAAAAGTGATATTTGAAGTAGTGACTAAAACTGTTCTAAATGCTATGTAGTTGAACCAAGTTTCATTAGAGGTGGAATGCTTTTGGATGCAATTTGCATACAACATTCTTTGCATATTCTATGTATTTATCTCCAATTTTGACCTAATTCACAGATCATATTTCAGACACATCACATCATAAGGTGCTCGTTCAATACAGAGCAAAATAGCTTGTAAAATATAAGGACAGTAAAAAGAAATTACATGCCTCCTTATCCTCAGAAGTATCTCTTCCAATTCAAACTCTCGATATCATTAAAAAACAATCCTTATTATTCTGTTATATACTGTCATATCTCATATATTATTCTGTTATATACTGTCATATCTCATATTTGTCAAAGTGGACAAGAGGTACAATTTTATATGGTACAGGGCTTAAAATACACGGGGAGGGCAGTTTTCACAAAATAGCCCTCTGAAAAATTGCTCAAAATAGCCCTCTGAGAATTAATATTTCTTGTATAGTATGCATAGCTGATTAGACATCTGACCTGGATCCCAACTGTATCACATTGCTTGATGATGTATGTGTTGCCTGCCTACTGAATGAAGCATCATGGGAATGTTATGGTAATGCATGATGGGACTACTGAACATATGCATTGTGGTAGGATACCATAATGACTATTGAACAGGTGCATTGTGGTAGGATATCATAATGGAGCTGTTACGAAAATTTGAAGTGTGTTTCTTATACATTTGTTTTATTTTCCTCTCTTTTTTACAGGACATTAGATGGAAAGAAGTCAAAACAGAAGAAGACCATATTTTGAAATTCATCTAGATTGGACAATTATATGTGTATTTGCATCTGTCTTCTTGTAAGTCGTCGCAATGACGGGATTCTCCACCATTTGTGGGCGGGAAGTGAATGGAAGGATAAACTCTGGAGAGAAACATTATTATACACTGTGATACCCATTGGTTTATAGGGGCTATGAACGAATATATTCTGGCCTGAAATACTTGGCAAAACTCAACAGCGTAGCTGCATCAAACCACATTGGCCTTATACTGGTCGGAAGAACTGACCGTGCTGATATTGCGTCCGTAGTACATGTCTGTACTCGTGTTATGGGTGGTAAAAGCTTGTGTCTGGTCACAGTTTGTATGTAGAACAACTAGTGCATAGACAACAGACAGTTCAACTAAATGTATGTGATATAAGCTATGTGGGGTGTAGTGATGCAACGATGGATGTAGCAGAGATCAAGCTTGGTGCAGTTATTTAACTTCAGGGTCCTTATACTTAAACTTAGCCGTACTAAAATCAAGCACTACAATTAGCGAGACTTGGTTAACCCAATACCACTGCAACTATCACAAGCTGAATTCCATGATCATATAGGTGTACCAAGTGGGGGTTTGTGCTCCCTTGCTCACAAACACTGCAGGATATTTTTAATACTGTTTACGATTTTGAGACATTAAAAAAAATCACCTTTCGGCCTCCATATTTCTGTTTTAAAAATAACACATTCCAGAATGTATCAAAGCTTAATTGAAATTCAATTTTTTATTGTCCATTAGTAAAAGAAGATGAAATAAATTGTACTGTGTTTTCGTGACAATGTTAGATCTGTAAGTGATCCACTTTACATTAACATCAGGGCCATATTTTATAAAATCTTCTTAAGTTGGATATAAGAAGAATAAATTCCTCTTTTATCCTGAAAATTCTTCTTATATTCTGAACTCTTCTCATCCTGAACTCTTCTCCAGTTAAGAAGATTCTTATCTTCTATCCATAAAACAACTTTAGAAGAATATTTCCTCCTTAACTTAAGAAGAGGTCAGAGGCTATCTTAACTTAAAAAGAGAATTCTTTGTAAGATTTAAGGTAATATTGTTCTTATCCTAAGAAGATTTTTTGATTCTGAACTTAAGAAGGTTCCTGTCGAAGACATGCAGTGGTAGGGTATGCTAAAGGAATTCCTGTTATTCATTGCAAAGAGTATTCTTATCTGATGCCAACATTTTTTGTATCTTAAGATATACTATATATATATATATATATAAACAATGAATGTAAGTCCCGTTCTCTCTTAGTGCTCTTACTCAATAGTTCAATACGGTATGTATATCGAGTAACGTCTATGAAGAAAGAAAACAGAGTCGCTGCTCTGTGTCAAAACCTCGTATCTCCATCTGGCACTTCATCATGTATGAAAACATAATTCCTATAACCTTTAGGCAGTCTGCTTTAAACATGTTCAAGGGCCACAAACACAACTATAAAAACCTTGTGTAAGTGCTCTTGCCCCTGAATATGTGTAAAGCAACACTACCTATGCATAACCATTGGGCAGTTTTACTTTATACATGTTGAAGGGCCAGCAGAACAGCAACGATAAGGATCTCCCATGTAGAAGACTAATAGCTTACTGCGTAGCACACTATCACAATGCGACTTCCATGCTGATTTACATACAGGAATGTGTATAGTACGATGGGTTTTTTATATTTAAAAGAATTGCGACGACTTGATTTGTAAAAAATAAACATATTTAGGTTTAATTGCACATATTAGTGTGATGTATCTCAGTATAATCTTCATCAGTAAATCGAGACCAAAAGAGGGTGGTACTGGTATTGGTGTAACCACATCTCACAATTTAGTAGTAGCATTTTGAATTTTAAAGCCTGAAAAAAGCTCCAAAAATGAGATGGTTTGCAAATTAGGCCCCTCTTTACCTACTGCGCCACTGTAACCAATGGTTAACCAACCCATGAGCACTACCGTTATCTAACAGTGATTATGATTGGTTGATTACATGATATACTCATTTCAATAACCAATTAAAATACTGCTTCTAAATTTTTTTGCTCCAATCTTTATACAATTTTTCTAACAATGTCTCTCATTGGTGCAACAAATGATGCATCCATCTTTCTGACCAATCTGCCGGCAGTTCTCAAGGGGGTTAAAGATCGAGATAAATATAGCTCTGTCTCTTCTTATTCCTTTGAAACCAATATTATTTTGTAACACCGAGTAGCATAATATCCTCTCAGGTCTTGACTTGTTTTGGGTGGGAGATGGTTTTGTTACAAAAATTTGCTATACTATAGGCGAAATTGTGCGGAATGTTTTTGTCTGAAATTGGCGGTTAGAAATCGTGTTGCCAAGCCTGCAATTTATTTAACTCAGAAGGTGATACGATATCCTTCAAATGCCTGGGTTATTTTAGAAACGGAGCCACTTTTTCACTTATCTTCGATGAAAACACAAAGGTGCTACATTTCTCCATGGTCTGGGTTGTGGCAAAACTACCGCAAATGTGTTATAAAATATTTGGCTATACCACCCCACCCCCTTCAAAATTCATTGTTGTTGAATACCTTCCCAATCCCCAAAATGTGTAATATAATTATTTTGAAAGAAGCAGACAATCTTGTTTGCTGCCCTCATTGTGTATTACAAGCAAGCATTGATGTTTTTTTTGTTAAAAAGTTGGTGTATGGGATGCTAACCCCTATATCTAGGGTTTAGTGTCAAAAAGCCCTAAAAGTGTAATTGCTGCCTTGAGTTATTTCCTTGCATTTTATTGATACATTTTACCTATGTGTGCAAGTAAATGATACACGGCAGCTATTACATAATTGCCTATATAGTTCAATCAATTCCAAATTGGCGAGAAATATTCGTTATTTATCTATCCGCGCGCAAATGTAATCCAAGAGTATAAGCGCGATTTGTGGCATTTGCAAGCGTCATGCGTATAATGACACTGCGACATTGCGCATCATACTGCACCATGCGAGAGTTTTGCGCGCGAAGCTCTTCTTTATTAATTCGCTGCTGTAAACTCTTCTTAATTAATTCGCTGCTGTAAACTCTTCTTAATTAATTCGCTGTTGTAAACAGGTTGCGCCAATTTGTAACTGACTGAACAATAGTTCCGTTGGTTCGCAAAAGTGTTCCAAAGTGTACACACACGATTTTGGCATATGCATGTGTGACGCATATGATACACAGTACAGCTGGTGTAAGCCAGTTGTTCTTCCGTATTAATTCGCAGCTGTAAGGAGTCTCGCCAATTTTGAACTATATCTGGTAATAATCCTACGGCTGCTATGTGTTACCCTATTGGTATTACTAAAAGCTCTATCCAAAATGCCTTACAAAAATAGACAAGGCAGCTATTGCATGTATTACCATCTGGTAATAAACTAACAATAGCTGCCTTTTAGGCTTTTGATACTTTATTGGTATTTATAATAGTGCTCTACATAGACTACCAAACTTACAACATATGGCAGCTATTAGCCTTTGGGGACTTTCTGGCACAAAACCCTTAGAATTATCATAGCAACAGTATGGTGCTGTTTTATGTACATTGTATTTATTCCTGTTATCAGTTTAAGTTTAGTAACTTTTTTTTATTCATATATATGATTTTTTGCACTGTCATCAAATCCACCAATCATTGTACCATATTATTATTTCATTGACAGTTCATAATCATTACATAACAGTAACATGAACTGATAAATGTGTAAGTTGGATTAGCTTTACTACTGTAGATTATCTCAAACTTGCATTGATATCTTAACGAGTGCATAATTTGCAAATAATCTGCAGCAGTGATGAGGTCAAATACATTGCAGGGTTCATGCTCAACTGAAACTAAATAACCAATAGTTATAGAATATTAATATAATCTAGGGGTCGGGTTAAATTTTCCTATTTATTAACCCGCTAATAACTGCTACAAATTACCGCAGATGGTGGTTTTGATTTATTATTTTTCCTCAGTGATAAACAATCATCCTCCCATAGTATTGGTCTAATCTTTGTAAAAATACACAAAAAATGAAAGTATTATTATCAAGTTATAGACAATAGACACAAGTAAACACTTTTTAGTAAACGTCATCTACTTGACTTTTGAATCAGGTTCGATGACCCGTCGCCACCGTGTAAAGCATTCTAACACTCGTTATAAATAATAATGATAAGGCCAAATTAAATTAATTGTTTGTCTCAAAGCTTGATGCGCATTAGAAACAAAAATCTGAAAAAAACTTCTTTTTTTCCCCCTTTCTTTTCAAAAAAAAAAAAAATCCCAAAAATTCACAGATTTTTCAGATTTTCATTGATCACATCATCTTAAAACAAAAGTTCACTTTTACAAGGATTTCAATATTTTATATTGAAAAAAAAAAAAAAAATTGAAAAAACCCCGCATTCCGCATTAATTTTACAACAGGAGAGGAGCTTTGAGACAAACAATTAATTTAATTTGGCCTAATTAAAAAACATTGTCCACCATAATATTTTTTTCCATGTATTGTTTAAATATTGTATAACGTAAGAAGTTGTCTTCAATGTAACATGTACAGATGAACATTTTTTTAAATTGTCTTTAGAGTTAAATCATTGAGAAATATACAGGGGAAGATAACGCATTTTCAGCGTTATTCATGTTGCCAAATTCTTCTCAAATTCTCTTCCGTTAATATTATCAACTATTCGTGTATGTTGAACTTAGACCTAGAGCTAGGCCTAAAATATAGTCCAGGGTCAGAAATTCGAGGAGAATCCGAGAATCCATTCTCGCAAAGATTTCTGCCAGTAAAGTTAAGATCTGTCTAACACACTATTTGAAAGGAGGAGAATCCGTAGATTCTCGCAAAATCCTCGGCAAGAATCTAAATGGATTCTCGCAACCTTTGACGAACTTCTGACCCTGTAGTCTTGATGAAACCTACAATGTTTCCATCCAGTTACATACACCACTGATTAACTTTGGCCTTTGATATATTATAAGGCCGGTAGATGTATGATTATTTATATTGGTGAGTATGACACATATTATTATTACCCATTAAGTGCCCTAGTATGACATATGAAATTATCATGTTTTTTGTATGGAGTCGGGACTAGGTTTTCATTCAATTGCTCATAATATTCGTCGATGTTGTAGATTCTATAATCGGTGTTATGTATGTAGGATAATACAAGTGATTGTCTGGTAATCGTGTAGTAATGATATTTTTAGCTCTTGACATTGATCTACTTACTGCTGGCCATCTGCTAATAGGCGATAGAATAATGCTCGATTAATTTTGACACTTTCCACGCGGCAGGCGTCTGCAGACGACATTCCAAAATATCACAAAATGTTTCAAAAATGTCAACATTATTGAAATTCATTACCATATTTGGAATAACCATGAGAAAAACATGCTTAATATTGTTTCAGTAAGGTTTCTGAAAAAAAAATTGTATAATAATATGGTAAAACCAATAGCCGCGTGGAAAGGGTTTAAAGCGCTTCAAAACACTATTTAAGTATAAAAATATGTATCCAAATTCTGTGGGAATACAATTTGCGATATTCTTTTTGTTCCTTGGCATAGAGTACATTACACTTTGGAAATATATACGTCTGTGTAACGAAAGAATTTGTTTTTGAAATTATCACCACATGTAAAATGACAAATGGAAGTGTAAAATGTGTTCACGTTTATAGAATATTGTGGCTCAATTAAATCGTACAGCATTAATTAATTCTATACCAAAATAGCTATCGTTTCTGTTGCGGAATTTGATGGAAAACTGTCAAATGTTATTGTGTAGAGAATTTTTTTTTTAATCGCAAGTTACATTATGTTGAGTATGTTCATTGCATGTTGTTTACAAAGGCTGTATATTTTCATTGTAGTCATATTTGGTTTTTAATACTTTTCACGTGGCAGACGACAGTTTCAAAATTTCACAAAATGTTTCAATAATGCCAAAATTACTTAATCTCGTCACCTCATTTGGAATCACCATGAGAAATTCATTAAGATAAGTAGTACAAACATGGCTAGTATTGGCTCTGTAATTTATGAGACAAGACTTTGAAAGTTGGGAAAGTTTTCTGACAAATCTGTTTTGTACATTGTAAAACTAATAGCCGCGTGGAAAGTGTTCAAGAGGAGTTTCAAATCTTTCAGGTATTGATACGACCATCAGGTCAGGCTCGTTCGCTTGCATGTTTCAATGAGCTTGTTAACTTCAATAGCAGGCATTTTGTAGAAAGTAAATTGCATAAATCAGTATTTTTTCTTTAAATCTTATTACCGGCTTCCTGTGAATCTAACCAATTTGAATCTGTAGACTACTTATATGACGAGTCAATCTAGAGTGATTTGGTATTTTACAGAACTTATTGATTCATAGGGTCTTTAATGTTGGAAGAAGCTCTTCGTATTTTCTGTTCATGTTTGTTAGTTCTGCTTGTACATGCTGTATAACCGCTGCTTTGAATGAAAAGCTGGTACAGTCTCATTCCCTGAGGGCAAAGTACATGTATCCCTATGCACCTATATATAAATATCCGACCTGGTTATACCTGGGTGTGATTTATGGTACGCAGAATACCAAAGTAGATTGCCAAGCACAGTTGCAGGTATGGGACATGGACTTGTGCCCTTGGTGGATGAGAGTATATCAGCTTGCAATATCAAGCAAGGGAAACTACAACTCACACAAAAAATAAAAGCAGCTGCTACTTGCTAATGTGTCATTATGTTGTAAGGAAAATTATTCTTGCGTTAAGATTTCTAAAAATGGTGCAACTTTTTTTTGTTACCAAGTAGCTTGAATTTTATTTTCCCAAACTTATGTGTCGTAGCGTTAATTATAATCTATCTGGTTTTGTGAATAATACTTTTGGGTTGACATCGCAAATGTTTTACATGCTTCTGTAGTAGACTAATCGCTGTAAAAACTGTTTAGAAAACATTTATGCACTTGTCAAAATAATCGCCTAATGCCACTTGTCCAGTGGGGAAAGCTGTGTACTCCTCCGTGGTCACAGTTGCAGACATTTTGCAGTTTACACAGAAAACTGTATTAAAAAATTATTTTCAAATTCATGACAATATGCAGATAGATGTGTACCTCTCTGAAAATTAAGGTGCTTGCAGCTTTTGTAATATTGTTAGGGGGATAAACAAGATTTAGGGAATCCGTCTTTAGGAAATATTTTGACAGGTGCATAAACAATCTGATAACATTTTGACTATTATCAATCTGGCAACACTTTCTTGTTATTTCTCATAAGTTGCCTTTCTATGTAACCGACAACAATTCTTGAAGACAACATGATAATTGAATGCCATTTCAATACAAAAAAATCAACTGTTTCTTGTGTGTCTTTATTCTTAGTTTGTGTTTGTTCCAATACAATCAATGCCTGCCAAGATAATAGTCGACTTCGTAGACCCTCTTTCACTTCCCGCTCACTCTATTGAACAACACCCTCTGATCTAACCAGACGACGTATGAGGGCTCGCTTTAGCTCACTACACAGCGCAAAAAACTCTCCCATCCGAGAACCAAAACCCCAAGTTCTTGGGGTGAGATTAGTGGATGGGGAGCGGTTACAATAAGTGAGCCCTATATTGGTATGCCTTAGCAGTTTTGGTGCGGCAGTAAATTGAGCCCTCATCCGTCACCGGGCCAGAAAGTGGTGTTCATAGAGTGACAAGGAAAATGGTCTACAAAGTTGCTAGACTAAACAAGATAAGGATTCCTGCTCGGGGTTGTTAGAGATCAGTGGCATTCAGCTCTAAGGTTGGGGAAGGCTGGGAAGGAGTAAATGGTCCAAATCTTGAGTTTCCAACCCTTTTGTAATGAAAAAGGGTATAAACCAAAACTAGATATCAATTTTGCCTCCTCTTTGCCCACCTCTTCCCCACTTTGAAAATATGTGAGCTGGAGTTACTGGTAGAACAATGACTTGAATATTGTTAGTGATTACATAGCAGATGAGAAAGACACACTTAATATTTTTACTTTAGATTTTAACATAATATCCTAATGCTGTTGACAGCTTACAATTCATACAGACACCGCAAAAAGTCCACACTTATTAGAGAAGTCGTAACTTGAAAAATCGAATCATATTATAATGTTAAGGGTTCAAAAAAAGTAAGTCCCCCATAAAATTGTATCACATTTGTTTGTATAACGCTAATGATTAGATGTTTTGAGAAATTGAAAGGTTTATGAAATGGGTAAACGCTTGGCTACCCATAACAAGATTTCCGCTTCAATATAATTTTTACTTTTCCCAACACAGTCACATTTCCCCCAAAAGTGGCACCTCAAGATCCTATACAAGAGTGTCTCCATTGCTTTTTTAGAATTAATTTAATAAATAAAGTCTTTTTCAATTAAATGAAAGTCTCTTTCTTTAGCTGGTCTTTATTTGAAATTAAAAATTTATATATAAAATTCATGCATGACTAGCCAATACTATCACCCATTCACGTCAATAGTTAACCCGAATCGTTGAAAAGTGCTACTTTTCGGAAATCATCATTTTGGAGAAATGTGACTGTTTTGGGAAAAGTAAACATGGTATTGAAAAGGAAAGCCAAGCGTTTTCCCTATTCATAAGTGTTTTAATCTCTCAAAACGCCTAATTTTGTGTGGATTTATGCAAACAAACTCGTATACTAGGATCTTGAAAAGTGCCACTTTTTCGGAAAACTTCATTTTGGGGAAATGTGACTATTTTGGGGAAAGTAATAAAGATATGGAAGGAGGGAAACTTTCCATGGGTAGCCAAGCGTTTTTCCTTTTCATAAGTGTTTCAATCTCTCAAAACGTCTAATTGTGTGTGGAGTTATGCAAACAAACATGATCTAATTTATGGGGGACTTACTTTTTTTTTAACCTTTTATAATTGATACAACTTTGAATACTTTTGTTAGCTACATTTTGTAAATTGTACAACATTTACAACGTTTTATGGAGATCATGCTATTTCAAATGTCACAAATTACAAGGTTTTGCACGCTGTAATACAGGGTGAGTCAAAAAGAAGTTTACCCGGATTGGTGATGTTTTAAAATTTAAATAAATGACACTCGAGAGTTCAGTAAAGCATATATTTAACAAGCATTCTCTCCTGCTTATTAGGAAAAAGGAATGGCACAAATTGAGCATTGCTAAGAGGAGTTATGTCTATTTTAATAAAGGTACTCATTTTGCAAGCTGTCCATGGAATACTTGACCAAACAAATATAAAGTATGCATTTTAGCTGCGTACTTCCCTATTGACCGAGATTGGTGATGTTTATCAAAACAAATAAATTACACTTAAAAGTTTAGTAAAGCATTTATTTACCAAACATACTCTGCTGCTTATTAGAGAAAATCAATGAAGCAAATTGATCATTCCTAAGAGAAGTTATGACTGTTTTACTGAAAGCGCTCATGTTTGTAGCTGTCCATGGAATGCTAAAATGCTTACTTAACATTTGTTTTGTCAAGTATTCCGTGGACAGCTTGCAAAATGAGTACCTTTATTAAAATAGGCATAACTCCTCTTAGCAATGATCAATTTGTGTCATTCTTTTTTCCAAATAAGCAGGAGAGAATGCTTGTTAAATATATGCTTTACTGAACTCTCGAGTGTCATTTGTTTGTTTTTTAAAACATCACCAATCCGGGTAAACTTCTTTTTGACTCACCCTGTACAAGCATTGCATGCCAAGATTCGGATTGAATAGCCCACTTCACACTTTTCATGTGGCAGGCGTCTGCAGGCGATATTCCAAAATTGTTGAATTTCATTACCATATTATTTGGAATCACCATGTGAAATGCATTGAAATAAGTACAAATATGCTAGAGTATTGGTTCAGTTAATCTTGAGATAGACTGAGAAAGTTGGGAAAGGTTTATGAAAAATCTGTTTTGTATAATGGTCAGGAGCGGATCCAGGATTTCTGGAAAGAGGGGGCGCTAAAGCGGGGGTCAAGGTGGCGGTAGCCCCATGCGATTTTTTACACGTTTTCACACGTTTTTTACACGCTTTTTTACATGTTTTTACACGTTTTTAACGTTTTCGCCCTGTCAAATACATGTAGGCGCCCTGTCAAAAAAAGGGGGTGGGCGCAGGCGCCCTGTCAAAAAGGCACCCTGTTAAAAATAAGGGGGGCGCGCCCGCCCCTGATGGTAACATAATAGCTGTGTGGAAAGTGTTAAACATCCAGTGTGTACCGTCAACAGAGCTCCGGTCGATACTTTGTGCACTGTGCGTAAACATACAAAATTATGACATTTGGAACTGCATTTTTTCTTCTTCATAAATCATTAACAATCAACAAAATAATTGTCTTTGGGTTGGTAGCAAATATTCGAAGTATCAGAATATAAATAACATATTTCTTCAAAGATTTTAATATCAATTATATCATCATACAATGATCAAATTTAAACTTAATAACCTCTCGAATGGAGTGTGGACTTTATTCATTTGGTTTTTTTTGTATTATGCAGATGACATGGATGGGTAAAAGGGACACTAAGAGATGTGTTGAGGGCTGCGCCCTCAATTATGATAAAAACTGGGATTGGTATATTTTACAATTGTATTACATGTATGAACTTACACCTAAAAGGTTTAAGAAAAATCAGCCCTCTTTGTACAACAAAACGTCGATTCAAAAATGCTGATCGAGCCGCGATCAGCATTGTACGTCAGACAGTGTCCCCCTGCAGCACGTGTGATACATAACGCGAACCATATTTAGGGAACACATCAAAACTCGACCGCGCGGCAACCGCCGGTTCCGCCCGGTTGGACCGCATATTATTGTTTAGAACAATAGAAACCGGCTGCAACCGCAGGGAACCCCACGGAACCGGCGGTTGCCGGGCGGTCGAGTTTTGATGTGCTCCCTTACATAGAGGGTTTTTTTAAGAAAATGTTCAATAAATAGCGATGGTATTGTTTTAATCAAGTTTTGCTGTGTTTTTGTGAGTAGAAACAACAATAATGGTAATTTTTAATCATCTTGAATTCTGAAGTCTTTTTTTTTTTTAAATCTTCAATACTACTTTGTGTCCCTTTAAAGACTTGGGTAGAATTGTTAACAATCCCCTGAAAAGAAATGCACATTGGCTTCATAAACCAATTACAGAGACTTTTTTTTACATCTGTTTTCAAAGAACATCATTTTCCGATTTATTTTGCTAACTGAAATCAATAGGAACAAAAAGTCTAAAGTCTATAAACGTTCCAGGACAATTATCAATTGCTTTGTTCTAGCATTTTTTCATACTTTTTATACATCTTAAATTATCACATTTATCTCAAATACACCGATTACTATTTTAAACACTAGAACACTATTTTTATTAACAAATCACATACAAATTGTATTCAGTTTAACCTTGATTAAGTTTTTTGGGAAATTATATTTTGATCATTTTTCGAAAGATTATAGGGCCACCTTTGAATTTCTTGCAACACACAATTTATGTAATTGAATATAATATGTGTATCTGGAACTAGACCTAAACAGACCACCCTGCAGGATTGATTTTTTTTACGACAATTTATTTATTTATTGATATTTGTTGGTATTTATTACATCTAATCTGTAAACTGTTCATATGAATATTTTTGTTGGTTTTTAAAAACCTTAAGAAATCACAATTATAAAATGTTTTGAAATATCTTATCATTCAAGTAGGTTTTAATGAGTTTTTCCACATGTGGGGTTACTTTGGCCCCGAAGATTAAAAAGCATCTAGAAACACTTAAAATTTCTAAACAAAATAAAATCATTTGAAAGCCAAGTTATATGCTTTCAACACAGAGATTCCGGAAATGATCATTTTTTATTTCTAAAGTATTATGTTGTCCTTAATACAGGAGTTAAAAGGTCTACAGTCATCACAATAAGTAACTGACCAGGTAATAAACATGCTGATAACTCTAAAAGTATAACTCCTTCATAAACATATTTAATTATAAAGTTGTTGGGAAATTCCTCTTCTTGAATTTGAGATATTACATGCTAAGAATGGTTGTTACGATCCCAAACGTTAGGGCAAGTCTGATTTTCATTTTAACATTTTCTTTTCAACACGGGGAGAGTATGACAGGTAAAGCGTGTGTGCCGTATTGATCAACCGTAACAATGCCACCGGCCGACTATCCAACAACCAGGTCATCGACGGGTGAATTGGCACTACCACTACCAGTAATCAATAATGCAGGTCTGAGTCCCCGTGTTGAAAATGAAAATGTGAAAATGAAAATCAGACTTGACAGTACATTTGGGATTGTAACTTCCTTAATAATCAGCCATTCTTAGCATGTAATATCTCAAATTCAAGAAGAGAAATTACTCAACATGTTTATAATTTAATATGTTTATGTAGGAGTTATACTTTTAGAGTTATCAGCACATTTATGACCTGGTCAGTTACTTATTGTGATGACTGTATATGGGGGAATAATATGGGACCTAACCTGAATAAGGATTGAACTGCTAAAACAAACAATTTGAGGTATTTTGTTGATTGGAGCAAGTTGAAATGTTGATCCCATATTTGACGTTTTTACATTTTGCCTAAAAACTTGGCAAAGAAAAATTAGATATATGGCAAACTATACATTTTTGGAATCCTTGTATTCAGACGAACAGTTTAGTATTCTTTAATTGAAGCAATTTCAGTTGTTGACCCCTATATACTGGAGTCATTTTGAATTCAGTGGGAGACAAAAATGGCACCAACTCTAGGGCTTAGGGATGTTACAACAGGGATGTTACAACATATATGTTCACAACATACGGTTTCAGTTTCACACCACCATGTTGTCTATACACTAATATAGCCTATTAGTTGATTCCTGTAGTACCTTTCTTACTACTATCATACCGCCCACTTGTGAGCATCTGTAAAGCTGTGCGGCAGAAAAATACTTCATTCAAAGGAATACAATGTTGCAAACTGACTATCGGGCGCACTTAGTGGCGTACCCAGGGGTGGGGACAGGGGGGTCGGTGCCCCCCCCCCTGAAATATCCCCGTCGGTAAACTTGAGCTTCTGTCGTAGATTTACGATTTCTACCATGCAATTTTTTGAGGACAACGTCATCGCTAACCCCCCCCCCCCCCCCCCCCACCCCATATCAAAATTTCAGCTGCTGACGGGGAAAAAAATTGGGTCACTTTTACGGGTTTTTAGTTGGTACATCATGCCTTTCGTCGGTTACAACTATACCATGCCCCCCCCCCCCAGTTTCCAAAAGCAGGGGGGGTACATCGTACACGGATGTACCTGCTGGACTTCGAAAATTTGACTTTCTCTACCTATTTTCGGGCCAATTTACCAATTTTGTTAGAAGAGCACCCAATTTTGCACAAATTGGGTGCTTTTTACAAAAAATGCCTCAAAATACACCCAATTTATGCGCGCACATATACGTATACCATTTCATGATGTGAGGACCGGGGGCGGTGGGGGGGGGGGGGGGGGTACTTGACATAATTGGCGCATGTGTGCAGCTGGTGCCCGGGGTGCTCAGCCTAGTTACAAGAGGGGGATCAGGCGTGTCTAAAAAATCACGTAATTAGGGTGATTTTTCAAGCCGAGGCACGATACATACTTAACGTGAATAGGGTACCTATCAAAAGAAGCAAAATTTAGGAAAAGGGGATACTTTTCATACCGTGTGGTCTTACGTATTTAGGGTCCTTATTTGTTCCCTGAGGATCATTTAGCCGCGGGCTAGATTTATATCCAAGTCACAAAGCCAGGATCGAGTGTGTGATCCGATCTTTTGCCGTACAATGGAGTAATTTTAATATGTTATAATTATAAAGCTGAGATGCGAAAATTATCAAGTTACAAAAAGGGCTGCTGCCCTCAGTTTTGTATGATACCCTTTTCAACATGTTCAATCAGTAGTACCAAGTTCAGGAAAATATAGTTGGTAATCCGCCGCACAGCTTTGAGATTATAACGGTCACAAAGTGAAAAGTTCACTTCCTGTATTATTATTTTTGTGGGGGTGAACGAACTTTTGTATTCTCGCGAAAGAAAATGAAAATGAAGCAGAACACACGATGATCACCGATACTGAGCTGAGTGATATACCATTTAAACTTTATATGGAAATTATGAATCTCGCATACAGAAGAAGTAACGGAGAAAACAGTAATGGCAAATAAAGTGAAAAACGACTACCGACTACGGGAATAAGTACGATTTTTTTTGTGGCAAGTATTAAACTCAAGTCAAGTAGCCTAGTTTTCATTTCAATAATAAGCTTATTTATTTTTATTTTTAATAATAACTATACTGTGATGTAGTGTAGCGTCAATAGTGTTGATAGGTCACCTCTCGTGATGACTGATGACTTTGTCATGATATGTAATATGTCTGTGGTGCATGGTCACCCATTGCTGCACTGTCAGACTGTCACATTTCACCTCTTTGTTTTGATCAAAAAGCATAATATAAATATAATTATTTCAGTATGATGATGGTTTAAATTTTAATAGTTTATCAGATTCTCTTTCCATGGATTGATAATATCATAATGATGCAAGTTTATCAATTGCATCCCCGTCCCCGGGGGACTCTGTGATTTAGGGCCGGGACGTACAAATTGCCGATGTGACTTCCCAGGTACAGTCGTGTACGGTCTCGCAGGGCGGGGCACCATTTTGTGTACGTCCCCGCTACAGTCCCGGCCCCCCGTGGCCTTAGCTGGGACAAAGTGTACGGCGGCGTACATCCCGGCCCCCCATAGCCGGGACAAAGTGTATACACCACGGCTACTGTTCCGGTGTATACATTTTGTGTACCTATGCGTACGCCCCGCTACACTGCCCGGCCATTCCCAGGTTTATTTTTCAGTGATGTACGCCCCCGCTACGTCCGGGCTACACGCCCCGGCTAGCAGGGGCATGTTTTGTACGTCCCCGGTACATGCCCCCGCATACCCGGGCAAATTTTTTTTTTGTACGGTCCTGGCATGGTCCCCGCCATGTCCCGGGTCCCCCGTGGCCGGGGATACAATTGATAAGTGCATTAATCAGATTACAAGTAGAATTTCTTCCCTACCCCATTCACTGTATGCACAACGTGCAGGTCTATAATACAGTGAATGTCAGTGGGCCATGGTTCGGGGAGTCACATAAAGCCGTTGGTCCCGTGTATTCAGACGCTCACCCTGAACATGTTAAAATAGTTGCTGACCTCATCGTAAAGAGTATCTGAATCTGATTAGTAATCTCAACGCTTCACTGGAAGCCAAACGAGATGATTAAAAAGCGCAAATTCCCTATCGCTACCTCTACTAAACTTAAAAGTAAATTGGTCCCATGCTACCCAGCTCTTAAGCGTGAAATTTGTTCACGTAACCTCACTTTTTTCAGTAAATGCTGGTCTGTGTCGTAACGAAGAATGCAAATGAAAATGAATTGGGTAAATTGTTTTGTCATAGGTAAATTGCCTATCCAACCATGATATAAAAGTTGCTGAATAAACCCACCACCCACCATGTACATGATGTAGGTGAGGCAGTTGCAATTTTACAAACAAAATGTTGTCCTAAAAATAAAGAAAAAATCCTGCAGCTTAGTGTGTTTAGGTCCAGTTCCAAATACACATATCATTATGTAGCAGGGTAATATATCGTTGTAATTACATCAAATTATTAAAAAAATGTCACTATAAAACTTTTCTCAAAATTTGACAAATACACTTCTTTTTTTCTTTTTTGTAGGCCAAAGTTACCCATCAAAGAACAAAGTATCCCCATTCTAAGGTTATGTATTTATAATGTTGAGATAGGGAACACACTGTCATCTTAAAACCATTTCTTGGAATAGTGGCAGATTGGTGTAATCAGCATCCATGTAGGCATGTTGATGAATAGAACTTATTGAGTGCTCCAGGGGATCAGTGGGGATTACTGTGTTTATCCATGCAAGCCCAGAAAATTTGACAAAAGAAACAATAAACATAATCATCATCATTGGTCATCCAGACGGAGCAGTGAAAGCAGCTGACACATATTGCTACCATGCAGCTTTATTCATCATGAGCTGTGGAATATCACTAAATAGTCCAGACCCATCCTTTTGAAGTAGACGCCAGGGCTGTCAACTCTCCCGCATTTGGCGGAAGTCTCCAGCCTAGACAATCTTTCTCCCGCTCTCCCGCCAAGCATATAAAATCTCCCGCATCATAAATTTATTATATTAAAATACAGTGTGTGAGCTGTGGGCGAGGGCACTAATTTGAGTCGAGTGGGGTTTGATAGCACTGTTTGTTAGTTATATATATAGAGTCTCAATTTTTCACGCAGTTTGGAGATCCCACGTCGCGAGCCCCCTGTAGTGCCTTGCATAATGTAGACGCCAGGGCAGTCAACTCTCCCGCCTAGACAAGTTGGAGATAGGCTGGTCCTTAGTGTGGACCCCTAACTGATTGCTCTAACAGTTGAGCTCGACCATTTGATAGTTCGCCGGATTGTGCCACGAGATAGACCCATGAAGCATGCGATACAGCAGCTATTTGATGTGGCCTCAGGGAAGGTTAGAATTAATGGCGGCCGGTTTATCCATATAGCGTGGCGGTTAGATCACAATTTTTAAATCTTTTTGATGACAATTACAACATGGACAAAAAGGAGGAATTAGATGACCTTAAAATGTAAGACCAACCACAGAATTGTGCATAGCGACTTTTGTGTACACTGTAAGTTGAAATTCAACACGGGGCACACCCTATACTGTGTGTGACACTTAATTCCAGGTCATGATCACATGCCTAATGCATATATATAAAGGTTGATGATTATGATTAAACAGAAAATCCCAGTATACCAGATATTCAGTGTCATTGATGTTAACCCTAACCCCCTGAATACTACAAAATACTACTTGTGAGCCTATCTCCGAGCTCCTGTGCGAGCAGTCTTTGATAACGTAATCAACCGAGCCTATATAATGAGCGTGGTATACTGCGCGAACGAGTAGCTGAGGGCCGTGGCTTAGTGGATGGAACCACAGGCTAATGTCTGGAGGGTGCCTGGATCGATTCCCAGCCAGTCCCCAGCGATTTAGTTGGTGTTTTCTCTTCAAAAATTGTGACCCCGGTTAAAAACCCTAAACCTAGGGCTAGGGTTAAGGTTAAAATTATGTTTAAAAAATAATTATGTTTAAATAATGAATAAATTTATGTTTAAAATTATGTTTAAATATCTTTAATTTGATTCTTTTCAGATTCTACAAGAGACTAACTGCCTTGAGCACAAGATGATGGAATGTGTGATCAAATCTAAAGAAAGAAGGTGATATTAGAAAGAACATTTAAAATAAAGAACAATATTACAATGGGACTCGTCACAAGCTGTTGCGGGAGGCGGCCCAAGAAGAGTCGGTTACGTAGCGAACATGACATTGGAGGGCATGTGTCAAAGAAGAAGGGCCCCAATCGGGCGGTAAGCGCAACGTACAGCGCCACCGAATTTGAAATGTCGTTCAGTCAATTAAACATAAACCAGGCAACCGAAGAGGAATTGATGACACTGCCGTGTATAACACGTAGCGTGGCAAAGAATATTATACAATACCGGTCGCACATAGGAGGGTTTAGAAAGGTGGAAGATCTCGCCCTTGTCTCTGGTGTCGGAGCAAATAAACTGAATCTATTCCGAATGGAAGTGTGTTGTGGGAAAATGGATGTATCTTTATCAAATCAAAACCCATCGTTGACATCAAATCGTAGGTCGTATCACAGGTTGAACTCGAAAAGAAGTATGGACGCTATTGTGAATGTCAACGATGCGACGGTATCGGAACTAGCGAGAATAAACGGTATCGGGGAAGAAATGGCCAAACAAATTGTGGATTATAGGAATGATTATGGACCTTTTCAGGTTATCACTGACGTCAGTAGGATACCAGAAATTGGAACGTATCATTTTGAAAAGATTCGCCACCATCTGACCTTATTAGATGATACTATAAGCATCACATCATCGTCAACTCCTCCCATTTGGGAGAACCAAAATCACCCTGAGACAGCTCCACTGTTACTCAATGGTCTACCGAACGGCGAGATCAGAAAGGGCTTTCACAAAGGGACTAGTTTGCGCACCGCAGTACAAACTCGTACAACTCAGGTTCAAACCGAAGGAGTATTCTTACCGTATGATTTCTCTACGATTCCCTCGAGGCCCGCCACTCCGGCGAGACGGGCTAATGGTGCGGCGAGGGGCAGGTCGACCATGAGGGTGGCTAGTTGGAATCTGAAGAAGTTTACCAAAGAGAAGGCATCCAATGCCGGTGTGAAGGAGGTCATCTGTCTCACTATCCTAGAGAACAAGTAAGTGAACAATATTTTGTTTTTGACTTTATAAATTATGTGGTGCAAGTGCAACAAATTAAAAAGTGACACACTACACTGTATACTGTATTTGGCTTCCTCTGGACAGTGACGTAACTTAACAGGCGCAGCTTTTATGCACGCGTTTGTTTCTTCCGTCTTTCAAGGCCTGTATGTATACGCCAGCGCCTCGAGTAGGCGTGTGCGTTATGTGCTGCAATTTATAGAATACGCAGTTACGTCACTGTCTTGTGATGGCCAAATACACTAGTATGGGGTAATATGTAGGTTTATAATACCTAAATGGTAGCAAAGCTGCCAACCCTTCCTGATTCTGCAGAAGACTTCCTGAAAACGGACTGATATTCGCTTGTTAAAATGAATACATTTATCAATCTTCCTGATTTCCGTAATTGGTTGTTTGCCCATAGGATTCTTTTTAATTTTTGATATCTTCCTGATTCTTGTGCCAAATCTTCCTGATTGTAAGATTGTGGTGTTGGTAGCTCTGACTTAATGTAGTAATATAGGGTCATAGGTACACAACAGTTTAGGTACACAAATGTAATGTAGGTTTATACTACCAAATTAAAGGTACAGTAGGAGTTCCGTTTGCCGGCCTGATTTTCAAGATATGTTGATGGGCAAAGAAAAGCTTAAAAGTGATCGGAAATTAGGCCACCTTAACTTAAAAACCTTTCTATTTTTTTCTTCTTCTTTTCCCCCAAAGTAATCCTGCATTATATAGTGAAGGGTATAACAGAATTACTCCAAATATTCAAAATAATAGACCTTCTGGAATCGAAGTCGTAACTCTTGGGTTTCATGCTTACGAGTTACGACAATATGTTGCACATTGGCTGCAAGCCAACACAACTTATGGTGTCAAGCAAGCCACATTCAGTGTAAGTTAGTTAAAGTATACACTGAATGTGCCAAAAACAACTTACACACAAAAACATCATCAAACAAATACAAAAATATATAAATGTTTTAATTAAAAAAATTACAAACCTATGATATAAATAAATAAATATAAATTAGACCTATGCTCTGCATCATATTGAGCACTCTGCAAGAAGATTGCTTCCTTACCTGTAAATTTTTTTTTTTTAAATAAATAGAAATAAAAATAAATAAAAATAATTTAAATAAATAAAATAAATGAAAACATTCATTGTAGATAAGGGTCTATTGAAAAAATCTTTTGTCTCAAAGCGCTTCATTTTTTCAAAACCTAATGCGGAATTGTGTTTTTTTTATAGATTTTTTATATATAAAATATTGATATCCTTGTAAAAGTGACCTTTTGAATTTAAAATGAGGTGATCAATGAAAATCTGTGAAACTTTGGGATTTTTTCTTCTTCTTCTAACCCGCATCAATTAACTAACGCGCACGGGAGCTTTTAGACAAAAGATTTTTTTAATTAGCTTAAATAAATTAAATAATTAATAAATAAATTTAAAAAAACAAAATTAAAAACAAAAACACAAACAAACACCCCAAAACATGAATACAAAACCCGGCAATAGATACATTGAAAAATATCATAATTGAGACAGTGATAAAACTTCTGAGTCATGAAAAAATATCAATTTTATGAACAGACCAGACTGCAAATTGGATTTCGTCAGCTGTTTTAAACACAAATGTTTTAAAATAGAAAATTATGACATGTGCAATGTTAAGTTGTCTGCCCAATCAATCAATAATATTAATTTGTTGTAATATTAATCAATGAATGAGGGTTGATAATGATATTGTCAATTCACAATTTACGCTTGATTTAGGACAGACATGTTGATATATAATGTTAATGTAGAAGTACCAGTACATCAATGGTATTATTGATAATTGATTACTTTGCATGAGTGCAGAGAATTAATGAAAGTTAGCGGTTAGAAATATTCTAAAGTCCACAAAGCTTGTTTTCCTACTACTAGTCAAGCCCAGGTGGAAAGTCATGTGGGTATTTTCATCGCTGCGTATTTATATGTACGTAGACATGTAGTAACAAGCTGAGTAAAACTTGGAAGGTTTGTATACTATTTATAGTATTAGCATTGTTCTACATGAAGTCGCAGAACTGAGGACAGAATATTAGGCAATGCAGTGTGTTGGGATACAAGTGGAGAACAATGCCTACCCACCAACATGTAATGTTTACCGAGGCATTTCTGGTGAAAGTAGGCGTGTGGTATATGAGTTTCCTATTTGTCAAGGTTAATTAGAGTTATTGTTTGGGCTTGTATTGTCAGAATTTGTGAAGCCATTGAACTTGGCATGTATGATTGATAGGGAATCTTTGAAACCAATCCATCCCTATAATCTGTATGATTGATAGGGAATCTTTGAACCGATCCGCCCCTATAGTGCACCAGGAGGGCACTCAAACGTAAGCGGAAGTGACAAGAAAATGCATTCAAGCATACCATACTAAAAACGGTGGTATTTTGAATCGATTTTTTTTAAAATATTCTTTTCACTGTACATGTACTGTACAAATGTGTATTACTTGTGCCCAGTAAGGGGTCGTCCATAATTTTCGCCATTTACAGATACGTTCAAAGCGTACGTAACAGGGGGAGGAGGTAAAAATACACCCTAAGCGTAGGTAACTTAAATGGTGATCTTGTGAGGCACGCATTTTTTTATCAAACCATGGACGGTCAAGGGAGGGGGTAAAAAGTTCAAACGCTCTGTAAGTATGTGAAAATGGCGATAATTTTGGACGACCCCTAAAGAAAATGGGAAAGTGGTTGCAGAAGAAAAATCTTTGATAATAGTTGGTTTGAAAAGGCATGGTTAATGTCAGGACACTGTCAAATTTGAATGTGTCCCCAACCCCTGGAAAAGGTTTCAAAAACTTCCTTCTGGTCCTGGAGAAATATCTTTTTGGAGGAATATCTTTTTGGAGGAAAAATCTTAGTTTAATATGGAAATAAAGAAATATTTAACAATTAGAAACAAATTCTATTTGGTTGGAAATTGTCATATTTTTCAGACCTAAGTGCTCTCCCCTTCCTTTCCCCCCTTTGGATAGTCACACAAATGTGGGACACTAGCATTGCTAGCAGTAAGATTTGATTTGATCTTAGAAATC
Source organism: Ophiura sarsii (assembly GCA_035610835.1). Classification (NCBI taxonomy): domain Eukaryota; kingdom Metazoa; phylum Echinodermata; class Ophiuroidea; order Amphilepidida; family Ophiuridae; genus Ophiura; species Ophiura sarsii. The sequence goes on along the minus strand of CM069458.1, from coordinate 38,630,346 downwards.
TTGACTGCATGTTGGTCGATCAATTTCAGTTCGTAATTGGAAGAAATGTCCGTCAGGTTAGATTAGGATTTATCTATTCTGGATTCTATTCTGTATTTAAAGGTAGATGACCCGATCATATTTTCGTAACACAGAATTATTTCAAACATCGGGAGATTTTCATATCATATGAAAGCTCGTATTTTTCTCATCATCATACTGAAATTTGACGGCCTAAATCGGTATAATTACGGAGAAATCGATGAAATAACGTCGAATTACCGCGAATGGTGGTAACCCCCGATATAGTTTGTGTACTACTCAATGGGTACAGTTCACAGCATCTTGTGCGTCTAAAATAAGAACCATTAGAGCTATGCAACTCAAACTTTGGAACACGACTTTTTAAGGATGACCTTTCATGTAGAATAGAAAACTTCAAGTTGAAAATCGGAACATCTACCTTTAACTTGTCAGACGACGAACCTGTTAAATCCTTAACCTATACCTGTAGTAAAGCCTATCTGACTATTCTGGATCCTTTTGTGAATTTTTAATTTTAATTTAGATATTATGAACTTTGATTGTACATGGAGATGAACTCGGCTGATGGCCCCAAAATGTTTGCCCTTCAAAATTGATAAATCTTTCGTTTTCAATTCGTTAACTGGTCTTTATTGGTTCGATGCAGAGAAAGAGGTAACACATGAATTGGTGAATAATTCCCCTAGGGCATTTTAAAAACCACTTTATTTGAGAGTATAACTTATGAACAGTTATGCAACTCTTATAATTAGTAGCTGTATACTCATTCCACTTGAATACGAATGTGAGTTCAGTATATTTTATGGAGATAGTCTCATCAGCTATTTCTAGCTAATGCCAGGATTGTTTTCAATCTCACGAACCCGGGTGTGGGGGGGGGGGGGGGTACTCATGTATAAGGTATACAGGTATGTGCCACTGTAATGGGTTACTTTTTTGCAAATAATTCCCTAAACGTTGGGTAAGAATTGTGCTGGAAAAACCTAAACATGCATCCCAAATTGCAAAAATAAAACACTAAAGATGTGTCCCAAATCACAAACAAAAAGTCAAATCAGCAATATGTTGAGGTAAAAACATCCTTAAAAGTGTTCAGATTTCAAACCTCTGGTGGCATACTTCCATCACAAAATAAATGGAGTACCCCCTTCCCCCCACCCCCGGAGCTCACGAATAACAATAACAGTGTGTCAGAGCCACATGCCCAATAGAAAGCTACATTTACCATGTTTACTGAAATACCTTGTGATGTCAAGTTTAGGTAGAATGGAGTACTGTAAATATGGAAATGTTCGCGCTACATTAATTTTTGCGCTGTAAGCATCTACCGCGAAAATAAAAACACACAAACAAATTTATTCATTTTGTGTATTATAAGTCTATGTAATGAGCTTTCAAATCTCGAATTTAAGTACAAGCGAAATGAAGTGTGAATATTTAATCCAGTGAAAATTTCCACTTTACAGTATAGGGGGTTCTCTGAGTATAGTGACATTTGTTGATGTTGATTATGAATGGAGATGTGAACCCTTGCAATGCTGTGATGCAAACTGATGAGGGAAATGTGATTAACTGTACATTTGTGTGCACTGCTATGAATAATAAGATTGAATTTGGTGCTAAAATAAATGTGCAGTCATGTATCAACTGATGAGTTAATAAATTTAATCATGGTGAAATTGTAGATGGGGAGCTTTGGGGTGGGCAGGTAGGTAAGGAAGGGGCTACTTCGTTCATGAATAAGTTGTCCTGAAGACTGCCTCCCCTCAGTTTAATATGATATAAGGACTTTTGGAACCCCATTTTTATGAAGAAAAATATTTGGTGACATTTTTGAAGGACCCCCTTCCACTCCCCCCCCCCCCCCCCCTCCCTACATTTTTGGCGTGTTGCTGAGAAGGGCTATACGTGTAAACTACAATATTCACAACTATTGACTTTATTTTAGTCTAACTCATGCCAACCCTCCCAGAACATACTAGCATTAGGAGATGTAGAAAAAAACCTGTTCTACGGGCAAACAGACATCTCATGTAGGGTCGGTTGGGCAGGCGTTTTTTTGTGGTAAATAAAATAATAAAAATTCAAAACATTTTTTTAACAAATCAAAACAATTCAAAATGTCTTCGAACATTTTCAAAACAATTTCAAAACAATTTTATCAATTAAAAAAAAAAAAAAATCGAAAAAAGAACAGGTTTTGTTGTTGTTGCCTTAGCAAGATTCAATTGAGAATCCATTTGCTCACAAATTCTCTTCAACATAATGCATCCGTCAATTGCAGTCCCGGCTCCTGGGTACCCGGGGCACTGCGGGGAAGTCGGCATCAACTCGCTTTCGAAAAATCGAGTAACTGACGTCTTCCCGACGAAGTACCCGCCGAATACAATGTACCCGGCAATGCGGGGCAATATTTGATGACGAGTTTCCGACGAAGTCTCGGGCCCTATACCCCGGGGAAATTGTGCGTGTCCTCGCCGACCTCCCGACGAAGTCCCCGCCGTACGTAGTCAGTCAGTAGGGGAAGGTGGGGTAATGGCGGACGCGGGTAATCGCGGACAGGGCTGTATCTAAAGGCAGGTGAAAGAAGGTGGTATTTTGCCACCCTATGATGTTAGGTGCCTCTCCATTGAAATCACACAAAACTTAAATGGGATGGTTGTCTCGCAAATTCTCGCGAGAATTACAAAAATCACTTTTTGGGCAAGTTGATATTTTGGTGCATTAATTTCTCTTTGAAACTGGTATTTCTACATCAAGGAAAACAAAGTCTTATTTTTTTTTAATTTAATGTATGATACCTTCTGATAAAAAAGAAATGAATTCGGAGTCACAATGATGAGCATAATAATAAGAGAGGATGTGCCCATACATTGTACATGGATTGGGGTAATCCCGGACATGTACCGTTTCCATGGTAACCAATATGGGCGTGGTCAATTTAACATCATAAATCGGTAATAGTTGTTGACCATATAAATATGTGACATTGTTCTTTGATTTCTGCTACACTTTTAAAAATGGTATTTTTTAACTCCCATTGAAATACTGTATTCCAATAAAAAGAGGGCTGCCATTGAAAAATACGGTCCGGGATTACCCCCAGAGTGTGGGGTAATGCCGGACGACGCCATTTTTTTTATTGCGTCGTAGCTTCGAATTTCAAAATGATGAGTTGATAAAAACTTGATAAAAGGTAGAACCATCACAGTGCTTTGTGTTTACATGATTTTTATTGTTATATGACGTATTATATGTGTGTTATACCTCTCTGACAAAAGGTGTCCGCCATTACCCCACCTTCCCCTACCGTGCTAGATAGCGACTCAGCATCATCATTTTAGATTAAAAGAGTTTCTGAGCTGTATTTGTTGTCAACGGCATGTGACAAACAGCCCGCAACACGCTCTGTGTGTGCTTTGTTTTATTTTTACATACGGGTTCAAAATTATGCAGCCTTGCAACGCATTTTACACGTGGGAATAATGGGACGCGAAATGGACAATGGAGTAAAAAATCAACAGTAATTAACATTCTGAAGTGATAAAAGTTAGCAGAATATTGGTTATGAATTATAAACAGATAATTAACAACATTGAGGCACAGTTAGTATTTCCAAATTCGAATGGAATGAAAAAGACATCGAGAAAAAACAATCGCTAATTTTCAGAAACACGTTGCACAAACGTCACAGATAGCCTGTCACAGTAGCGCCCTCAAGGGATGCTAACGTAATATTCATGAACGCGATGGTCGAGCGCGACAGTGCAGTATTGATGGACAACTGACGGACGTATCCTACATCATGTAATCGCGCCCACTCACCGCCGTACCAGACAGGGAAGGGCAGTGCGTGCAGTGGCGGTATAGGTATTTTAGCGGTTGGGCGTTAAATCGATACGGCATTTGATTTGAAAGGTTACATGTTACCAACTTTTCAGCAAAAAAATAAACTTTCAATTCCGGTTCAAATGCGGGTTCGACCGTTCAGATTCGACCTTGGGAACGCCTTCAAATAACTCGGTAAATATTTCAAAAAATCAGGAAAAATACTTATCGTAGGATTTTCTGAGTCGTTTAGGTACCAAATAGAAGCTACAACCCTCTTCTATTTAATGCAAAAATCGGTAGATTCTAACTCTTCTCAGATCAAATGCCATAATATTTTGAAAAATCATGTTTTGCCTCGAAAAATTGGCGACATTTTTTAAAATGGTGATTTTTGCGTCGGGAAATTCCCTGCGTAAGGCCTGAAATTGAGTCAACTTCAGCCCTTAAAAACAACACATTTTTCGATACTTATGGTTTTCTTTCATCGATTGTTATTGGTATACATATAATTTGCGATGAAATCTGAAGTTTCATAATTATTTATTCATTATTCTGATCAAAACGGCAAGTTTAAAACTTGTACTCTTGAAAATGGAAAAGTAAGCGTGTGCGTGTGCTGTGCAGGGGTTTCAGCGTAGCTGACGGCCAAGATGGCGGCGCGCAGAGGACTATTGCCATTGATTGATGTCCGATTGTTTTAATATAAAATGCGGATTACGAGTCTCTGCCGAAGTACCCGACAAGTTCCCGGGCCCCCACTCCCGGCTCCTCCGACTCCACGACGAGTACTCCGACATCTTCCCGGCTAGCGGGGCAGAAATTGCCGCCGAGTTCCCCGCCATGTCCCGGCTAGTTCCCCGTAGTGCCCCGGGTACCCAGGAGCCAGGACTGCAATTGACGGATGCATAATTATAAGGAGTTGATTCTTGTTTTAAAATTATATTACCAATTTATAAGGCAAGAATCAATTTTGAATTCATGCAATGTGCTTCAAGGAATTTCAACTCCTGGTTAGTGTTTTCCATTTCATTATCATTTCATGAGAACCCAATTAACATTGAACTGTCTCTAAAGTTATTCAATATTGAAATGGAAAGTTCATTCTAGGACAGCGAAAACACCACTTTGACCAGAAACAATGCTCAGCAACTAGTGCGTTCAACTTTGACTTCAAGTTTACTTATCATGTGATCAAAGGTCTAGTCATGCTCCAATATTGTTTTCACACGCACTATTTAGATTGTGATATTTTGTGATACTGGTTGTTTTTGGAGGTATAGTAAAGTTTAACTAAGAGGTGTCATAGAGTATCACATTGAATGACTACTTACGTGCATGTGTCATTTTTGCAATCTTACCTTCTTTTGAACCTATTTGTGATCAGCAATCAGTATACTTTTTTTGGGGGGGGGGGGGGTGTACACTCAAACCATCAACCTTGGGCCTAATATTGTTAAAATCATGAAAAATATCAAGCTGTTAAGACAACAGAACTAGAAATTATATTTGAATCATGAACTCATAAAGATTATTGCATGCATTAAAAGTGTCGATTCTGGTTGATATTTCAGGTATCCATATCGACTTATTGCAAAAATCAACTAATTCAAATTTACCATCATTTAAAAAAACCATTCACTCACATACATGTACAAAATGTAACATTGAATGATAGAAAATATTTAGCATAACCCTAACCCCACTACACCATACAAAATCTTAAAGGAAGTGTCCCGCAAGCATACTATTGTGCATTGTATGTTAGAAAAATAACTGTCGTGCCCAACTTTTGTAATTATATTGAACAAAACACCACACTTATGACAAAAACAAATAAAAACCACCATCTCTCAACGTGCAATTTTTAAAAATCGCGGCGATGTAAAGTCCCGGTGTCGATGAAGTCATAGTTATACAATGCACATGCGCAAATTTGAGCACCGATACCCGTGACGTCATCGACACCGGGACTCTCGATCGCCGCGAATTTTAAAAATGGCATGTTGAGTGATGGCAGTTTTTATTCATTTTTGTGACTAGTATGATGTTTTGTTCTATCTAATTACATAATTACGGCTCGATAATTATTTTTCTAACAAATAAAGCTCAATGTTGTGCTTGCGGGACCCTTCCTTTAACAAAATCTCCATGCGCGTGCTGCTGCATTGGCTCGATTACGTCACCTACCGCAGGCATATGTGGGCACGAAGTTGGTGCCCGCATGCGCTGTGGAGTTAGCTCAGTTGATAGGGGCACAGACTGGGGTGAGAATGGTCCCGGGATCGAATCCTGGGGTGTGCTCAGTGATTTTTCGCATAACCAAACGAAAACCGTATTAGGGGTAATGAGACAAAATTGCCCATTTCTATTCAAAGAATATTGAGTACAATGTATATTTATTTTATGTTTCTCTTACAGATTTCATATTATTGCATGTCAAGAAATTGCTGACAAAGATGCTTTACAAGTGGTGAGTATACACATTCCACAGGGGATGGGGAGGGGGGGGGGGGTGGCACTTATTTACAAAGTTGGAACAGGGTTGTGCTCAGTGTGCTTTCATGGACTTTTAACCAATCAAGTATTTTTCTTGTGACCCAAAGGTTTTATAAACAGATGTTCTATCTGCATTCCCTACATTTAGACCTGTTTAATAAGTATTTCCAAGTTTTAAGTTTAAAAAAGAAAGAAGCCCCCCCCCCCCACCCATTAACTATTTGTTGTTTATACCTATAGCAATATAACAACATATATACTTTGCATTTTTGCAAAAACTACTCATGTCAATTGTCCTTAGGGAAAATTATGCCCATTCACCTTTCAATACAAGTGCTCCCCTCCCCTTGGACACATCTATTGATGAAGAGTATGGCAAGATAGTTGAAATGGGCGCTCTTTGACACTCCTAGTGTCTTATTCAAGTTCCAGAACTTCGACGCACCAATCAACTGAATGTCAATTTATACCCTATATATTTCTGAAAGTACCTGTCTCTTTAAATCTTCAAATGTTGCTTCGGCTATAGTTTATCCCGGAGTGAGAGGGAGGAGGGGGGGGGGGGGGTGTCACCCTCCCATCTGAACGGGGCTTCCCATGCTCGTCCAAGCCCCTCTGAAATGGAAGCATGAATGGAGTGTGGACTTCTACTTGACAGACAACACACATTCAATGCGTAGGTTAAAACAGGCTAAATATCACCCTTTTTTTCCCTTTTCTCCATTTTGTTTAACTCATAAGTATTATAATTACCAACCCAAAACATTGATGGTGGGATTTACTAAAAAGTTATTCTTTTCTGAGAGGCGTTTGAACCTTTTTCCGATTTTTGCTTGGACATGGATGCTTAGCCATCACATATGCCAAGTGACCCCCCCCCCCCCCAACCCCTGTCCCACCGATTAACAAATTAAGATTTTCCTTTTATTTTTCTGCACCACCAGGCAAAGGTTACACGAAAAAGCTTCTTTCATTTATTAGACTGTTCTCTTTCGAAAGATTTCCCTCAAGAGTTAAAGAAATTCTGAACTGTACTGTCTTCTAAAATGTTTTCCCTGAGGGAAGGGACACTCTGGCTAAGTGTGTTTTCATCATTGAGTGCACAAAAGCAGAAAACAGTCAGCATTAAGAATAAGGCAAAATATCACAAGGTTTACCTGGAGGATTTTTTTTCACAAAAATGCCGGGACAACAGTAGTACCAATTTACTTCAACATATTTTCTGACCCATCACATCAAAGAGATGTGTTTGTGTATTATATCAAATAAATTGTCAAAGTCTCACAATTAGTACTTAACTAATTTGATCAAACTAATCAAGGATGTCCTTACATTTGAGGCATAATATGTTCCAAAGAGTGCAATTGTAAGGTGTGTCTGTCACAAAAGAAAATGTTCATTTTTAAATTTTGAAACTACTTTTACGGGGCTAAGAAATATTCTAATTCCAAAGCTCAATTACTAAATTTCCAAATTGTACAATGTGTGCTCAAAAAGGGCTTTCGGGTTCATTACCCATACAGAATTCTCAAAAATGATTGATTATTTTTTAGAGTGAAAATAAAAGTTATGCATTCTACATTCAGGAATGCTTTCATTTCATTACGTTTTGTTGACCCATATATACGGAGATCTCAAAATTAATTGATTATTTTCTAAAGTGAAAATAAAAGTCATTTTCATTTCCTTGATTGACCTTATTGATTTCTGTCCAATCTTAGACAGAACCCAATTTTGCCATAGCTGAAAAAATATGTGCCGTGATCAAGTGAAATTAGTCACATGTCGGCAGTTTTCAATTTGGATATTTGTCCATCATTTAAAAGCAGATGGAAAATGCTATAGTATGGTCCCAACCCCACTAAATTTGAATTTCTAATTCCAAAGCTCATTTATTATATTTCCAAATTGTACAATGTATGTTAAATTTGCTTAAAACAAGAGTAACGTCCTACATTCAAGAGTGCTTTCATTTCATTACATTTTTCGTTTCAGTTGTGTTTGAGTATTTCTGTCCAATCTCAGACACAACCCAATTTTGCATGAGGATGTATGAGGATATGTTTTGCTTCCTTGATTCGAAGCTTTTCCTTTAAAACCAGACAAATTTGCTCTTATTTTGAAGGAATTGAGCCAAACTTTGAGGGAAAAAACAGACAGCTTGACATCCTATACATTCTAATCCAGCCATTCTTACTGGTCCTATCAATATCGTACGATCCAACGCTACAAGCTTCCCCCACTTTCCATCCATAAATTATGACAAATGCGTAATAAGGTTTATAAATAGCAAATAGTGGGCCGCATGTTACATATGATTTGTGTACGGTCTGTATTGCCGGTAATTGGCTCAAAGTCATGGTCCCACCGTTCAATAGTCATCCGCTCTGGTAACTTTCTAATGTAGGCTTTAGTAGGAAACTATTAATTCTCCTTTTTAAGAAAATCAAAGAAATTATGTAGAATTGTGTCATATTGTCTGGCTAATGATCTTAATTGGCAACACAGGTCATCAAGCTATATCGCAACATTGACATTGAAAATGATGATGATTAATATCAAATCCTGGGGGATTTGTTATGTTGATTTTGTGTTGTTTTGAATGTATGAAATGTATTAAATGAGTACATGGGAGGATTATGAAAACAAAGGGCAAAAGGATTCTCTGACATAAAATAAAAGGGTGGTCTTTCCTAACCTGATGACCTGGGGGGGGGGGGGGGGGGGGGGCGGGGGGGGGGGAGGCACACTCTCAGGTATCTTTTTTTAACCCTGAAATGTCACCAAAATCTGAAAAAATGGAATATTTTGAAAAAATTGTGAAGAAATGTTTTCGACATGTTTTCGGCATATTTTCGGCCTTAACCGGCTGATTTTACATGGTTTGAGGGGGAAAAAAGGAACCAAGCATGTTTACCTCTAAATTATCTCTAATATGGTCTGAAATGTCTAGTTTTAGAACAAATTAAGGTCAACTTATAGGCAATTTTGACATTTAAAGGCAACATTTTTGTGCATAATCTTGCCCCCCTCAAGAAAATGTCTTGAACTCTAGATATTTTCTTGCCCCCTGCCTGTTTACCTCCCAACATTTGAATTCTGGTGCCGCCACTACCAACAGGCTGAACTGCAGCTCTGTCACTTGTTGTATCACAGAAAGCCTGCTGGCACTTCATTCATTCCTCTGACTCTGATCAAAGACATTATTTGCCGTCTTTGCTCTGATGACCTATTGAGCCACGGTCACTGATGTTATGTCTAGTCAACTCTGCAAAAGTATGTTAGTTTTGGTTAGTTACTGAATAGTTCAGGGATGTACCAGTACCTACAGGCTGGACTGTTCTGTCATTGTTATATCTGAGACAGCCTGCTGCTTCACTATTCTGTTTTAGACCGTTTGAGCTACCATAACTTACATTAGTTATATACATGTAGTTTAATTAGCTCCAAATTGGCCAAGCCTTCTACAGCAGCGAATGAATACAGAAGGACAAGGGTGCGCATGAAGGCAACAAGCGCACTGTGCATCATATGCATACACATGCATGCGGCCAAAACCGTGTGCTTGTGGCCATATCGTGTGCATATGCTTGGATTACTTTTGCATGCTGAGAGATCAAAACTGAATATTTATCGCCAATATTGAAACGGATTAAACTGTAGTCAACTCTGGGAAAGTCTTTTGGTAAATACGTATAGTTACGGGATGTAGGCCTGACGGGATGCTATGCTACATCAGTACATGTGTTGATGCATGCTGTTGCAGCTTATTTCAAAACATACCATATCATATCTTGTTGATGTTTGAATAATAAGAATTTCATATAGACACCATGCAGTCTGGAATATTCTGTTTATCCCTTAGGATATTTGTAGCAGCGGCATATTATTTTGCTTCTGTACTCCCTACCATACATGTCCATGAATTCCACACTACCAGTCATCAATTTACAAGAGATTGGACGATTAGCTAGGAATAGAAACGACTAACGAGTCTTGTCATCATAACCATAACAAACTTAAAGGGACACAACCTGATCATAAGCTAGCTAGTAGAGGCCTTAGAATACCCAGTCCATTCAGGGTAAAAATAAACTTGAAACTTGAAAATCATTCTGGGGCACCAATACGCTACTTGCACGCATTCGCCATTTTAAAACAAAATCGAGGCTCTCCCCTCTTATCCCGAGATACGATGTGTTTGTTTGCGTCATAATAGGATCTATACGCGTGCATTACGGCAAAGCTGCAAAGCGCGCTGCACCTTTGGCAGAAAAGAGGATCGAAACATGAAACAAAAGATCTGCTTTGAAGTCAGCGAGAAAAAGCCGATTGTTAGCCTACATATGATTAGATAAAAAAGTTTGTTTGCAAGTGGTCATAATAAGTGACTTAGGAACAATTATTATGTGTGTTGGCAATTGTAAACAACAGATGGTCATTAAATAGCCTCGCTTACAGTGACAGTCATGAGGGGAGAGCCTCGCTTTCAATGTGTCGTCTTACCTTGCAAGTAGGGTATACAAGGAGCATTGTGTGGCCTTTGTGAATTTCAAGGTCATCTGATATATATGCTCAAAGACCATGGATGTATCCCACCATATCTATTATCTATGGTGTTTTTGGAGCAACAATTGGATATATACTATTGGTTCATATTATTTTATTTAAATAATGTGGAGATACTGTTGTAAGCCTACCAATGAATGTGAGGCGAAAAAAGCAAAACTTGTTGTAATGTTTTCAATCAGTTGAAGACTTGATGGGTCCTGAGCACTGAAGACGCCCATCATCCTCATTACGGAACCAGTATAATAGGCCTTTAGGCCAACTTCACGGCATGCTTTCTACCTTATTGCGTGGAACATTTGAAGTAAAGGCCTGTATGTTGGTCTTTTCAGTCTTATTAGTGTATTGGTAACTCTCCAAAGTTTACCGCATTGTTTTTAATCTAATTAAACTTTGGAATAAGATATGGTCACCAAATGAGATAGACAAAGGGTAAAAACCTAAACAGTTCACCTTTAAACTCATGTGCGAATGACTGTCATACCTGTGCATTGCCTTCAGGTCTTGCAAATACGATATACTTTCTGCTGGGCGAGTAAATTAGCACACCACCCGCAGTGCTACGCTTGTAAGACCAGCGGAATGCACGCTGGTCCACAAAGTGTTGTTTTACTCCGCTGATAGAATCAGGAATTCATCCAGCCAGCGGTGAACCAAAAAGTTGCAATAGCTGAGACGTTTAAAGGCATATTATGTGATCTTTTCCAGAGAGCGCCCTCATTTTATGATTTTTTTTAGAAAGTAGATTTTCTTGCAGATTTACATTTCTGATCATAATTCGTACATACATTCCAAGTTACAGAGCGATACGATTCCTAATTACCTCAAAATCAAGGTTTTAGAGTGAATTTAGAGTGAACAATATAAACTGTCGGATTATCCGACAGTTTATTTTCACTCTAAAACCATGATTTTGAAGTAATTAAGAATCGTATCGCCCTGTAACTTGGAATGTATGTACGATTTATGATCAGAAATGTAAATCTGCAAGAAAATCTTCTTTCAATTTTTTTTTTGATGTTGAGGGCGTTCCCTGGAAAGATCACATAATATACCTTTAAAAGAAGCAATTGAAATGACAGTGTTCTTTTGGGATGATGATGAATTGATGATATTGAAAGTTGAGATGACTCGCTCGCACCTATCTTGTTAATCTTGGTTTGAGTTACAGCGTAATGGAAATAATCATGATGTGCATTAGGAATTGTTTTCTTTTTTAAATCAAAGAGACCTGCTGTGAAACAAGCATGGTGAGGGAGTATCGATTTCTATTCGGCTTTCAATGCGGGTTAAATGTATGTCATGATTTGAAGAAGAAAAAACAAACAAATTAAAAATATATGCTCATATTTTGTCATTGTTTATAGAGGCTGGCACTGTATTAACAATACAGAGAGTTTGGGTTCAAGTCCTGTTGTTTTGCTCAAATGATTTGCACTTAATCAAGACCCTAATCCTCATTGCGTATAATCCAAAGGGGGAAGTTGTGTTGGTTCAAATATTTTCTGTTGGGAAAGCAACACAGACTTGATATTTAGACATTTAAGAGATTTTTTTTATTAAAAAATATGTAGAAGAGTCTAGAGATGTAGGCATACTGAGATCTTGTTTATTCAGTTGCTTCTCTACTGATATGAGGTGATCTGTTTTGGAAAGAACTTTCCTTAAAGTTCCTTCAAAGAAAAATGTATCTTTTTAAAAATAAAAAGAGGGATTCACAAAGTTGTGCTATTTGTGATCAGTGTAAGCACTGACTCTAAAATCTCTTGATCCACAGAGGCCATTGTTCAACGTATAGCTGAAAAAACATTGTAATTTGCAACAAAATTGGGTATTTTGGTCCCCCAATATCATGAATATGCACGTAAGTCCAATTTTGTGGGTCCCGGCTGCCCAAAAAGTGCCCATGACCTCGAAGCCCCATGTAGCACCAACCCTGTTTGTGACTTCAATTCCTTTTCAAAAGCCTTGGGTGAATGCAGAAGTTGCACAGGGGAAACCAAATGGCAGAAAAGTTGGGGGAGGGGCAGGGGAAGTCTTGAGGTGGAAGACACGGAAATGAAATGAAGAGTTGCATACTGTGCCTTAAATTAAATATGATATTTCAAAGTCCACTTTTTCTTTCATATAGTTTGTTTTGTTTACTTAACTTCTGACCGATTACAAGCTGGTTATACAGTATTTACAGTTACCTGACAGCGAATGCTCAAAAGTATCAGTATCAGTACATGACAACATATGATTTGATTAGACTCCCAGTAAACTGTTGGACTTTGAAATTAATTTTTCTAAAAGTGCACAGCTGTCAATGTAATTATGAGGTCGACTTTTGATCAGAAGGTCATCACGGGTACCATGACGGTGGACGATGTGTACGAAGTACAAAAATATGAATTCATCAAAAGTTGTTTGTCAGGGTCAGGTTCATTATTCCGAAGGGTCATTATACCGAAGGGTGTTTATTCTGAAGAATCGCAATTCCGAAATAAGTGTTAGGGTCATTACGAAAATCAAATAAGAGTAACCCTAACCTTAACCCTAATGCTATCCTTTATTGCATTTTCGGAATAACGACCCTCCTGCAGTTATTTTGGAATAACGACCCCTCGGAATAACCACCCTTACAGCTATTTTAGTATAACGACCCTTCGGAATAACGACCCTTGCAGTTATTTGGGAATAACGACCCTTGCAGTTATTCCGGAATAACGACCCTTCGGAATAACAACCCTTACAGTTATTTTAGTATAACGACCCTACGGAATAACAACCCTTTGGAATAACAGTTATTTTAGTATAACGACCCTTTGGAATAAAGAGTAGACCCTCTTTGTCACATTACTTTATAGTTCTTGTCACATTATGATCAGCTGTAAACAGCCACCAACTGTGTGGTGCAATGTTACAACTGTCAAACTTGTGAAGCCCAATCAGTTATGTTACTGTATATCTCTTGCAGTACAATTATCAGCTTTTTAATTATTTTCTTTATATGAAGAGCTGTGTTGCAAAAGGGCCTACATCCACTTCATCCACTTCATCCACTTCTACCTGTTACTTATTTTGCATTATTGAATGGACGGCTATTCATTATGTGGAATGTGGCTTGTATTGTTGGTGCCTCAATTGGCGTGCATGGATGCACTAATCCAAGTCATGAAGACAGCCATACAATAATTTGATTAATTAAATAATGCAAAATGAGTAACATGGAAGCCCTTATGCAAAAAAGCTCTTCATATGCAACCTTCAGAATAGTCAATCAGATAATCAATAGTAGAAAGTCAACTCTTGGAGAGACTTGGAATCCCACCATATAGTCCCTTATATTGAAAATCTCACAGTTCTTATGCAAAACAAATATGAGTTTTGCAGTGTTCCCTATTAGGGGAGGGTTAAGCTTAATAGTTGCCCTGATCTGGTTCTGGCCAATCAGAGCATACTTGTCATATCAAATCAGCCACTTTTATTGTTGTTTATAGTCTGTGAAAGAGATATCTGAAATTTAGAATGGTTATATTTGACCGATAGGCATGTTTTGTCTCTTAGAATTGACGAAATGATAAGCACTTTGGAGATATTTTGCTGTTTGTCATCCATTTCCGTCACACTAAATGGACATTTGGTTTTCACTGCATCTCCAGAAAAGTACAACTAGTATTACTCATACCAATTTACTATGAATTAGTAGCTGAGATACAAAGCTACAATTGTCAAATATTTCATAAGATTGGCTTATATAACAACAAAGTTATGAGGTAGGAGCTAGGAGGTAGAACTTGTTGAATGACCATTGTATTGTAAAAAAGTCAGAATTGTTATATTTAAACCCTTTCACAAGCCTCTGTGGTACTACTGGCCCTCGTGGCCTCATTGCCATTTTAAAAAGCAACCTGAAATGTTTGTTTTCATTCACACTCACCATGCACTCACACAGACGCTTCAATAATACGAGTGGCCAATATTAAATAATATGAGTGGCCATCATCCTATACACTAACTAAATTCTCTGTTGCTCAAGCCACGGTCAAGCTGACCAAAAACATCTGATTGTGTTAACTGACTACTGCGTGCCCTGAAGTCATCTAGAGAACCGGAAACGTTTGTTGGTTTTTGTTAGTTTGTTTGTTTGTTTATATGGTCTGGCGGGGTGGGGTGACAAGATCATTGTGATGATGGCATCAAGTGAAGACTGAACAGTTGAATATAATATGAAAAGTATGGCAATGATTGTGCTGTATTAATTTTCACATTATTGTACACCATATTACTGTAAAAGTATAATTTTCGCGTGATTACATTTTGATTAAAGGTTTGTTTTGAACATTGACATACAGGGTGAGTCAAAAAGACTGTGGAAAGAAGCCATTTTGTTTTCAAAACCAAAATGAATTATAAAACTTTTTAAACATTGCAAGAATGATGTATTTAATTCTAACTTTGTGTGAAAAAATGAAGTCAATATCATTTTCCGTTTGCCTTTGGTAAACCTTTTGACCAGTGCTGATTGACTGCCCTCTAGGCCTCTACAAGATAGGGTTTTTCTTCACCAGGAGAAGGAACCAAAACAAAAATCTTTATCTAAAATCTTATAAACGAGTGTATAGCCCAAGGAAACCGCATCAAAACCTTTTTCAACATAGTAATAACCCCTCTGAGCAAGATTTAATTAAGATATATCTTGTTTCTCCCTACCCTTCCCCCTACTAAACATTGTTAATGTCAAATGTCACTGTCAGTGTACTTGTAGTAAGTAGAGCAGTTTGATTTGGTTGGTTTGAGGTAGATGCCTGCGAAGCAAGACATTATTGGTTGGCAAATTGGCTACATGCATTGCCCTACTGCCTCAATGAGTTTTCTTCACAGGGTGGTTATCACTTTCCATGCGGCTATTGGTTTTACCCCATACAAACAGATTTGTCAGAAACCTTTCTCAAATTTCAAGGTCTATCGCAAGGATTACTGAACCAATGCTAGGTATGTTTGTACTTATTTCAATGTATTTCTCATGATGATTCCAAATATGATAATGAAATTCAATAACTGTGAATTTTTTGAAATATTTCGTGAAATTTTGGAATGTCATCTGGATACGACTGCCGTGTGGAAAGCGTTAAAAATAATCGTTTTTGAAAGCAATTTTTACCAACTTGCTAAGTAACGTTCATAAAAATATGTTTGTATTTGATCACAGCAACATTTGTTCAAGATGAGTTATGAAATAAAGTCCCGTGGATCATTGGCCAATTTGTTTATGAATATGCTCGGATTATTCATGTGTGCGGAATGATTAATAAAGAGCATATTTCTCGCCAATTTTAAAGTTCTACCTAAACAAACTTAAGATTTGATTTTACATAATGATTTACAGTACTGTTTCATGGGGCCTGAGGACAGACCCTCACTCCTGGGAAACAAAAATGCTTAATGGTAGTGTCATCCAATGTTACTTTAATACAGAAAGTGATTATTGATTATGTCAAAAAGTCAAGTGGTAATGTCGAAGGTCAAGAGGAGAATAAATCCATATATTTAAAAATTAGGTAAACTACATCCCAGAGTATATTGAGGTAATTCTTTCTCTCTTTGTAGGTACAATCTCCATTTGTAATTAATGCTGTCATAATATTAGAAATACATGACAGATTCTGATAATCCTAAAAATCTGTGGGCCACCAGAAAATGCTGTACATATTTCACTCATGGGGCCACTGTATTTCTCAAGTCTTATGCTTGACATGGTCAAAACATGCCGTGATCAGGGCTCATCGAGATGCACTGGCCACAGCGCTCCGTTTAACAGCGGCATAACATGCATATCGATCGTTGTTGTGCATAAATGTTTCGTGTTTCAAGGGAATACATGCCTTTGAATTCTCTGAATTCAAATCAGCAGAGGAAGAGGGAATGCCAATATATAGGCCTGTCCAGTTGGTCACTAGTCTCAAGCTGTAATAAAATCAATCGCTAGTCTCAAGCTGTAATAAAATCAATCGCTAACCTATGAAATATGCCGTCAGATTAGCCAAAACCAGATCGGGACAACGATTACTTAACCCTTTGTTTTTGATAAGAATTGACAGATCTGTTTCATTAAGAAACACTCCTGCCTTGTGATTGTCCAAAGCTTTTTAATCTGATCCCCCGCACGATCGACAGATCATGCAAGAGTGCTCTCTTTGACAGCTTTTCTATAAAAATGAAACGGGAAAAGTCGCCCAAAATTCTCGCAAAAATGTTAAGCCCTGCATTGTAAAATAGATCGCATAGCTAGAAAAGCATTTTTAGATCGTCGTGTAAGCTTTGTGAGCTACCTGAGCCATTCAACGGCAAATCTCATCATTAAGAAACACTCCAGCGACTGACATGTAAAAACCGTACAATTGATGCAGAATAATACCCAGCATGCACTGTAATTCTTTTAATCGGTATTATATGTCATGCGCATCGATTGACCGGTCGATTTGACAAAGAACCAACAAACTATGCAGTTGTAAAATGTTTTTGTTGATGTTGGAAACAAGCAAAGCGAATTGCTGATGATGCCGGGCGATGAAGGCGAGGAATAATAAAGTGAAATTCGCCACTCTTAGGAGTTGGAATTTAAAGACATTGGTTTTGCAAAAAAACGTCAATAATCATGATGGGATCACGTACATTAGTGAAGTTTGGTGCGATGTCTGTCGTCGACAAGCAGAGAAAATCCGGAGAGATTCTCGTATCCGTGGCGCGTGAGTGTAATTGTATGGATCCGAACAAAAATGCTCTCCTTGATTACCTGGAAGGAGCTTTTTTTTTGCTCTCCTACTGCTCCCCTTAAAGGCTCCAGGGGAGTTCTTTACTGCTCTCCTGCTAATTTCAAAACTCAGTCCCTGTCAAGTTTAGTGATACCAGTGCGAAAAAATGTATCCATCATTTTTAGTTAGTGTTAATACAATTTGAAATGTTAAGATATTTGTAATCTTTCAATAATGACAAAATTTAAAAATAGATACCATTTTAACCAAATTGACCGGTATAAAAAGATAAAAGCATAGCCTTGATATAGCCTATTTTTGGATCTGAAGAAGCTTCCAAAACGTAACATTTATGCTTGATTGCAATGACAGGGTAAAGAAAAGACAAGTATATCCACAGGTATGTGAATGGCTATAGTTCTAATAAAGAATCGGTGAGACCAAAAAAAGAAAGAATCAAGGATCCATTTTGGCAGTTTGCTTTCTTTAGTAGATAGCACATATTGAAGGGGTTAGGCTAAGTTTGACTCTGATTTCAAATGGTTATAAATTAACTTGTAGCATCTTTTCAAAATAAGAATGGGGAACCTATTTACCTGTGTACAATCTGATTATGGGTGGCTCATACATACCCGGGGGAAGGGGGCCACTCACCTTTTTTTTGGTAGGGGTGTGCCACCCAGGGTCTCAAAAAGGGGGCTTCAAAACTGAACTAAGAGAATTTTAGGACGAAAAACAGGGTCTTTAAAATCAGTTCTTAAAAGAACTGATTTTCTCGAAACAAATGTAGGTTGTAAGAACTGGCCTGTTTTTCAAATTTGATTAGTAGGAACGCAAATTTGGGTTTTAGAATGCAAATTTTACCCTCCCTTAGAAATGGGTAGGGGTTTTGAATTTCCAGCGGCACCCCCCCCCCCCCCGACCGAACCAAATCCGGGTACCACCCCCCCCCCCCCCCCCCCCCCCCCCGCCCGGGACTCGTTGAGCTGCTATTTCCAAAACCAGCCTATCCATAGCAATACAAAGATTCAATATAGGAACACTGAGTCATGCCTTCATAGCTGATAGCGGTTCTCGGATTGGGAGCTTTGACCTCAAGTTGATGTAAAACTTGAAGCAATGAGTCTTGTGTGAACACAACTAATGCGATCTGTCACTTTTTTGTACCCTTTAAGTATCAGCTTTGAAGATTGTCGTAACTAAGTTACTAAATGCAGTTAAAGATTCAGTTATCTATTTAATTTGTAATTAATTTTAGTGACAAAAGTGTTTCTTTTTATTCCCGATCAGGTACCTGCTATCTCTTTGATATCAAGCTATGGGTAGTTTATTCACGTTGAGGCCATTTAAATAATGCATGAGCTATACTATTTGTGTCTGTCTTTATATTAGTGCCCTTTGTTTAACCACAGATGCAAACATGGATTTCAAATAAAAGTAACGTTTAGAGAGGGATAATTCTATTTTGTCAGTTTTTTAGAGAAAACAAATTCTCCAAAATTCTAGAAAGTTGGTGAAGATGATACACACAAAAATAACAGTGTATGCAATATTCTGGCTATATTATTCGATAAGGGTCATTTGATCGTTGATGTGACAATTCAGTATGCAGGACAAACTCAGCATCATTTTGGGAGATTAACAGCCTGAAGAAATGGAGAGAGGTACCTTAGCATTTTCATTTGAATTAATCATGACCGCGATGTTTTTCATATCTGGTTTAGTTTTGAGTCGTGTGGGACAAGGTGAATGACGTAAGTGGATCTGAACGTAATACCGTATTCCCTTTGGGTAACGAAACAGAAATGGTTTAAAGAAATACTATTGGATTTCAATTTGCCCCATTATAATGTTTCCTTATACAGGGTGAGTGATGTTATAAAAAAAAATTAAAAAAATGACACTAGAGAGTTCAGTAAAGCATATATTTAACAAGCATTCTCTCCTGCTTATTAGGAAAAGGGAATGACACAAATTGAGCATTGCTAAGAGGAGTTATGTCTATTTTAATAAAAGTACTCATTTTGCAAGCTGTCCACAGAATACTTGACCAATCAAATGTAAAGTATGCATTTTAGCTGCGTACTTCCCTATTGACCGAGATTGGTGATGTTTTTCAAAACAAATAAATGACACTTAAAAGTTCAGTAAATCATTTATTTACCAAACATACTCTGCTGCTTATTAGAGAAAATCTATGAAGTAAATTGATCATTCCTAAGAGAAGTTATGCCTGTTTTACTGAAAGCGCTCATGTTTGTAGCTGTCCATGGAATGCTTACTTTACATTTCTTTTGTCAGGTATTCCGTGGACAGCTTGCAAAATGAGTACCTTTACTGAAATAGGCATAACTCCTATTAGCAATATAAATCAATTTGTGTCATTCTTTTTTCCTAATAAGCAGGAGAGAATGCTTGTTAAATATATGCTTTACTGAACTCTCGAGTGTCATTTTTTTGTTTTTTAAAAACATCACCAATCCGGGTAAACTTCTTTTTGACTCACCCTGTATGTATCATGGTTGGTAATTAAAATTCTACAAATTTGTGAGTATCGCATTGAAGTTTTTTCGTAGGAATTGGTCACAAATGGAAATGACACAAATAATGGTTTTGAATTTTGGCTGGCTCAGCCTGCTAGTAGTAGACATTGAATATGTTTACATGTATGTATACATGTGTAACTTTAAAGGAGCATTGTAGTTAACTTTTAAATTTGATGTTAAATATATCTTGACTGAAAATTAAGAGAAATTATAGGCTTTGAATGAATGGTTTCTTAATTGCTGGGAACTGAGAATAGTATAGTAATACGAAGATATTCTGGGACCAGTTGGTATCTGAATATTCAATCAAATATAAGTTTTTGAGATTTTATCGTAATTTGACAATGTGGCTCATATTTTTAAATGACAAATTGTAGGTTCAGCTCATAAAGCGCCTCTTTCAAATTCCCTTCATTTAAAATATATAATACATTTTCATCTACTGTAAAAGTGGTAATTTTCGCGCGATTAAATTTTTCGCGCTCTGCCGTTTTTGAACTGTTTTTCATGTTTTAAAATTCGCGACTTGTAGCTTCATCACATAGACCTATACACAAATGAAATATATTTGTGCGTTATTATTTTTCGGGGTAGCTCATTTGAGAACAAAAAGCGCAAAAATATATGTGACGCAATCAAGAGGAATGAGTCGGATGTCGACCCTGGTCGAAAATGAGTTTTTAATACAGTTTTAAAGAAGACACCTAGAGCTTTCAGAAACTGAAAACCCCATGTCGATACGACGTTTTGTTCCAAAGTTATGTCAAATTGTATACATGAATTTCCATCAAAGCTTATGTAAGCCGCCATTTTGAATTGGCCATATCTCAATTTGGGATTCCCCGACATCCGACTCATTCCTCTTGATCGCGTCACATATGTAGCCCGAAATGTCCACTTTTACAGTATTCAAAGATCAATCCGATGACCTTTACCCATCTCAACTTGACATTTCTTGGCGATGCCATGTAATTGTTACGCTAATTAAGATGTGCTGTTGTGTCATTCATGTTTGTCAGATATGCGATGAGTTGAATAATCCGACCATGCTGAGTATCAAGTGTTGGGACGGAGCCAGAGGACACTGGGAATGCACAACATCAGGTGTAGCGGGGAGAATGTTTCAGGTGAGTGGAATGCTGAATGCTAAACTAGATGACTGGCGGTATTAATTGTGTTCGTGGTGATAAGGGATCAGTCAGTTATTTGAGTTTGTGGTAATAAGGAACCTGTCAGCATACTGTAGGAGAGGTGGATGTAATTTTGTATGGTGAAGGGGCAGGGGACAAGTTAGTTAATGATGGCACAATGACTTGTCCTAAGTTGAAGGAAAAAAGTTCATAAAATACCACACAATTACGAATTTCGTAATTTTATGATTTTGACTCAATTCACCTTGTTGCACCTGAAGTGCACCAAATTAAGAGGAATTTCCAGGTTAACACATACAATTAATGGCAGAAAGTGACTTAATCTGTCATATGCTCCCAAAATTTCATTTGATTAATATTCCAAATTATCGGGAATCTGGAGATACCTGGCGCTCGTTACCAATTTTATAATAAAGGGTAAGTTCCGCAATATACAGATCACAGGCAGTAGCAGTTTGTGAAAAATCAGGATTTCAAACTAGAAGCTACTTCGAAAACAAAGTCGCCCTTGTTTCACACATCGTCCTTTTGAACCAGAGGAAATTTGTTGTTAACTAGGATCTATTGAAGAGCTAAAAACCTCAGAAATTAAAGGGCAAACAAATCTCAGGGACGATTTTCAACTTAATATGATCATCTGGTAACACAATTTACGCAAGACATGGGGCATTTTAAGATTTGCTCCCAGTCTCTGCTTATTTCAAGCCCTGCTCTGAAAGTGCCTTGTCATTGTCTCAGTGGTTTAGGAAACATGAATTTCAGCTAATTGACTTCATACCATTTCAACTGCTTTTTACAAGCCCCCTGCTCCGGTACAACAAAGAAGACAAGTTGTTGAATTATTAATTTCATTCCGGTATAAACAAGATCTGTTATCTCCGTCTGGAAAAAAAGAAAAAAGGAAATTAATGTAACAGCTGACGGTGTAACTTCATTACTATTTCATATTTGAATATTTCCTGTTTTGTAGTCTGCTGTGGTTTACACGTGTGTGAATATAGTGAGTTGATAGCCATGGCATAATAATGGCTGTTATTTTAGAATTGCGTAGGAGTTGCTATTTGTTGATGCTACTGTGTCAATTGTCTTATAGAAATTCTACATTGTATGTATACTATATAGAGCATTTTGAATTTTAATGAGAGACTGGATTTAATGGAGGAGATACTAATTTTAGTTGTTGTTTTTTCTCTCAATTACTCAAAAATCATTTAAAATGCACTCTTTAAATCCCTATTTTCCCCGGTGGTTTCAGTCAACATTGACTTTGGGTACACATGATCGTTCAAAAATCGCGGAAAAGGGGGTTTTCTGTACCATGTCCGCGATTTCCCCAAATTAGGGGTGTTTTTTTAAGCTAACGTCTGCGATTTCCAAAAATACGGGGTCATTTTGGAGGCTCAGTCTGCGATTTCAAAAACAGTTTTTGGGAGAGGCTATGTCCGGGAATCAAACTGTCCCGGGAATAAGAAAAAGGGGTATTTTTAACCAGATGTGTCCTCATTTTTGCGCAAAAAGGGGGACTATTTAGAAAGTGTCCATGAAATGGTGAAAAAAGGGGGTTATTTTCAGTCAAAATGTCCACGTTTTTATGCAAAAAAGGGGGTGAAATTAGCAAAATTGTCCGCAAAACGCCGTCAAATAGGGGGGTATTTCAAGATCCTGGGACGATCATGTGTTACCCCTCTGAATACGAAGAGAGAACACCGGGTATTTTCCACAAAACTTCAATTCCATTGTTAAAACTTATAATATTGGAATAAGTAGAAAGAAAAATTGAATTATTGAAAAAAACAAAACAAAACAATAACACTAAACAAAGCAATAAAATAAGCAAACAAAATAACAAGCTAAACAAAACATAAAGGAACAAAAAAACCAACCAACAAATAAACACAAACAAACAAACAAAAACACTTGACACTATAACACCCAAACAGACAAAGAGGGAAAAACCCAGGGGAAAAATCTTCCAAAGAGTGCTCCAATGCCCCAAATAAATTTACAACCTTAGGCCAAAATAAATAAATTGTTTGATTGTCCGTAGATCAATCACTTTCAAAAGTTGGGTCAGTTGGTCGGGAAAAGTTTTTTTCTTTCTCCCTTACCCTTTTTTCAGGTACCAACAGTAAAATGAGATATACATGACATGTTGTGGTAACCAAAATGGAAACAAATCTCTGTTATATTATGATATTAAAACACTTAAATTAAAGGAATAATTTTTGATTTTCATCTAAAAAGTGTTAAAAAAAAATTGAATTTTTTAACAGAAAACAACAACAACAACAAATGGGTCGGAAGGATTTAGGACGGTCGGGTGGACGAGGACAATCAAACAAAACAAAAAAAGTTGCCTTATTGAATAATATTTTGACCAAATTCCATTTCATATTAGACCCTTACTAGTTTTATAATACATTTTTTGTGGAATTTTGTGTGAATTGATTTATTTAATTCCGCACAATAATTTGGTGTTTTGAATAAGATTGTCCAATCATAACCAATTGTTAGGTCATGCTTGATGATGTCCAAATGGTATTAGTCAGAAATTTCTGGGACTATTCTGCATTGAATCAAAGATCGATCAATGATGCAAATCTGATTTGTCATCAAACAGTCACATGTAGGTCAACAAACTTTTCAAAGTTTGTTGAACTGCCTGGCATTCAGTCTGTTTATTAGTTTGTTATTATTTTGTCAGGAGTTGTACAGGAACAAATCAAATGGACCCATTTCCAGCAGTTATTGCAAGGCATGTTGTATGGTTGTAGCAATAACAGACTGTACTGCTTATTTTGTGGAACATTTGAAACCTTACATGTTACAAATACATAGCATAAAATTGTGACGGTAAAATTCCCGGGGGTACTTAGATACTTTTTTGGTATGAATGTGCCGCCAGCAAAATGAAAATTGACCAAAACATTTACCCATTTTCGCAGAAAATGAACATATATTTACCAGCGACCCATTAAATTTGCCTACATATTTGACTGAAGTTTTGACTGATTTCTGTGTAAAACAGCAAATTTAAGGATTTTAGACCCATACATTTACCAAAAATGGCTATGAAAAGGGGTCGTTCATTTACCAGACGGTGTGAAAAAGGGGACCCTATTTGGCGGCACATCTCTGTGACCTCAAATCCACTAAGTACCTCCCCCTCCTGGGCTTAAATTATGTTGCAAGTAAAGGAAACAGAGTAACTTCTACTATACAAGATGGTGAATTCTGCTCATATATAAATGTAATTTAATTATTTTGCCCATTTTCCCCCTCAAAGCTTGCACCTTGAATTATAAAGTCTCACATTTTGAGATCAAGGTTCATAAAGGTTTACACATGTGACAGGGAACACGTGTTTGCCATGTCTTGTTTGATACTGTCAGAAATATTTTCAAAAGGAAAGGGTTTCTTTTCTTGTATGAGCATTGAAAATGGATTATGCAAATACTTAAAAGTGAATGCTGGGTAATTTCCAATTTTATTTTAACTTTCAATTTTCATTACATTAATTTTATCTTTGACTTGTAACATTTAAATCATGACCAATATTGCTAATTCTCTTTTTTTCTTCTTCCATCTTCTATAGGGTGTAGAATACAATGGGTTCCTGTGGGATAAGAGTAAGAATGTCAGCCTGAAGGATTCATCCCTCCTACAACCGCCTCGGCAAGGGTCACAGTTCAGCTTTGCCCGACAACCGTTTATAGGATATTTTAAAAGCAAACAACTCAACTTTGTATTGGTGTGTGTACATTTAAAGGCAACAGGGTACGATAGAAGATCCAAAGACAGAAACCAACTCATGGTAGGTGACACAAATGCCCGCAACCCATTTAATCACTATGTCAAAGGTCATAGGTCAGCCTTTTATAAGATATTTTTAAAGTAAATGCTCAACCTGTTTAAAATATTTATAATTTGTTTAATACCTGTCGTATATGCCTATTATTTTTCTATGTAAATGCTCAAATTTGTATTGGTGTGTGTGCATTTATGCAGGCTTCAATTGAACGTACCGTCTCAAGCCTTCACCTCTATTCACCTTCCTTCAAGATCAAATAGGTCAAGAGTACTTCTTTCCTCCAATTATTTAGGTGAAGATTCATTTTGGTGCACTATGTTCATTCTATAGTAATATATGTTAGAAGTTTAAATATGGGTGAAGATTCACCATAGATCCACCTGTCCAATATATAAATTAGCCTCAAGATTTACCACATCAAAAATATAACTAGGCAAAGATTAGGCATTTAATCTTCGACTAACCTTGAGGAGGGTAGGTTCAAGATGCACATTGACACCTGCATAAATGGCAACCGGGAACGATAGAAGGTCCACAGACAGAAACCAACTCATGGTAGGTGACAGATGTCTTCAACTCATCCGTCAAAACAGGAGAAAACCAGAACACATTAAAGGGACACTAAGAGATGTGTTGGAAGCTGCGCCCTCAATTATGATAAAAACTTGGATTGGTATATTTTTACAATTGTATTATATACATGTATGAACTTACACCTATAAGGATTAAGAAAATTCAGCCCTCTTTGTACAACAGAACGTTGATTCAAAAATGCTGATCTAGCCACGATCAGCATTTTACGTCAGACAGTGTCCCCCTGCAGTATGCATGATACATAACATGAACCATATTTACACAAGAGGGCGTTTTAAGACAAGTTTCAATAAATAGTGATGGTATTGTTTTAATCAAGTTTTGCTGTGTTTTTGTGCAGGCCTCGAAATAAGAATAAAAATAAAAGGGTCCCTGGACCCTTGATTCTGAAATTCCAAGGGTCCTAACTTATTTTCAAGGGTCCAAAAATATTTGAAATTTGAAACGATTCAAGACGTCTGGTTAACAATATAACATGCATACAATGTATACATTGTGTTGATCCCCATATTTAAAACAACACTACTGTTAAAATCATATAAGTTAGCATTACATTTCAAGAGAAGTGATGTTATATGAAATTTTGTTGTATTATATTGACATCAATATAATATAATACTACCGACAGGCCTTGTTGTCAGCAACATCTTCTGTGTAAAAAAGCACACAATTTTCTGTGTTTGCCTTTGATTTTTGTGGAACCCTTTGGTAGAAGAGGGTCCTCACTAATTTTTTAGAGCTTTTGACCCGAGAGCCCTTCTTATTTCGAGGCCTGCGCATGTGAATATATTGTCAACACAGTACATTTTGAACATCACACATATGTCATGTTCATAATGTTATGGTCTATGGGATTCTTAATCTGGCTTTAACACATAGACCTTGGTGATAGGGTTGTCATACTTTTTAAGACAAGTTTCAATAAATAGTGATGGTATTGTTTTAATCAAGTTTTGCTGTGTTTTTGTGAGTAGAAACAACAATAATGGTAATTTTTAATGTTCATCTTTTTTCTAAATCTTCAACACTAATTCGTGTCCCTTTAACTTTCAAAGTTGCAAAATAATCAACTGCACCCTCACATTTATGTGAGATTTACTCACATTCAGTCATCTCAAATCAATATTGAAATCAGAAATTTGTCATTCCTGTTGGACCATTTTGCCGACTGTGCTGAAATTGATTTTTGAAATGCCATCTGACATAGACCATTTCAAATCCGAAAATATACGATCGGCTCCGAATGTTTCCGATTAGCCGAGTGTTTGACACTCGGTTCCATGAACTGTCAGCTCCTGACAGGTCATGGCCATGTGCCACATGTTTTTCACCCGTCTGCCCGTGTGGTAGATTGCGCTGGTGTTGGTGATAGATTGTATCCCTCACAAAGTTGATGTTGCGGCATTTCAGTTACAAAAACGAGTGAGATGAAAGAGATTTGGGGTAATATTTTCACTTTTTACCATCTGCTCGATACATTTGGAATTTGTCCGTCAGCGCCTTTGTTGATAAAAAAACCAAAATAGTCTCGTTCCACGTTTTACTTCTCATGTGTGCACGCGTGTATGCGAACATAGTAAATCACTGAGGCGGACAACCAACTAGGACAATGCTGTGAATGCGATCAACTGTTGCGAAGAACGCGCAACGCACCTACTCCACGTGACCTGTTTTTCCGAAGATTTCCGATCTCAATTTGAAATGGTCTATGGCACTGTGTAAATATTGGTAAAACCATTACCATTACTTATTTTATGCAGTGATCGATTTTTGTTAAAAAAATGTGTGTAGCAAGTTGTTGTCAAATTTCAACTGTTGGTTAAAAATGATAAACTGTTACATTGAAATGCATAGTATAAAACTGCTATACACATTTCAGATTGTATAGCAAATTCTGCAAAGTGTGGAGCATTTAGCGATGCGACACTGGGTAAATTGTACCCTGATTTTATGGGAGAATGATAAACATGGTTTTGACATGTTTGAAACTTGTTCTGATGAAACAGTGGTGAATATTTCATTGGCAATATTATTTTCTAATACATTAGAATTGATCATAACCGTAAAGTTTGACTCGAGTTAAGTGCATTTTTATTTGTTTATTGGTCATAAATCAATATCAATTATAGTTAATGATGGCGATATTATACCTGTACTGCCAGCTTATTTATTGAGAGATTGCTGGGAAAAATGAAATTTAAAAAAAATGTAGGAACCCTGATGTGTAATAATTTATGGGAAAACGGTTGAATGATGGCGCTAGATAGAAATTCGGTTGAAGCAATAATGTGGTGAGTGATGCTGATAATTTTGATGTGATCTACATTGAAATGACCAAATCGTTAAAACTTTACATGATAGATTTCGAATTAAGGTAAACAGTTTCAGATGGTAGTTAGCATATGCCAAAGGACAGAAGAAAAAAAATTGTAATGTTTTTTTCTTCCAGATTTTTTCTGATTTGTTCCAGATTTTTTTCTTCTTTTTCAGATTTTTTTTCTTCTTCAGATTTTCTTCTTTTTTTTCAATTTTTTTTAAAACAGTTTAAATGGCATTGAATATTAAATTAAGTGTTTATAACATTATGTGTGACTCTTAGAGTGTTTACAACTTCTTGTTGGCTGAACTTTGAGCTAAGAATTTGTTTTCTTCAAAATTTGAAAAAACAACAAAACTGCCTGCCCACCTCTGAAAGCTGTGGAGGACAACATTACTTCTTTTTTTTTGTGCCTAAGTATTACGTAGGTGCCCAAAACTGATTAACACGAAAATTGAGGTGCACTCCAATTTGTATCTCTCAGTGTCCCTTAAAGTTGGAACTTTATTTTAAGAGTAATGAGCATTTATTTATTACCTGGTAAGGTTCTTTTTTAAGCACTGTTAACTAATGTTGTATTCTTTTTAAATCCTAGGCTGAAATATCACAGCTTCCACAATTATCTGACGCCATCATAGAGCATCTTCCAGGTAAGAAATCAGAACATAGAATTAGGACATATAGTCCTGCAAAACCCTGTTGTATGGGCAAACGGACCTCTCAGGTCGGGTAGGTCGGTCGGTCTTTTTTTCCCTTCTTATTGTTTTTTAACCGGCCATGTTTAATTTGACCTTTTATGGAGGACTATCTACATGGAGTTTAAGTTTAATAAAACGTGTACTAGCACATATGACTACAAAGTTATGACTGGACTCACAATTTCACACCCATTCAAGTACAAGTTCCCACTCGAACCGTCGAGGAGACTTGAGCTTAGATCTTTAAACTCACACCTGTGCAGAGCCCAGTTATGTCCCTTTCCTAGAAATTTGTATCCGTACGATCATTGTTTAAAAAAAAATTACAAATTTGAAATATGTTCAGATAAAATTGCATACCATGTTACAGGGTCACAAGTTCGTCAACAGTTGCGAGAATCAATTTCGATTCTTGCCAAGTATTTGGTGAGAATCTATGGATTCTCTTCTATTCAAACCGTGTGTTTAGACAGATTATCTACGTGAATCAACTTGGCTTTTCACAAATTTTCTGGCAGGAATATTCTCCTCGAATTTCTGACCCTGTGTTATATTCCTCTGACCCATTCTTTAACTCTGCTATCTTATCCAACTTTGTTTCCCCATCGCTCTATATAGATGAATATGACATAATCCTAGCCGGTGATTTCAACCTAGAACCCTCTGCAGAACACTTCCAATGGCTTTCCAACGCCGGCTTCACTAACGTCCTATCGGCCAGCTCCTACACTAACATCAGTACTAAGAATATGAAGGGATCGCATTGCTACGATAATCTATGGCTGAGTCAGAAACTACATGGTGTACACACAGGTAAATATTTGATAATTATAGTCTGAATCACAATGCCTTGGACTGTTTTGAAAACGTATGTCTGCATGGCCGCCAAATTATAACGCATGTGCAGGCCTCGAAATAAAAACGAAAATAAAAGGGTCCCTGGACCCTTGATTCTGAAATTCCAAGGGTCCTAACTTATTTTCAAGGGGCCAAAAACATTTGAAATTTTAAACGATTCAAGACGTCTGGATAACAATATAACATGCACACAATGTATACATTGTGTTGATCCCCCATATTCAAAACACTACTGTTAAAATTATATAAGTTGGCATTACATTTCAAGAAAAGTGATGTTACATGAAATTTTGTTGTATTATATTACCGACAGACCTTTTTGTCCGCAACATCTTCTGTTTAAAAAAGCACACCATTTTCTGTGTTTGCCTTTGATTTTTGTGGGACTCCCTTTGGTAGAAAAGTCAAGGGTCCTCACCAATTTTTTAGAGCTTTTGACCCGAGGGGGGGTGCATTGACATTGGAAACGGTTATAGGTATGTGCCGCGCTGAAGACCCCCTTTTTCACCCTCTGCTGCTAGCTCTTATGACCCCCCTTTTGAGCCTGCATCAGTTCTCAAGACCCAAATTTTATTGAAAATTCAAAAATCGTGAAATTTTGCGTTATCCATAGATGAGTTGGCACAGGGATCCAGGGTGCAGGGAACCAGCATAAGGGTTTCCTTGTCTACAATGACCGTAACACGTTGGTGTCATACCAGACAAACGCTGCACTGCCCAGTTGACTTGTTTAGTTGGGTGCAGTTTTTTGCTTTTTAATAAGTGATAGGGAGGTCAATGGTTTCTTTGCCCGCCTTGTTTTTACACTTGACAGGGTTTATATAGTTTTTGTTGTTACACTTCATATATATTCATGAACTTATCATGTCAATAGACGCACGTCACATGAGGTTGACCTCACGTTAAAGTATGAGAGGTCAACCTCAACCCAAAAACAGTGAAACCAGGGCTCTGATTGGTTAGCGGAATTTTGCGAGTTTTCGAGCATGCACAGTAAGCTGATCGGATTGCGCCCACGTATGTTGGACTGTGGCCAGGAAAATATGTCCCGTTCCATTTATACATGAACTTGATCGCAATTATTGATTACCCGCTAAACAACTGATATGCCGTCATTAACCTCTAATACTGATATGATGTGTTGGAATCAAGAAACCAGTCTTTTTATGGCATTAGTGTAGGAGAGGACACCTGAGCTATATAGGGATTAAAAGTTACTTTATTATCATTCTAATTCATTAAAACAATTTTAACAAGCTTAAAAAGTCCCCAACCCTTTATTGAACAAGGTTTAATTTTTGGAAAGAGGGCAGGGTTTTGAGTATTGAGGGAAATTACGGGGTAAAACAACAAGCTTTAAAATGTTCCATGAAAAACAACCATTTTTATGCAGTAAAACTTCATTTTGAAAACTAAAAACATGATTAAAAATGAACAAACTCACATGATTGGGTGCAGTTTATGCAAAAGTTGACGCAGTATTGTAGAACTGTTCCTATTGGCTATTCATGTTGTGAGAAGTGAATGTGGGATCGATCAGAATTGAATGTGCTACATCTGGGTTCGAAGGTGATCGAGAAAAAGAGTGATTTTCGCCAGTCTTCCCTTGTTATTTTTGTGAACAATTAGGACTTTTTTCTTCCAACGAAAAACAGATTTGGAATGTTTGAAAGATGTGAAAAAGAACTTTAGAATGTTTATATTTGTAGATATTCATTAATTTAATCCCTTTAGTTCAGGTGTCCTCTACTACACTAACGCAAAGCTAAATTACTATCTCTCATCAGAGCAGGTCTTATACAATATGTGGGATTATCATTAAATAGTACAATAAAATTATGTATTGAATATTGTTTAACCAAATTACCTGGATGCGACCAATATTCTAAAACACATTTTCCGAGCGTATCTTCAAGAAAAGGGCCAAGCGGATAAGAGTTGCCGGATATTTCTCGAACATTTCTAAGCGTAATTAAGATGGACAGACGGTCAATTTTACTATTTTATGAGTAAAAATCCTGATATAAATAATAATAATGATATTGAATGGCTTGTTTTTGATCGATACAAGAATATATTGCACTCGCTATAAAAATATATTCTTGTATCACCCTCAAGGCCATTCAATATTATATAAATATTCATGCATAATATAAAATTTGTCACTATAGATTTACAAAGTCATGCAAGTACGTGTCACTTCACATGAATATTTCACATAGATTATTTGGCTATGTTCCAACAGTGGTTACCAACTACTTGTACATTATCATGTGTGATGGAGCACATCGAGAGAAAAAACCGGCTGTGTGTTTTTCAAGATACAGATGAAAACGAACAGAAAAATAAAGAATATAATTAGAATTTAATTAGGAGTCATTTTCATTTGTAAAATCTGAATGCCTTGATCAATTTGGATGCATTTGGTGTCATTTTAAACCTTAGACAATGCTCTGGGAGCATACAAAATAAACTTAAAATTGATTTCAACTGCAAAGCCCCCCCCCCCCCCCCCCCCCCCTCCCTCCCCCTTTTTGATGTGCTGCATCACATATGCCACTGGTCTCAAGTGACTTCCTTTAATTTGAAATGGTTATACAAATCATAGCTTGCTAAACAAATGCCCCATAGGTTGCATTTATACCATTTCAAATAACTTGTTGAAATTTTGAAACTGAACTTTCAACTCTCATTAAAATGTTTTGTCTCGGTTTGTTTGTTGATTTGTACTTTCGTTTTGTTCATTCGTTATCATTCATCAATCAGTTGATTGACAATCAATCAGTCGATCAATCAATCACTCGATCAGTCAATGAATCAATTTAATTCATCGATCAATAAATCCACCAGTAACACATATTCCTTTTGAAGCAAAAAGTCACAAATTATAAATGCATGGAAGGAATGATAAGAATTATCATTAACAAATTATAGTGAATATTTAGTGTTAGCAATGGTGAAAATTTGTCAAGAGTCTGTTTATCGAATTTTGCAAACAGATCATAGTTTGAATCAATGTTGATTTTGCAAATATTTAAGTTCTACACACTAGCTCATCTGAAAGAATCACATTATTCTAGCAAAACCTCTTTCGTGACAATCTGCTTCAATTATGCATTATAGGCAACAAATGTCTTCCCCTGTAATACAAAATCAATATTGAATTTAACAATGATATTTTTTAGCCTTTAAGGCCAAGTAAAATAATAAACGTGTTTCTCGTTCCTGCCCTCACCAATTTTTTGAGATTGTCAAATATTTTGGTTATTTTTCTTATTTCCTCTTTAACTTTGTTTCATCAATTGTTGTGATAAAAGAGTTGATAAGAAGTGCTTGGGTGTCATTTATAAACACAGTCGACACAAGATTTCCAGGCTAGGGGAAGAGCAATGAGGAAAAATAATGAGGGCTTCCCCGTTTATATGATTGACGACAAAGCTTCAACGATGGGAGCTTACCACAGAAATTAATAACAAATTTGTGGCAAATAACAAATAATAAGGGCCTCCCTCAACGAATGTTTTAAAAAGTCCTGACGAGAAACACATTATTTTTGTTACTTGGCCTAAGTTATTTTGGAGATCAAAAACATATGGGATTGCAACTGTTCATAAATGTGCTGTTCTTGCTGGTACACAACTACAATATTGTGAGAGTTTTGCAGGTTATTTTTGTCAACATCCTGGGATGTTGACATTTGAATTCAGATTTAGGTCTTTTGGTAGAGTCTATGAATTGCTTTCTCATGTATCTTTAATCAGTATTTGTACCCAGATGGCTTTAAAATGTATATTAGATCTGGATATGAAAATATGAACACATATGTTGTTACAATTGTGGAGAAATGGTTTAAATAATATAAAACAAATGATATAGTTTTGTAAAATCTGCGACATTCGTCGTGTTAATAACTGAATTTGCAAATAGAACGGCAACTTTATACAATTTCGCGAGCAGACGGTTACGCTGGTTCCCTGCGCTGATGGTCTTCCCACACACTGTCCGACACTAACTAATTACCGGGGTCCAAGTGTGATTATTATGGGATAACAACGTGGTGGAAAGCAAAGACGATGATTTCCACTCGATAGACGCGATTATGGGATGGATTTCTTGGAAGCTGCTTATACTATTTTCCGAAGCTGGCGCGGCGATGATAGCTGGGATGCAAATGTGTTAAATAAACCTTGATTCTGCTGCGTAACGTATGTTTGACCGATCGTGAAACATCTGAAAATTATATTGAATCAACATCAAAACATGTTAAATGCTCATGCCTAGCACGTCTGCGATTATTATGGGATAATTATGGCGCAATATTATTTCGCTGCTGTTGCTCAGTTATGAATAGAGAGTTATGTATTAAAGGGGCACTAAGAGATGTGTTGGAGGCTGCGCCCTCAATTATGATAAAAACTGGGATTAGTATATTTTTATAATTGTATTACATGCATGAACTTACACCTATAAGGATTAAGAAAAATAGCCCTATTTGTACAAGTAAACGTCGATTCAAAAATGCTCGTAGAGCATTAACGAGCATTTTACGTCCGACAGTATCCCCCTGCAGTACGCGTGATACATAACGCGAACCATATTTGCATATTAAAAGAATATTCATTTAAAACATTCTTAGTTTTTTTAGTCGGGTTAATCATCAAATGTTGAGATACACAGGTGGGGCCTCATGGGATAGAATAAATGAGTCAGACGATGGAGGGTTTCAGAGAGAAAAGTGGGCCCAGCATTAAAACAAAGAGTTTTTGTTAAAATACATCATACACTGTCTAAATCTTCTTTTTCATATTTCCTTTGTGTCGTCTGTTAATTTCATTTTAGGATGTTGACCAGTTTTTTGTAAATACCTTGTTTATAGTTTGATCAGTTCCAAATTGGCGAAGCCTCCCTCCTTACAGCAGCGAATGAATACAGAAGGACGCAGGCGTGTATGAAGGAAGCAATACTGCGAATCTTGTGCATAACGCAAGAATGTGGCCATAATTGCACGAGTACGGTTGGATTACCTTTGCGCACGGAGCGATAAAAATCAATATTTCTTGCCATTTTGGAACTGATTAAACTATAGGCAGATACTTCTGACCCTATTCAAAGGATTGGAAATCTAAGATATTTTGTGTGTGATATAGGGACAATTATTTTGCAAACTCGTGGCAGTTCCCCCTCCCCCACCTCCAATCAGTTATCTATCCCGGCCTTTTATCTTAGGATGTAATGAATGGTTCACGCATAACATTTCGGAATCCTTACATACAACATGGTATTCACTCACCAGTGTATTTAAAGAAAAAAATATTTGTTTGGCAAAACATGAGCATCGATGTTAGCATTGCATTAGCAGTTGTAAAAGATAGCCACACAATCATTATATTCTTGCGTTCATGAAAATAAAACGTAGAAAAGGTTTGGGTGGTGTGTGTATAGAAATGGATGTGCATTATTTGTTATAGTGTCTCCCTTGTATGTTGTAAACTGGTGATATTTAAAGCACTGTCTAAACATTTAAAATGTACATAGACGTGCACAAATATGTTATGCCTTCAAATCTTATTTTAAAGGAACGCAAAATCACAAATTATTCACTACTCAAAATTGTTTAACCACTTCGCTGCTACTCCCATATATATACGGGAGGGAACCTGTACACCACTGTGCTATGCCCATATATATACGGGAGCAAGTCGGCAAATTACTTGCTTTGTTAAACTCGCCGCACAGCCCTTCACAGTATCGCTATGGGTCAATCGCATATCGATATTTTCCTTAGAACATTTACCAACTGATGGCGCTATTTTGTCAAGGCTGGCGAGAATATTAACCTCGTTATAGGCAATCAAAGTTCAGCTAATTATTGACCTCAATTTTTGGCGTAGCACAGCACTGCACAGACTAATATTTAATAGTAGCATGGCCAAACTGAACCAAAACAAAAAACAACAGAACAAGGCAAAACAAGAGAAGACAAAACAAAAAATACCAATTTGTTGGCCCTTAATATTGTGGCTGAAAAAGCAATTCAAATTAGAGCTTGAACTCTGCAGGAGCCAAGTTCGTTACCACTGGAGCAACCATTTAAACAAACAAACAACACTTTTTTGTTTGCCTGACTCTGGGAGGGAATGAAGCACACTCGCCATTGCTGAACTGTACTGTCTCAATTGCTCTAGTGAATGTTACAGTAGATCATGTATCATGTAGTCATGGTGGCCGGGTAAACCAAACACAAATGACTTGAGAGGTATTTGGTGTGGTACGGAACTACAAAGGTGAAATGCTAACATAATGGTCATGAGTTGGTGCATATCAATGATCCTAAGAACTAGAAAATACCCAAGTGGACGACATAATTTTAAACATTTAGAGAATAAATTAAGTTTACAAATTAGGTTGCAAAATCGAATTCAATGATATAAAGGTTGAACTTGCCACACTAAATTGGAAATGGTTAGTCAAATTATTGTATTCCATGTTATAAAGGCACAGTATATACATTTGCTTTTTTTACTCTACAGAAACCCAGTTTTTGATGATCTTTTTCACATTGTGGGTCATTAAAATTCCATGTTTCATTATGTATTCACATTATATTGCTCCTTTTTTAATTCACACCTGCTGTTTTCAATGAGAATCCAACATTAAAGGCACACCAAAGTTTAGTTTCCCCATAATGCATCTTGAATAACTAATTTTCAGAAGACATTTATACTCAATACGACATATTGAGTATATTTGATGTGATTAGTCGAAAGTCGCCAATATTTATTTTGAGATATAACCAAACAAAGTGTAGAAATCAGGTTTTTTTTTTAATTTTCTATTGTTTTGAATACCTTGCAATTGCTAATATACCGGGTGGTTCAAAAAAAAAGTTGACCCAAGTTTATGGTAATTTTTCAACTACATTTAAAGTTTCAGAGAATTTCTGTTTACTTAGTCTTGATCAGCAGTAAGTTTTGAAATTATCCTGATAAAATGGTACATGTATCTTGGTTGGTTCTTCAGATATGGTTAATTACAGAAAGCATGCACAAAACTGCCTTGGCCACGGGAGCGTCCTTTAGTAGAGATGGAATTCACACAGTGGACTTACACACGATTGGTCACAAATTGTAAAAATAGGAGAAAAAGAAAAAAGGAGACATCTGAAACATCTGCCTGGTGCTTAACATTACCTACCTATACGTATATCTACGTTTCTTTGTTGAATGTGAATGGCACATAAGCATAGAGATTGGGATACTTTGTCAGGGCGGGCTTTTCAAACTAGAGCATGCTGTTTTGTTGAAGACAAAAACTAAATGATGCTTCCGTGGACAAGTCAGTTTTGTACATGTTTTCTGTAATGAACCATATCTAAAGAACCAAACAAGCTAAATGTGCCATCTTTTCAGGATAATTTCATAACTTACTGCCGATTTAGACAAAGTAAACACACATTCTCTGGAACTTTTTAAATGTGGTTGAAAAATTACTTTGAACTTGGGTCAACTTTTTTTTGAACCACCCGGTATTTGAGTCTGTCGAAAATGGGGTTTTCTGTCAAATGTAGCATTGCAAATTCCCAATAAAACCACATAGACAACTAAAATTGTGATATTTTCGATTTCATACTAATTTTGCTTGATCATATCACATATTTATAATCAGCTCTAATCAACTCATTTGTTTGTTGTTTCTTTTTATAAACATTCTGCAGGTCGCTGTGGCGTGATACGTGACGGCCTAACCCATCCTTTTATACCTGACGGTTGGGCCTGGGGTGGCCTAGTCTCCGACCACTGTCCTGTTTGGGCTGAATTCTTTACAGACTGTGACTATGATACAGATATGGAGGGAATGGCAGACGGAATTAGCAAGAGACTATCTGGAATGAATTTCTACTAGGGTGGCCTAGTCTCCGCCCACTGTCCCGCTTGGGCTGAATTATTGACTGGATACATATATGGACAGAATGGCAGTTGGGGTTTTAACAAG
This sequence comes from Ophiura sarsii, assembly GCA_035610835.1. NCBI lineage: Eukaryota > Metazoa > Echinodermata > Ophiuroidea > Amphilepidida > Ophiuridae > Ophiura > Ophiura sarsii. Next base: position 38,592,722 of record CM069458.1, on the reverse strand, counting down.
AGACTGGGCCTGGGGTGGTCTATACTCTGACCACTCTCCTGTATGGGTGCAATTTTTATGATACAGATATGGAGGAATAGCTGAAGGGATTAGCAAGAGACTATCTAGAATGAGTTTCTACTAGGGTGGCTTAGTCTCCAACCACGTTCCTGTTTGGGCTGAATTCTTTGCAGACTGTGACTATGCTATGGGTATGGATGAAATGGCTGAGGGGATTTGCAAGAGACTATCTGGATTGAATTTCTACTGAAATAATTTTTCTTTGCTGCTTGGATGTAACTTTAATTTTTAGATCGGGTAGGATTATAGTAGATATATCAATACGTTACCATTAGCTTAGAGAACCTATGTATACCATTGTATCTGAAGTGTGAATGTGATGTCAGAGTAATTCCAGTGACTGCTGCTTGTTGTCATATTCGTGATTGTGTACGCCGGAATATGTACGTGTGAGATCAAAGATGAATACCAACAATCACTTTTATATGCTGCTTCTATCACCTGAATACTCAACGATGTCACACACTTACTTCTCACATGGAATGTAGACCAGATGTGCACTATAATTTATAGAAATTATGTAATGGGTGCATGTATCGCTTGTATGAGATTTTGGCCCGATAACATGGTCCAGGACCATTACAGTTAAGAATTTTGACACCGTAGAAATAATATTTGCAAAAAAGAATAAATCAAACAAACCCGGGGGTGTAGTCGGAGGGGGACTCCAATCTAGATATCCTACCAACTTTATGCTTTTTACGGAATAAAGCGCAATGTATGTTTAACATGGCTTTATTCTGTTTATGGTCCTGGACCATGTTATCGGGCCAAAATCTCACAAAATCATCGAAGGAGGAAAAGAGAAAGTGTTGACTTTATGAAATCTGAACTTTTTCTTCATTTTCCTCCTTCATACAATGCAGTGCACTAGACAATGGTATATCTTACTCTGTCATAATGCCTATTCATCAAAAGAAAAATGTTAGCCACAATCTAAAAAATATCCTCTTTGGATGAATTTTTACACATCTCTACAATAAACTGAACTATATTTTCTATGGCTATATTAAATGAATCCCCCTCAGAGCAGTGACTTCATAATGTATTCCATGGATTAGCAAACAGATTTTCATGAGCCCCTTGATTTGTCTTTGATTATTTGGTTACATACATCAGCACACTATAGTTTGATCAGCTCCAAATTGTCAAGCCTCCTTACAGCAGTGAATTAATACAGAAGGGTGTAGGCGCAAATGAATGCAACAAGCACACTGTGCATCAAATGCGTGACACATGAGTTTGACCAAAATCGTGTTTGTATAGCCAAAATCGTGTATGTTCGCTTGGATTATTTTTGCCTGCAGAGAGGTAAAAAAACGCATATTTCCTGACAATTTGGAACCGATTGAACTATAGAACCAAACACTCAACCTGTTGTCATGGCACAGAGTTAAGATTATGGATGTTGTGTTAGGGCCTGCCTGCATTTGATGGATGTCTATACCTTCCACTCAACAACACATCTTACATTTCATTCTCTGTGACTGTAAGACCACCTTTTTATAGTCACATATCTGATCAAGAAGTGGCTCAGAACAAACCATGAGGAATTTAAGGGTATAACAAGTGTCATATTTAGTATTATGTTAACAGTAAGATTGAGCAAATATGAAAATCAAAATATTGATCAACAGCTCCATACAATGTATTATGAACAGTATGTAAATTGATAGATATATTTAGAAATAGTGTACTTTAGGTCCGAGTCATGTATCAGTTCATCGACAGAATATGGTGCATTATCAAATTGTTTTATCACGGGATGCTATATTCCAGTATGCAATTGATATACTGTAAAACACTATTATTTCGCGGATACATTATTTTGCGAATTTAAAATTACTGCTATTACTGCTATTTTAGTGTGTATTTAATTTAATTTAGTGTGTATTGAATCTGGATATTTTACTGTTACTTTCAATGCAAAATTGTCGTATCTAATATCGCAAATCCACATCCCTCGCGAAATTGACTGGTTTTACAGTATACCGTAGATTTATGGATTTATCCATATTTTGTCTTGTGCCATATTGCCACACAGCGTGAGAGACACTCATTAGGCAAAAAAAAGAAGTTGTGTTGCCCTCATCCGGCCGGGTCAAAATGCCGAGAATGTGGGTCAGTATTTTCTTCTTCTTTTTTAAAGAATTTCTTCTTTTTTTTTCTCTTTTTTTCAAAAGATTTTCTTTTTTTCAAGATTTTTTTTTCTTTCCAAGATTTTTTTCAAGATTTTTTTCTTCTCAAGATCTTCCAATCTGTGAAAATTGCACAGAGATGGGCAAGAAACCAAAATATTCACCATTGGGTTGAAAATACATCCAGTAAGCATTTTCCTTAGTATCTTCACACATGACTGAAATAATAAGGTATAAAATTGTTGATTTGGTCAAATTAAAAATAAAAAATCTGGAAGAAAAAAAAATAAATCCGGCCGGCCGTCCTTCCCGATTTTAGGCTTGTGAGGGCAACACAACTATTTTTTTTGGGCCTTATTTTGGCATTAAGAAGCGCCCTCGTTTTACTTAGAAAAATTGGGGGTTGTGCTATTTGGTATGTTTACCGATGTAGATAGTTAGTCACAACCATAAGATACCAGCCCAGCGTCGAGTAATTATGCAAAGAGATGTCTAGCCTTACTTTCTTATTGCCCAATATATGCAGCCTTTCGATTTCATTTCAAGTAAAGAGACCATTTGTATGCAACCCATTTGATCATGTTTACTTTATGCATGCTCGCAGGGATTAGTGAAGTCAATCAAATATCTGGATATTTTTAGGACATTTCCAGAATTGATTCAAATTTAGATTTCTCCCCTGTTTTTTTACATTTTTGAGGGGGGAACACAGATTGACCATTCTACATTCTTGGGAAATTTCCAGAATTGATTCAAATTTAGATTTTCTTTCCGTTTTTGACTTCTTTTTTTTGGGGGGGGGGGGGAGGGGGAGGGGGAGGGGGAGGGGTTGAAAACACAGAGATTAACCATTTGACATTTACAGAATCAATTCAAATTTATATATTTGTTCCCTGTTTGTTTTAAACATTTTAAACCCACTGTAATTCAATGATTCAATTATTATTTATATGGACCTCCAAAACTGTACAATAAAACGTATTGTGCAATAAAAGTTCCGGGATGCAAACACTATTCAACAAATATTGCGCGGTGCAGAAGATGTCCTGTGAGTATGTATGCGCAGATGAAGCGCACAAAAATATTTTTGGGATTGGCGTTTCAATTTTGCTGAGATTAAGGTCCATTTGGGCTAAAATGATTTATTTTTATATTAAAAATAGGCTGTTATAAATAATAATAATAATATTGAATGGCTTATTTTCATGTGATACAAGAATATACTGTAAACGTCGAAATGTTCGCGCTATATTAATTTTCGCGCTTTATGCACTCCAAGCAGCTACCGCGAAAATAAAAACAACATGAACAAATTTATTTTGTGTATAAGTCTATGTAATGAACTGTCAAATCGCGAATTTAAAAACGAGCAAAATGGTTGAAAGTTGGCAAAGCGCAAAAATGTAATCGCGCGAAAATTACCACTTTTACAGTTTGTACTGAATATGAAACTATTCTTGATTCAGACAAATTTAAGCCATTCAATATTACATAATTATGTAATATTCATATCTTAAAAGAAGGTATAATTTTCCTTTGTACTCAAAAAGCAAACTAATATTTTTGATGCCCTCCATGATTGACACTAACAGTAGAAAAAGCAGGGGTACCGTCTTTTCCCGCTAAAAAAAAAATTGTTACATATGTTGCCGTAATGAAATAATTGTCTTTTAATACATACATTAACAATTCTGCAGTTGTGTGTTTTACTTTGAGTCTCACTTTTAGGCGCAACTGCATAATGCAACATACACATCCTAGCCTAGATACAAATCTTGCTTAAATAGCTTTGTTACGATTTATTCCATTGTGGACTTGATTAAAATCTAGCATCGTTTCGGTGAACGTATGTTGGATTCAACAGTCGCCCCCACTTTTAGTCTATATCTTATTTATTGTCCCGTAAGGAATAAAGCATGTACTATTGCAATACATTTCACTACTGATTAGCATGCGCACATCAGTTAGAGGACGATATGAAATAAAGAGCATACAATTGCAACACATTTCACTAGTAATGAGCATACGCGCATCAGTTAAAGGTATATCATGTGATCTTTTCCAGGGAACGCCCTCAATCCTTAAAAAAAATTGAAAGCAGATTTTCTTGCAGATTTACATTTCTGATCATAAATTGTAAATACATTCAAAGTTACAGGGCAATACGATTCTTAATTACTTCAAAATCATGGTTTTAGAGTGAAAATAACCAGACTCCGACAACTTATTTTAGGCTAATATCACTCTAAAACCATGATTTTGAGGTAATTAGGAATCGTTTCGCTCTGTAACTTGGAATATATTCATGATTGATGACCAGAAATGTAAATCTGCAATAAAATCTGCTTCCAATTTTTATTCGATGATTGAGGGCGTCCCCTGGAAAAGATCACATATATATAAGACGTTGCCCACTTTTATATGAACAACCATATAAAAGACACATTGTTTTCATAAATATGAAGAATAATGATCAGATTGATCCTCAAACCATGCACTGGCCCCTCCCTTTTTTCATGGTGTCACATGTATTAATTTCACTTTATTTATTAATCTATGTTTTTTGCCTAGAACGTAGATCACCATTATATATTTTTATTGATGGCACATTTGTGACGTGTTCTACCAAAACCAGACGGAATTGGGCAGAGCTCCAAACTGAGAAATAGCCCAAAACCTAATTGGGGGTGATTTTTGGGGAATTTGAGTTTCTTGGAAATAATTAATCTTCAGAGTGTTTATAACATTTTGAGAAAGTTTCAGATTAAAAAATTCAAACCAAAAAAAAAATGCTTTTTTTATTTTTTTATTTTTTTTAAAGTACCTTGTAAGTACATCGTTAAAAGACGATATCTCAGTTTGGAGTTTTCATAAGACGAACTTAAAAATGATTTAACTCCACTTTTGGAAGTCCAATTAAAATTTAAAAAAACCATTCAAAAGCTGAAGATCTCTACAATTAGTAACTTAATTTTGATATCTTGCCCAATTGTGTCTGGTTTTGGTAGAACACGTCACATTTGTCCATAGAACAACTCAACTGAACACAATAACAATGCAAAAATAAATTATTTAACATTCTTATATAGTGGGTGTGGTTTTGGATGTCAGCAGGCAATTTGATTGGTTTTCAGGAGATACGTGCTATATATTATGAGACAATGGTGAATAGGTTGGGGCGGGGCTTAATTCATTCAAATAAAAATACTGTCAGTGCGTATGGTTATCGCGTTTGCGTGCCCAACACAAAGTCGCCAGCGTATGCGTCGTGCGTATAACACAGCATTACCATGTGCACGTGTGCTATACAAAAAGAACGTGATTGATTCGAAGCAGGGTGTTTGGAAACAGCTCGCTGGATTCGCCAATTTTATGAAGGGGGAAATTTGTTGTTTGATTAACAAAATGCGGTAATTTATGATATGATAAAAGATACAAATAACCAATAAACTAAATTAGAATGAGAATAAAATATGGTTCTTAGCTGTTTTGCTATATTACGATGGTCTTATGAACAGGCTGTACCATATGTGTGTCGTCGTGTATGGTCGCCAATATGGTACAGCCTATACATTATAAGACCATAACAGCTAAGAACTATATTTTATTCTGTAAATGTTATGCACTGCATGTATTTATGAAAACCCTACCTAAGGCACCCAATAAACCCTGTTCTATCGGCTGCGATCGACCCATCTTCTAATTTGTTTCAACACTATCAAGAACATTGTCTTTTAAAAAAAAAAAATTGACAAAGGTTGATTCTTCTGAAATTATTTGTCTTACTTTTTTTGAAAACAATAAAACAAAAATTATTATCAATATATGTGATTTTAAAGTGCCATAGATGGTTTTAAAAATAAACAAACAAACAAATAGAAAATTGACCAACTGGAAACCCCACTTGAATGGTCTGCATGTAGAACAGGGGGTTTATTGTTGCCTACAGCCGTGTATACTTGTATCGCAGTCACAAAATTTGTGATAGCAAAATAATTTGTTTCTGTAGTGATAACATTTTCAGAGGACTACACACTTTCAGACTTCTCCGGAGAGTTTGATATTTAACTGAAAAGTGTGATTTGCTACGTACTCTCCAATAACTGTAAAACACTATAATTTTGTGGATACTATATTTCATGAATTTTAAAATGACTGCTATTTTTGTGGGCATTTAATTTCACGAATCTGGAAATTTTCTTTTTACTTTCAATGCAGAATTGTCAGTTTCGCGGGTATTTAATTTTCGCGAATCCAAACCGTTCGCCAAATTAAGGAATTTTACAGTAACAATAATGAAACACAGCATTCTATCTGCGAAATATTTATGATGTTGAGTATTCCATCGGATTTTATTTTGTTGACCGTGATACAATTATATACCGACTTTAATGCTTGTATTATAGCTATCTGCAATATTAACAACACTAATGCTTGCATTTATAACATAGTATATATTTTTGTTCAAACCTTATTAGCTTCTGGTATGCAATAATTAATGATTTATTAATTTCAATGTCTGTATTATTATAAAGAGGGAAAGTTGGAATTTTTGTCTTTAGTGCCACTTAGAAAGTTTTGAATTTTATTCAGGTGTATAATTAGTTTGTGTTTCTATACGGCTTATAAAGTCATGGTTATACTACTGGTCAGTTTTGTGTTGTGTAAGATATTTTATTAACAAGGTAAATCAATTTATTACGAAGGTTAACAATTGTAATAATAATAATATTAACTTTGAAAAATAGTGTATTAACTTTGAAAAATAACTTTCCATTGCATGGATAAACATTACATACCTATAAACAGATTTTCCTTTTATGCATAGATTGAATTTGATAAATTTAACAAAATTAATATACAGTGCACAATTTGTTTTTTTCTGTACCTGTTTTAAAAATCAATATGGAAATAGTACATGATGTGTCCAAATGTAAATTTTGATACTGTAAAACCAGAAATGTTTGTGTGCATTTAAATTTCAAGCGATGAATCTACCTTTTAGCAGGGCATTTTGAACAGTTACACAATGTTACTCCAAAGTTAACATTCGCGAAATGTTCATGTTGTGAATTAGGCCAGTATTGTTGATTCGTGAATTGTTAAACTCGCGAACATTTCTGGTTTTACATTATACTTCTATAGGTAGGGGTAATATAAAATGTTATTGAAGTGTTCAGCACGATTTTATATTATACCTTCAATGTTCATTCATTAACATGGATTTCCAAAAGTGTTTTTTTCTTCACACATACACGTCCATCATGTTATCCAAGTCCATGATAGTTCTAGCCCATTTTGCATCAATTTTTCATGTTATGATCAAACCATTTGTGATTTACACCAATCGTAATTGTCTATATGTCTTGAATGTTTTTCTACTTCTAGTGCCACGGATAACCAAGTGTTCACACACAATGGTCTATCAGCTTTATGCCATCTTAGAGCAAACTCCTGACTTTGAGCACTCTAATATATATAATGAATCATAACGTTTGTCCACATTTTCAAAATGACTGAATGTGTAGGCGTGCACATACCCGCTGGTATAATGTCCAATTCATGAACTGTGAATATTGAATGCCATAAGGCCAAATTTTGTTGTTGTTATGTTGTCCTCGACCGCCCGCTCGTAAGATTTAGGCCGCTCAGATTTATTTATTTTCAGATTTTATTTTATTTTTCAGTTTTTTTTCCAGATTTTTTTCAGATTTTTTTTTTAACAGTTTAAATGGCATTGAATATTAAATAAAGTGTTTATAACATATATGTGCGACTCTTAGAGTGATTTAAACTTCTTGTTGGCTGAACTTTGAGCTTCCGCTGGTAAAAGAAGAAAAAAATTTAAAAATTTAAAAAAAAGAAAATCCGCCCGCCCGCCCCTCCTCTCTGAAAGTTGTGGAGGACAACATAACAAAAAAAAATTTGGCCTAAGGGTAAATTTTGCTGTAGGAGCTACATGTATAGATGGGGTGACCGGTGACGTAATATCAAACATTTGCCTGGCAGTTGCCATTGTTATTTGCCCGGCAGTATGCGCGCGCATCCTGTTTGTTTAGGACCTGTGCTTTTAAAACTCGCGCCAAAACATTTAAAAAGGGCAATAAGGCATAGTAGACAGTGTTGTGGTCATATGCTGTTCACTCAATCATGTATCGACAGTCCAGTCCCTTCGACCGTTGCTTTTGTTGATAAACATTGCTGTCAACCTGTCTATATGTCAATATTGGGATCATGTTGGACCTGATACCCGGTATCGTCACCAGTTGAGAGGCAACATCAGTGGGGTATTCAGTTGATAGCAGTATAATATAACAAGCAAAGATGTCGTAGTGTGACTATGACTAAAATACTTGAGTGATGTCCTCCCCAAACATTAGGAAACATAATGAAGCATGTATATAACCTTAACCTACTATTTTATTACCATACTTATCTATTGTCTTCCGTATAGATTGTTGGAAAGTTTATTGGTTTTGTGCAACAATGACAAATTGGTTTTCATTATATGAAAGACATATCTTAAATGCATAAATGTGTAAGATTTCAACCAAATCCTTGCAGCTGTAATATAACAAAGTCTTAAAAATAAATTCCTCATGCTAAGGCCAACAAAAAAATTGGTTGCCCTCCAGAGAGAGAAAAATTGTGGGTCGGTCGGTAGGTAGGTTTTTTCTTCTTTTTTTTCTCCCCTATACCGGGCTTCGACAAAAAATGCAATTTACACATGGAATGTATAGACGCAATATTTTTGACTTATATTGATAAATTGGACTTCAAAACATTTCATAGAATTTATTTCTACATCTTTGGGACAAAATATGTCCAAAATTATGAAATTTTCGGAGTTAAAAAAATAAATTAAAAAAAATTAAAAGAAATGTGACCCGGTTTTTTCGGTCGGTCGCAGAGGGCAACCAAACATTTTTTTGTTGGCCTAATGTTACTTTCAAAGCAAGTACATGTCTCCCAAAAAGCTGCAATTTTACCAAACTTGAATGTGTTTATAGGACTCTTTTTCTATATTGTCAGCTGTAATGGTCACCAGCAAACTGTGTGTGCCAATTGTATCCTTCAAAATGGTTTACTTTGTAAATACAACATCTTTGAATATATTGGTCAATGGGAATCCTTGTAGCGTATTTATGACTTAAAAACACTTTTGTGTAAATATTTTGACATCTTGGCATTTGTTATGTGCCAAATATGTGTGTCAAATGGATATTTTGTACAACAATACAACTGTACTGGTATAGCATATGATCTAAGACAAATGCAGGCGTATACAAAACTGCATCATAAAAATATGTACATCACTGTGCCAAGGGAGGTATATAGAATACTGTATGAACATCATATGCAACCAATGTGTGTACAATATGGGGATGCATGTGTGTCATGTATTTTATATATTATATACCAAACTGTTTCTTTCAATGCAGCTAGTGTTTCTTGACAAAAGAAGAATACCGATGAATTATTTTTGGTTGGAAAGAATTGTTGCATCATTTATGTTTCTTATGTGTTTGGCCTCTGCAAATGCATATGTACATTTAGGTTTGGTTATTGTGCCCCATACATTATTCATTGCATGAATTTCTTATTTAGGGATGGGCAATTATATAAGCATAAATTGATAGGGATGGGTGCTTACATTTTAAACTAACTTTAACAGGGATGTGTGTAATGTAGTTTTACAAGGGAGGGTATATCAACCCATAGCTACCAAAGAAAAAAAAGTCTGTCTCACATACATTTTGGAAAATAGCTATGCTATATGCTTGTTGTTTTCTTTTTTATAGTGCATTTTTATTGTGTTTTGGTCCACTTTTCCATTGTTTGCCGCTTTGCAGCTATTTTTTCTGACAACTAAAAAAACACACCCACAATTTGGCTAATAGCATAAGGTTACGTGGCAAAAGTGATGCGAGCAGGTATATGAGACAGACCTTGTTTTTTGCCTGATACCATGATAAGTTGAGACAATTTGTAATGTAGTAACAATATATTGGACAAAAAAGTAATTAATTTATGACTCTCAGGTTCAAACTCTTTAAATACAATTACAAGCCGGGAATCATTTGAAATGATTGTAGCAAGTAATTATGATCTTGTTATTGCAATCGAGGCAACAATGTGTTATCTTCATTATAGGGGGCTTTTATGAAAAACTGATAATATACAATTAATCTTCCGACAGATGCACATTACGACACGATGAGTTCCCCAGACAATGCTGTCATAAGTGTTTAATGTTTTACATGTAATGCAGCACATCTAAAGGAGGGACTTTGCGGCTGTTTTTTTTCTTCAAGATATAAACTGCTCACAAAAAGTTAGGAAACTTTTTTTAATCAAGTATATTTTTATCATTTATTACCCTCTTTGTATATGTTATATATCAATGGAAAGCTGAAGTGTTCCTCTTTAAAATCATACCACATTTGCAATGATTACATGTTGTTGAACTTGGCCACATGAATGAGAATGAGGCAAAGTCACAAATCAAATGTGCCAAAATTACCTTTATCTGTGCTAAACAGTCAATAGGTAATGATCAATAATCAATCCGGTCATGCTTGAGAACCATGAATGGTTTACACAAAGATTTGCACCAGTGAGCACAACACCCACACCCCAACCCTCATCTCTTTATAGAAAACCATTGTTTGGGTATTTGCAACTTGTATTACAACTTGTAAATTTTTCTAAGACATGGTAAACGTTTTGACATTAAGATGTTGTCTTGCTTGTTTTCATTACAGTGTCAATTTGTTTGTTCACACAGTAACACAAAATTGCTAATTTTGGCACATTTGATTTGTGACTTTGTCTCATTCTCATTCATGTGGCCAAGTCCAGCGACATGTCATCATTGCACATTTGGTATCATTTGAAAGAAGAACACTTCAGCTTTCCATTGATATGCAACATAATACAAGAGGGTAATACATACTAAAACTATACTTAATTAAAAAAAGTTTCCTAACTTTTTGTGAGCAGTTTAGATGAAAACCATCAGAAAATAATAAAGAAAATAATAATAATTTAGGCGTCATGTTCACTCAAAAACTAAATTCTGAATGCCTTGATAAATTTTGATAAATTTTGTGTCATATTAAAGCTCAGAAAATGCTCTGAGAGAACACATAATAAACTCAAAATTGACTTCACCACCCGCAAAGTCCTCCGTTTTGATGTACTGCTTCACATTTTTGCTTTGTTATAATGGGCATTATTAACTGAATTGTTTAAACATCGAAAAATTAATGTTTTTATATGATTGTAGTTGACATTAGAAATGATATGAAACGATTTGTTCAACCATCATGTGACTATACCATATATGTTTCATATCAAACCTATCATTAGCAGATGCCTGGCGAAGGGGTGTTCCTTCCTGAAAAAGAGCTTATTCAGGCAGGGAGAGGGGGGGGGTCACACTTTTTGAGAATTGGGGCCTATTTCAAAGGTTTTTTCTACCTCAAAACAGCTATTTCACTGTTTTTAAACAACAACAAAGGAATTAAGAAGACCGTGTAGGGATTTCTTCCCTAAGTCGACCAAGTATAGCAAATCATCTCCATAAAACATATGAGTAGCTGTCAGTATTTTTCCTAGTTGCTTTTTTGACTGATAATCCAAAAGTGAAGTGTTTCTATAGATGGATTTCCAAAATTGGTGTTTCTATAGATGGATTTCCAAAATTGGTGTTTCATAAATATTTCCCTGAATCAAACGCCCTTCCCCCTCCCATCATCATATTCATGGTCTTGCTTCTCTCTTTTACAAATTCACATAGATAAATGTACCTATTTATATATATCTAAAACTCAAAAACTATTTTGATGCACAATTGTGATAAATCTGTTCACAAATCACTTGTAAACATCTCGGCAATCTTTTTACTGTATGTTCTTCAAGAGTTTCAACTCGTGTACGCTCAATGTAGACATCGCACATGTGATACGCAACTTGGTGTAGTACTCCATCTTCGATCTAAATGTTTATAGTTTAATCAGTTCCAAATTGGCGATAATATTCGTTTCTTATCTCCACTAAATAAATTGGCTATGAGGGCTATTTTGAGCAAATTCTGTCAAAAACCGCCCCATTTTATCATAGACCAACATTTTCTCAGGGGGCTATTTTGTGAAAACTGGGGGCTAATTGCCCTTCGCCCCCGTGTATGCTACACGCACAAAAATAATCCAAACGTTCGTGCACGATTATAGCTAAACACACGCGGTTTTTGCCATTCACGCATCACGCATGTGATGCATTGGCAGGTGTTGCCATCCGCATCCTTAGTATTTATTCGCTGTTATGAGGCTTCACCAGTGTGGAACTGATCAAACTATAGTGATTTTCCCAATATAGATATAAAATAATGATTCTGATTCTCGGTGAAGAGTCATATCACCCCAACATACATGTATTACATATTATATAATGTAACTTAAATTCACCTTTATCTTTGTAGTAATAGTCTATATTTTATTCTAAAAAAAAACATGAAAGATTGTCCATAATTTGTAGTTTTGAAAATCCATATTTGGTAAAGATCAACTATTGTGTAAAATATATAAAAATACAAATATGGTTGTTTAAAGTCCATATTTGGTGAGAAAATGCTTGTATTTATCAGAAGTATAAAGTCTTCCTTCGTGCCACCATTTTGTTACCGAGTGTATATATATTATATGCAAATTGCGTGTGGATTTACAAAATATTTATAAACAAAGTATCTGTATTTATTGAGATTTTAAAAGAAAAGTAAAAGATATATTTATTAATTGGCCACTGTATTTGCAAAGAAGTGTATAACGTAGCATCTTAATTATTGTTATTGTAAATAAATTATGCAATATTTAAATCAAAAAAACATTTTCTTCTAAACAAATGGACATAATTAATGTTAAAAGAGTACTCAATCTGTTTGTCAACATGTTCACTCTATTTTTTGGGGGAATGTGTACCCTTTTTTCCTCTTGAATTGCAATATTTGGGGACGATATAAAGAATGTACCATACTATCCCTAATAAGACGTCCCCCCCCCCCCCCCCCCCCCCCCCAATTTTCAATGATTTTGCAAGAATATACTAATTAACAGCTCATCATAAAGTTAGCCTATACTTGACAAATCATGAATTGATTGATTTATTTCAAAAAAATACCACCCAGACAACTATTTTCTCATCAACCATCATCAACTCCTCATCAAACCATGCCACATAAAACCGTTGAAATCAGCGATCTAGGTAAAAATAATTTTGAGATAATATAACAAAGAAGGGCCCACCTAAAATGACCTTGCTAAGGGTGTGGTGGCGCATAATAGGGATAATATGGTACACCTTTTAACACTTTCCATGCGACAGGCGTCTGCAGACGACATTTCAAAACTTCACAAAATGTTACAAAAAATGTCAAAATTATTTAATTTCATTACCATACTTGGAATCACCATAAGAAATGCATTGAAATATGTACAAACATGCCTAGTATTGGTTCAGTAATCTTTGAGATAGACTTTGAAAATTGAAAGATGTTTCTGAAAATCTTTTTTTGTATGGTATAGCCACGTGGAAAGTGTTAACACTTTCCACGCGGCTATTATTTTTACCATACACAAAACAGATTTTCCAGAAACCTTTCACAATTTTCAAAGTCTATCTCAAGGATTACTGACCTAATACTAGGCATGTTTGTACTTATTTCAATGCATTTCTCATGGTGATTCTAAATATGGTAATGAAATTCAATAATTTTGACATTTTTTAAACATTTTGTGAAATTTTGGAATGTCGTCTGCAGACGCCTACCGCGTGGAAAGTGTTAATATACTTCCTCAGGGTTCTCTGTTTGGGAATTATGGGTCTAGTGACTTGATTTTATGTAACTGGACCGTAACATGTTGTCATTTTGAGGAATAAGGATTCAGTACCTAAAACTCACTGCTAATTAGACTCCATTGTGTGTTTCCGAGATGTTAACAATGTGGACACGTGGGACTGCAAATGTTTGGAATTTGGGGTGAGAGGGGTATTTTTTACCACTGAGAACCCTGTACCTGACACAGTTCTAGTTGCACATTGGTGTCCAGGCATGTGTAACGGTCAGAATTATTTGTATTTCTATCTGGGTAATTTGGATTCAATTGAGATTTTGTTCAACACTGTTCACATAGGGGAAAGCAACAGAGTGGCAATTGGATTGTGTACCTTTACCAAGGAGTGAGTAAATGCAGCCAATTGTATTGAGTTCACTGATTTTCCAAAGCTTAAATTGGGTTACGATAAGATTTCAGGATTAGGGTTAGAATTTAGGGTAAGGGTTAGAGTTAAGGATAAGGATAAGGTTAGGATTAAGGTGAAGGGTTAAGGCTAGAGTTAGGGTTAAGGAAAAGGTTAGGAATCAGGTTTATTCAGGGTGAAATGAGGAATCGGTGAACTCTACCACAACAGCGTAAGTGTGAAGCCCTATATCTATACATATCAAACAATTGTTGACACACTCAGTTCCGATGGTACAGTTCAATGGCCTGTATATATACAAATGTATCGCTTAACTGGTCCATTGGTCTCTGGGTATGAATCATGATACCTTGAACCTTGAGGTCAATGTTAACTTACATGAGGATGAATATAGGTCATTGAACATTGTCACAGGAGATGAGAATTATTACAGCAGCTTGATGTACATTATATTTTGTTATTCTTACTGATGTAGTCTGCAGGCCAATTGAGTTGTAAAATGCATTTTGGCACAAATCTTTGTACACATGGTTGTTTCTTGTATGTTGCTGCTTTGACTACATGAATAAAGAATATATGTAACAACAAAGCTTTCAAATAAAAAAGAAAGGAAAACAAATGATCAAATTACTTAAATCATAATTATAGAACTGAATGATTTTAAAACCCGTCTTTCAGAATTGATCAATCACCTCTATACAGGGTGAGTCAAAAAGACTGCAATAGTGGAAGGAAGCCATTTTGTTTTCAAAACCGAAATGAATTTTAAAACTTTTTAAACGTTGCAAAAATGATGTATTTAATCCTAACTTTGTGTGAAAAAAATGAAGTCAATATCATTTTCCGTTTGCCTTTGGTGAACCTTTTGACCAGTGCACCCATTTCACACGTTTGTCCACGAGATACCCAAAATATGCATCAGATCGCAAAACGTGTCTCCCATTCAAATTTGGAAACTTGAGTTCATTTGTGATGTTATTGGAATTTGATGCATCCTTTCTTGTTTACATAATCAATTATAATCATACACATGCTGTGAAAGCGTATAATGTTCTAAATTTTAATAAAAAACTGAAATTTTCCATTTTTTTGTTGGCGGGATATTCAAATATGAAAATGCAATGTGTGCCATTTCAAATGAAAATCACTGTGCTCGTGGACAAACAGGTAAATTTGGTTGTGCAGCAAAAAGGGTCACCAAAGACAAACGAAAAATGCGATCGACTTCATCTTTTCACACAAAGTTAGGATTAAATACATCATTCTTGCAACGTTTAAAAAGTTTAAAATTCATTTTGGTTTTGAAAACAAAATGGCTTCTTTCCACTATTGCAGTCTTTTTGACTCACCCTGTACAATGAAATTAACAAAATACTGAAGAGAAAAATACCCAAACAACAAAGATTTAGTTTAGTGTTAAGTAATTCTAATAATATCGGAAACAGTCTTGACTTTTCTTATACTGTTACCAGTTACGGTTACGGTTACAGCTCATGAAATTGCACAAATACCAGCAAACCAGAAACAATCAATTGACAATAATTTTCATTGTTTGTATAAAATTCCATTGTGGATTTTATTATGAATGACAGATAATATGTATCAAAATGTCGTAATCCTATGCTTAAGTGTTTTTCACAAGTGTTTTAATATCACCTTTGCTAATGGCTATATTTCACTACAAAATTGCAACTCACAACACTTTTACAAGTTATTTCTCTAATGTGTACAGTGCCAATGGAAAAGAACTAGAAACTAGACAGACAGGTGTGACATATAACTATGTGTAGTCTTTCTTGCAATTTATATCAAGAAAATATCTATAATGATTATGTAAAAAACCCACTTGAACACTTACAGGTTGATAAGGCTATATTAAAGAAATCTTTTGTCTCAAAGCTCTTCAGTTTTTCTAAACCTAATGCGGACTGCAGGTTTTTTAAAGTTTTTTTTTTTTTTTAAATATAAAATATTGAAATCCTTGTAAAAGTGACATTTTGTATTTAAAATGATGTGATCAATGAAAATCTGAAAAATCTGTTTGGTTTTTTTTTGAAAAAAAAAAGAAAAAAAAGATTTTTTAAGATTTTTTCTTTTTCTTATGCGCATCAATAAACTAACGCGGCCGGGAGCTTTGAGACAAACATTTTTTTTAAATTTAGCCTAAGATGTGTAAACATTTACTCATTCATCTATCTTTGTCTTCAGAATCCCTAAAGCGGTTTTAATTACGGAGTTGATAACCATGGTGAGGTGTCCAAGTAATTCATACAATATCTAATACCTATTAGAAAACCCCGCCCTGCACTGGAAGTTACGTTGGCCATCGGTTCTTGTTCCAATGCATTGAGTGTATACACAGCTGGGTAACGTTGAATGATAACAATGTACTGTATTATCCCTATTAAGCGCCCAGGGCGGTTAGCAAAGTCATTTTGGGTGGGCGCTTATTATGTTACCTTTTTTAAACTCATTTATCGTACTAAATAAAATGTACAAGTGGTCATTTGAAGATGCTGACCATTTGATGGTCATTTGAAGATGCTGACTATTTGATGGTCATTTGAGGAGGCTGACCATTTCATGTACTAAATGAAATATATGTACAAGTGGTCATTTGAGGATGCTGAGTTGCTGACCATTTGAAAAGGTGGGCGCTTAAAAGGAATTGTTTGTTGGTAGTCATTGAGATAAGCAAGGGTGGGCGCTTATAAGGTCCTGGGCGCTAAATAGGGATAATACGGTACACAGCTGTGTAACATTGAGTGACAACCATATAAGAGAACAACATCAGCCATGGCTTATATTGAGATGCGTAAAGCTGCTTCTAGTGCTGGGCAGGGAAATTTGAATGTGTATCATAAGCCGCAAGTTTTATTTGGACACATTGATATGGTTACTAAAGGTTCATTCACACTAGACGATATTTGCCGTGCGATGCAGTAGCCTTACTTCCGACGCAGTGTAGGGCAATAAATCGCAGGTCACGCTGGGTCAACGCAGGTGGCGATGGCAGCCAGCGCTGTGTGGCAAAAAAGGAGACGGTCAGTGTTAATGCAATGCGTTGCAGCCTGCCACAATAGCAGTAGGGTAAAGTCGCCTATTTTCGGTCAGCGCCTATTTTTCGGTCACTGGTCAATATCGTGTAATTGCATCAGTTGCCGCCATTTTAAAAGCAATACCGGGCATCAACTATGCGGGGTTTTTTTAGTCGTCAGTTTATAACGACGAAGTCATTTTTATTACACGATTTAGGCGAAGTGACCGAAAATAGGCGCTGACCGAAAATAGGCGACTTTACCTTAGTTGAATACTTTATAACTTCATTGCGATAACATACCGCAACGCACAGTAAATAATGTCTAATGTGAACAGAGCTTAATCCTATTACGGTAATACTTCTACGGCGAATAGGTCGGAATACACGATTGTTGATGCCTATACTAACTTTAAATAAATGCATGTGTGTATGCAAACCAGCCTAGGATTCTGATGGCAACTTATTAGGTTCCTATTCTCATAACTGGTGTAAATTATTTGTGAAATTGACTCAATCAAATATGCATGTAGATTTAAACAGTATCCCTTTCATCTATATTCTATAGATACAATTTTCCAAAGGTAATCTTAATTCTAACTAATACTGCCTATGTGTATACAGCAGGTATCTGGTAACGTGTGTGGGCATTTTATAATTGATAGTGAAATGAATAAAACTATGCGGCGTAATCAATGCCTGTATTAAACTACTACTGAATTTGTCTGGACTTTTATTTTCAATGAAGTGGTGATGCAATTAGATATATGAGACATAAATGGCCATGTAGCTAGGAGATGCACAAGGCTTTTTTTTTTGTATTAGCGTAACCTGCCCGTCCCTAATTTACCCCCGACCTGACTTTTAAAACCACCAAAAAAACAAATAAAAACAAGATATCTATGTAGTAATTTAAAGTATACAAATCAAAATTTAAAAAAAAGACAGTCCTACCCTAATTTCCAATGGCATGTTACGCCAATACAACCATTTTGGGTGGGGCTAAATATTGGCTGATTGGCTCCATATATTTGGTGAAGAAAGTCTTAGCCCCAGCTATTTTCTTAAATAATAGAAAATAGTCTTGTTTACTTGACCAAAAGTCTCTAAGACACGCGTAAAGGCAAGTAAGGTTTCAAACATTATCTTGGTTAAGCTCCTTTACCAATCCTCTCACCCCTATAACCGTGTCAATTCTGAGCAATTCATGTACGGTTCTGACTACATCACTGACAAGCAAATACTTAGCCATGACCGGTTCCACCACCCCCTGTGCACCCAAGTCCCCTGCTACACCAGTTCTACCATCAACCCCAAACAGCCTACCAGTTGTGCATAACTTCTCCATCTGATGCTGTACATGGATGAAAGACGTCTTGGCAGATTTGGGGATGAAAGAATTTGAATGCAGAGTTCTTGGTATACACAGGAGGCTCTCAGAAACAATCTTACAGGCTTTGGAAGCTGCAAGAGAGGTTGATGGTCTAACGGAATGCTCAGAGAGAATTTTACTCATCAGAATGTCTGCAGCCCCACCGCCTGTGATGGAGAGTCCTTGTAGATGATTGTGATTGACTGGAATAATTGTGTTCATTTTTGGGACCTTTTGAGTCAAGGTACTTATTTCAGTTGGTGCATCAACTTTTGTGGTGCAGAGTTCTTGCAAGTGATTGTGGTGATCTACTGGAACAGTATTGATAATTTCAGGGACCTCAGTTGTTGCAATTTGTGGCTTACTCTCTGAAGCACTGTCTGTGATGCAGAGTTCTTGGAAGATTGCAGGATCAATAGGATCTACAAAGTTTATATCATTGTGATGATCTGGGGCCAATTTGTTCATTACTAGTGCCTTCTTAGTTGAGCCACCTGTTGCTGTATGGTGGGGATTCTCTGATGTAACATCACCTGCAATGCAAAGTTGTTGTACGGAATTTGGATCAACAAGATTTGTAATATGTGCCTGAGCTGGATCAGCTGTTGCAGTCTCTGATGTATGCTTGCAAGGTGCCACAGTGCAGTGTAATTGCAATTCATCTTGTAAACCAGGCTTAGCAGACACTGACTGTTCATCATCACTTAGACCAGGTTTAACAGAAACAGATGGGTCATCAAGACATGGCTGCTGGTCATGATCTAACCACATCCGTAAACACTTCAAGGCATTATGCACAGCGGTGTACCACTGTCGACACATCCCTTTAGTCGGTGCACATATCACAAGCTGTCTTGTTGCTACACCTAGTTTGACACACTTACTGTTCCCCATCCGCAAAGAATCGCAATAATCTGCGATTCCAATGGTGGATTCGTTGATGATGTCATCAGGACCATGGAGGATTTGTACTGAAGCATGATGCGCAATGTGAGATATCTCTTCTTCGGGAACCATATGTATGACGGATATCCCTGACTGTCGACACTCGTGCAGGGTCGCATCGGACACCAATTCTGCACTTATTATCAAGTTAACTCCTTTAGTCTCAACATGTCTGATAAAGCTCTGTATATGGGTGATTTTATAGTTCAGAACGTGCTGCATTTGAGACAGACTGGAAATGTTAAGGGTTGATGTACTCTCTGGTGTGTAGGATTCAAAAGAATGGCCGACTAATATAAACTTGACATTGGGGAGGGAATCCAATTCGTCAGCTTTGTGGATAAAATCTCTGGATACAATGATCCCTTTTGAAATTCTAGATGACATCACAGGTTCATTCGTGACTTCTAGAAACACTTCCTCAAAATGATCAAGTAGGTACAAAATGCTTTTATCAAGTTGAGCTAATTCTGGACAAAATTCCAAAACGCAACCACATAACAATTTGGATATATGGTTTATCGCTTGAGGATTAAATTTTCCGGCAAACGTTGTTTGAATTATATTCAGACAAGTTGTCTTTACTACCTGTCTGTTTTGTTCACTCACAACAGTAACAACTGCATGTTTGATGAGCTCAGGTAGAACCACGTCTGGTAAAATAGCAGAGCCTAATTCAGCCAAGCCATTGCTTAGCTCTGTGAGGATGGATCTGTTAAGGTTTGTTACACTACACCCCTCTTTATGTAAGATGTGTCTCAATATCTGCATTAGTAGTAGGATAAAACTCTTTGCATTATCCCCAGTCATGCCATGATGTGATTTCATGTGGTCTACGACCCATCTTGCGATGGGATGCGATAACATTAACGATGTCACCACAGTATGCCCATCACCGGATATCAAGGCGTTGCCACTGGACGTCGTCAGCATTGTGTGTAAACCATTAGGACCCAATGAGTCAAGCAGGAGAGCCTCTATTGTGCTGCATATAGACAGACATGTGTCTAGTTGTAGGGCCACTGCATTCTGCATTGTGCTGCAAAGATCTCCACACGTTCAAATTCACTTCACAAGTAGAACTGTATATATGTGGTATGAAAATAAAATAATAATATTTAAAATCTTTTTTTCAAATAATTAAATAGATTTAGTTGAGTTTCAAAATGATTAAAGGCATATTATGTGATCTTTTCCAGAGAGCGCCCTCTATTCATGATTTTTTTTTAGAAAGTAGATTTTCTTGCAGATTTACATTTCTGATCATAAATCATACATACATTCCAAGTTACAGAGCGATAGGATTCCTAATTACCTCAAAATCATTATCATTATCCCGACAGTTTATTTTCACTCTAAAACCATGATTTTGAAGTAATTAAGAATCGTATCGCCCTGTAACTTGGAATGTATGTACGATTTATGATCAGAAATGTAAATCTGCAAGAAAATCTGCTTTTATTTTTTTTCTTCTCGATGTTGAGGGCGTTCCCTGGAAAGATCACATAATATACCTTTAAGGTACTTAGTCTGATTTTTAGTGTGATAATTACACATAACCACCCAACTCTACTTTTAAATAAATATTTAACCACATTTTGAGATTACTCAATTAATTTGATATTTTCCACATTTTTGCAGTAGAATTTGAATATAGTCCTTCACGTTTCACAGTCTAGCCAGGGGTGTGCCACTCAGCTTGCCGATCGGAAGCCACTTTTAAATTAAAATTTGGTCGGCATAGAATTGGTGGCGCTATACCGATAAGGCGTGATTGTAGCAGAAGACGCGACGCTGGCCACGCGTCTCTCAGACGACCCATTATGGCAACGGGAGTGCACCATTTTGAATTATTTTGAATTATTTTTAACAGTCATCTCCCGGTTAACGATGAAAATTCTTCTAATTATGATGAATTTGTCAAAATGATAAGATTAACATTCGCGATTACGTGTTATTCCAATACGAATTTCAAAATTTAGGTTTCGCGTGGCCACCGTCGTCTGTGTAAATCTACCGCGAGAACAGCGCCACCAAACCTATGCCGACCAAAAATGACGTTAAACCAGGTTAAACCATGGATAAACACCGGTCACGGACGCATTCCGGACGATTACCATAATTTATGTAAATATGCAAAAGGGACCGTTTTCGCTACGTACATCAGTATAGCACTTTCCTATCCCAAAATTAATAGAATCCCTTGTCTAGCTTGAAAACTTCATTCAGGGATTATGAAGTTTATTCTGTGTAATCCCTTTTGAAATCTTTACCCTAGACTAACTCTGACTCGATTACTTAGTTTGTTTGGAATCTTTCCATACAAGTGCGAAACTAAGGTATTTGAAGGGGTGAATTCTTTGTGGGATTCAAGGGTGGAGCCTCTTATTAGCAGGGGTGAAGATCTTTTTGTGGGGATGAGGAGGCAACAACCTGAAGTAGTCTACCATTTTCTTTGTCACTCTATACCAGTGGCGTACCCAGGGGCGCGGCGGTCCAGGGGGGCCGGTGCCCACCCCCCCTGAAATAACCCCGTCGGTAAACCTGAGCCTCCGTCGGTAGATTTGCGATTTTGACCAAGTGATTTTTTTCTGCCGGTTTTGTGGTCAACCTCATCCCCCCTCTTATCAAGACTCAGTGGCGTAACCAGTGGGGGGGGGGGGGGGGGCTGGATCCCCCACACTTGGAACCCTTGCCCCCCCCCCAAATGAAATCAATCGGTGTGGGTGTGGAATGGAGCCCCCCCTTCTTGCCCCCCTCCCCCCCCCAAAAAAAAAAGTCTAGTTACGCCACTGTCAAGACTTCGGCTGCTGACGGGGGGCCGGGGATGTGCAATTTGTACACATTTTTTTGAGTCTGTAAAAAAAGTTGTCGGTATATCATGCCTTTCATCGGTACAACTATGGTCGTGCCCCCACCCCCCCCCCCCCCCCCCCCCGTTTCCAAAAGCTGGGTACGCCACTGCTCTATATGGTACTAAATACATCTTTACCTCGGCTGACCACAAGCTGTCCATGCTTCCCTAATGTAAGGACAGGGAAAATACTCGAAAGCACTAAAAGCACCAAAAAAGCACCTTTTGCCCAAAAAAACACTTTTTGCTCAAAAAAGCACTTTTTCATCACACAGCAATTTTTTTCAAAAGTTGTCTAAATATTTAACAAATAATTTTCATTTACCTACAAATCAACAAGTTACATAACTGTGGAAGTGTTTAGTTTGAATGTAGTTTTGAATGAAAAATGTTGGTTTTGACAATGAAAAAAGAAACATGTCAACATTGAAACATGCAATATAACCGCGCTTTTATATTTATTTTTAACGCATGGCATTTTTTGATGAAAAAAGCACCTTTTACCTAAAAAAGCACCTTTTGCTCCAAAAAGCACTTTTTCCAAAATCTAGCGGCACTTTTGGTGCTTTTAAAAAGCACAAAATCCCTGTCCCTACCCTAATGCTATATTATCTATATCATTAACTTCGTCAATTTCAATATTGGTATCGCTCCAATCCATGTACCGGTAAATGTAACATATAGGGCAATGTGTCTACAGATCATGAGATATAGACCCAGGATGCGCTCTCACTCTCTGGTTTTGCCTTTGGCCTTATTTATTTATAAGTTATAATTCAACTTTTAAGGCCAAGGGTTGTTTTAATTTTAAAAACATGTTGGATCAATTTTCATTATCAAAATCAAACAAAGTGTTGATACAAATATGATGCTGGTCATTTCATAGGCTACTTCAAATCATAGTTCATGACATAGTATAAATAGGTTTGAGTGAAAAGCTTCGCCTTTTTATTTTTAGGCCTGTTAATAGTGTTTTATATTTAATAAAATAACATGCCCATTCATTTACCGGTAACTTTAATTTAATTTTTAAGCTTATTTATTATTAATGTTATTATTTATTTATTTTTGTGTGTGTAAACATTGTCACTGTGCAGTGCTATTCATTTCATAGTCATTTGAGCATTACTTGTTCATAGAATGCGAGGAATACTTACGTACAAAAATATGCTAGCAGATATACCATCTAGATTTCTTTCACTTCAGTTTTTGTCCTAATCAATGTAAGTGGTTTGTTTAAGGCCGGCTGGCGCGGCCGGCTGCCACCGGCTTGCGGTAAAAAATATCATGTGACCTATCATATGATTCGTAGTGTTTTTATTTTAGGGGAAATAGAAATCCTAAATCATTAAAGAAAAACAACAAATTTAATAACATTTATAGGATTATTCACCTTTATATATATATAGTTATAACTAAGCTACATAACATATCGATTTTAAAGTTATTCAATGTTACATATTTTAATTTGCAAAATGTATAAATTATTGTTTGGTAACACTCCCTAATCACATGATCAATCAATCATCCCTTGGACTTGGTTTCATTTTCGACTCGTCTTTTCAACGCTTTAGTTCAGACTCATTTTCGTCTTGTAAAGTAGAAAATCAAGATGAAAAATAGTCTTATGGTAGGGGTTTGCTGCTTACTAGTAATGCTAGCAATCCCTATAATGCTAGCAATCCCTAGTATATTCTGTCAGCCTGCTGCAGACGAAGTGACATCTTTACCAGGCCTTTCAGGGAAACCAAATTTCAAACATTACTCAGGATATCTCGATGCTACTGGCACAAGACACCTGCATTATTGGTGAGTCTACAAATCAATAATAATATAATTTAAGGAGTAAATGAGAATACACTGTTGGGGTTGTTGGTCGTGGTATTTTGAGTAAGAGAAGATTTAAGTGTAATACCATTCCCAGTGTTGCACCGTTTATTTCCTGTAGAGTAGACTAGAGTCTGTCCAATTTTTTAAATTAATAATATACTATAGTACCAATTTTTGTCTCGCCTGATGTAATCAGAAAGAGACTATGTTATCACTATTTCTGTCCGGCGTCCGCCGTATGCCGTGTGCTATAGTCGTCGTCAGAATACTTCGGCACTTTTAAAAACCGCCAACGCACGCGTCTAGTTAATTGAGCGTGTGGGCGGGGACATTCATGACCCATGGATACGGTCGCGGCCAATCGGATTACAGAGTCCGCGACGCGTCGAACTGCTCAAAGATAACGCTGTTCCGACGCTGTTCTACAACGCACTTCCGTGTTTACGCTGTACGCTGTTGTCACAGAAAAAAGTGCCGAAGTATTCTGACGACGACTATAAGAAATACCTTTGTGACGCGATATCTGGAGATCCGTAAGGCCTATCGTGATGGGACTTGGTGGAGGGAAGGGGGGTGGTGCGTTCTGTTGCTGATTGATTTTTCAAGGTCATCGGGGGTCATACAAGGTCATCGGGGTCAAATATGCTTAAAACTTTTGAGACGCGTTGTGACGCGATATCTAGAGATCCGTAAGGCCTATCTTGATGGGACTTAATGTCAGGGAAGGGGGTGGGGGTGTTCTTTTGCTGATTAGATTTTCAAGGTCATTGGAGGTCATTCAAGGTCATCGGGGTCAAATGTGGGGTCAAATAAGATCCGTAAGGCCGATCTTGATGGGATTTGGTGGAGGGAAGGGGGTGGTGTGTTCTTTTTGCTGATTATATTTTCAAGGTCATCGGAGGTCATTCAAGGTCATCGGGGGTCAAATATGGGGTCAAATAGACCAGTAAGGCCTATCTTGATGGGATTTGGTGGAGGGAAGGGGGGTGGTGTGTTCTTTTTGCTGATTAAATTTTCAAGGTCACCAGAGGTCATCGGGGTCAAATATGGGGTCAAATAGATCAGTAAGGCCTATCTTGATGGGATTTGGTGGAGGGAAGGGGGGTGGTGTGTTCTTTTTGCTGATTAAATTTTCAAGGTCACCAGAGGTCATCGGGGTCAAATATGGGGTCAAATAGATCAGTAAGGCCTTTATTGATGAGATTTGGTGGAGGGAAGGGGAGTGGTGTGTTCTTTTTGCTGAATAAATTTTCAAGGTCATCAGAGGTCATTCAAGGTCATCGGGGGTCAAATAAGATCCATAAGGCCTATCTTGATTGGATTTGGTGGAGGGAAGGGGGATGGTATGTTCTTTTTGTTCTTAATTTTTCGGGGTCATCAGGGGTCAAATATGGGGTCAAATAGATCAGTAAGGCCTATCTTGATGGGATTTGGTGGAGGGAAGGGGGGGTGTGTTCTTTTTGTTGATTAATTTTTCGGGGTCATCGGGGGTCAAATATGGGGTCAAATAGATCAGTAAGGCCTATCTTGATGGGATTTGGTGGACGGAAGAGGGATGGTGTGTTCTTTTTGTTGATTAATTTTTCGGGGTCAAATATGGGGTCAAATAGATCAGTAAGGCCTATCTTGATGGGATTTGGTGGAGGGAAGGGGGGTGGTGTGTTCTTTTTGTTGATTAATTTTTCGGGGTCATTGGGGGTCAAATATGGGGTCAAATAGATCAGTAAGGCCTATCTTGATGGGATTTGGTGGAGGGAAGGGGGGTGGTGTGTTCTTTTTGTTGATTAATTTTTCGGGGTCATTGGGGGTCAAATATGGGGTCAAATAGATCAGTAAGGCCTATCTTGATGGGATTTGGTGGAGGGAAGGGGGCGGTGTGTTCTTTTTGTTGATTAATTTTTCGGGGTCATCGGGGGTCAAATAGATCAGTAAGGCCTATCTTGATGGGATTTGGTGGACGGAAGAGGGATGGTGTGTTCTTTTTGTTGATTAATTTTTCGGGTCATCGGGGGTCAAATAGATCAGTAAGGCCTATCTTGATGGGATTTGGTGGAGGGAAGGGGGGTGGTGTGTTCTTTTTGTTGATTAATTTTTCGGGGTCATTGGGGGTCAAATATGGGGTCAAATAGATCAGTAAGGCCTATCTTGATGGGATTTGGTGGAGGGAAGGGGGGTGGTGTGTTCTTTTTGTTGATTAATTTTTCGGGGTCATTGGGGGTCAAATATGGGGTCAAATAGATCAGTAAGGCCTATCTTGATGGGATTTGGTGGAGGGAAGGGGGGTGGTGTGTTCTTTTTGTTGATTAATTTTTCGGGGTCATCGGGGGTCAAATAGATCAGTAAGGCCTATCTTGATGGGATTTGGTGGACGGAAGAGGGATGGTGTGTTCTTTTTGTTGATTAATTTTTCGGGTCATCGGGGGTCAAATATGGGGTCAAATAGATCAGTAAGGCCTATCTTGATGGGATTTGGTGGAGGGAAGGGGGTGGTGTGTTCTTTTTGTTGATTAATGTTTCGGGGTCATCGGGGGTCAAATAGATCAGTAAGGCCTATCTTGATGGGATTTGGTGGACGGAAGAGGGATGGTGTGTTCTTTTTGTTGATTAATTTTTCGGGGTCATCGGGGTCAAATATGGGGTCAAATAGATCAGTAAGGCCTATCTTGATGGGATTTGGTGGAGGGAAGGGGGGGTGGTGTGTTCTTTTTGTTGATACATTTTTCGGGGTCATCGGGGGTCAAATATGGGGTCAAACAGATCAGTAAGGCCTATCTTGATGGGATTTGGTGGACGGAAGAGGGATGGTGTGTTCTTTTTGTTGATTAATTTTTCGGGGTCATTGGGGGTCAAATATGGGGTCAAATAGATCAGTAAGGCCTATCTTGATGGGATTTGGTGGACGGAAGAGGGATGGTGTGTTCTTTTTGTTGATTAATTTTTCGGGGTCATCGGGGTCAAATATGGGGTCAAATAGATCAGTAAGGCCTATCTTGATGGGATTTGGTGGAGGGAAGGGGGGTGGTGTGTTCTTTTTGTTGATAAATTTTTCGGGGTCATCGGGGGTCAAATATGGGGTCAAACAGATCAGTAAGGCCTATCTTGATGGGATTTGGTGGACGGAAGAGGGATGGTGTGTTCTTTTTGTTGATTAATTTTTCGGGGTCATCGGGGGTCAAATAGATCAGTAAGGCCTATCTAGTCCTGATTTCAGGACTGTCGATTTTATTTTAATACACTGACCATATCGGCGCGGATGAACTCCACCATAATTTCATGATTCCACTGATCAAATAATATCCACTGACCGTACCCCCTCTATTGTTCAAATCATAGATCCTGCTCACATCCAGTAACCGCTCACATTTACTGACCAACAACAGTCCTGATAAGATCGAGCTGTATGGCCCAGATATTTGGGTGAAAGAAAATAACCTCACTTACAATTTATGTTTCATACAATTACCCCACAGTGACGAGTAACACGCATATAGGTTGTGTAAGATATTGATACTCAGATCTACAATACTAGGCATGCAACCTCCCGCAGACGCCCACAGGCAATGTAGATAAGAACTAATTGACACTGCCATATGTGTGGCTAGTGAGAAAAAAAACCTTGTTTCCCAGACCTAATAAAGAAATAGTGGAATTCTTTATTATCAATTAAATTGTTGATAAAACTGTTGAAGATTTGATTATTTTTTTGATGTAATTATAGCCATGTTGTTGTAATGAAATTACACTACATGCGAATAATTTTACTAGTAATTTTGAACGTGTTCATATTTTTCTTCTTTGTTGTTCATAAACAAATAACATAAAACTAAGTCAATTTTGTTCCATTACTTACAGAATCTTAAAATAGTATCAACACTCTTCGATTAGCGCTCTTCTATTTCCCAAATGGGCCCAATAAAAAAATATAGTTGGCAATAAAAGATGTTGCCTATTTTAATAGAGCCGACTCTCAGACTGACAACCCGGTAACCCGGTATACGACCAGGTACAAGCATTACAAGACAGATGATGCCTCTACAGTTAATAATAGTAAAGGGATCGTCTAAGGCTCTATTGATAGAGCTAAGGCCTATCTTGATGGGATTTGGTGGAGGGAAGGGGGTGGTGTGTTCTTTTGGTTGATTAATTTTTCGGGGTCATCGGGGTCAAATATGGGGTCAAATAGATCAGTAAGGCCTATCTTGATGGGATTTGGTGGAGGGAAGGGGGGTGGTGTGTTCTTTTTGTTGATTAATTTTTTGGGGTCATCGGGGGTCAAATATGGGGTCAAATAGATCAGTAAGGCCTATCTTGATTGGATTTGGTGGAGGGAAGGGGGGTGGTGTATTCTTTTTGCTGATTAAATTTTCAAGGTCATCGGAGGTCATTCAAGGTCATCTGGGGTCAAATAAGATCCGTAAGGCCTATCTTGATGGGATTTGGTGGACGGAAGAGGGATGGTGTGTTCTTTTTGTTGATTAATTTGTTGAGGTCATCAGAGGTCATCTGGGGTCAAATAAGATCCGTAAGGCCTATCTTGATGTGATTTGGTGGAGGGAAGGGGGTTGGTGTGTTCTTTTTGCTGATTAAATTTTCAAGGTCATCAGAGGTCATCTGGGGTCAAATAAGATCTGTAAGGCCTATCTTGTTGTGATTTGGTGTAGGGAAGGGGGTTGGTGTGTTCTTTTTGTTGATTAAATTTTTCAAGGTATTACATCCCTTGCATTAACTACAATGCATACCTCTGTGACAGTGCTACATTGTATCATATGTTTCATCATCATTTCTTTCAAGTCACTTTTGATGAACAGGCGAGACGCGCCGTTCGAGAACCGCCTTGTTTGGAGTATTTATTGCGGAATACAAATGCCAATGGCACCAAATATGAAAGGGAGTAATTGCACCCCTCTTTATCTAGGCATTTAACATGAGGCATGACTCACTTAGATCTATACAATAAACATCATCTTAGTACTCTTACTCTTAGATATAAACTCTTGTATGTCATGATGTCAAGTCATTAATTGACTCCAGACAGTCTACATGCTCGTGCTCGTCACACTCGTTCATGTCGTTTCAAAACAACAACATACATACTGGTAGTTAAATTTTAGTAATATTATAATCCTTACTTACAGATATAAATATTTTTATACTTAAGGACTCTTTTGGTACCATCGATGTTATTCTTAGCAGTTAGCTCTCGAATTCTAGAGATTTTATAGATTTTTTAATGACCCTAATTATAAAGTGTCGAATTGCTGGTGAAAATTAAATGCATCTCACGATGTCCTTTTGTCGATGCCAGGGTCGATGCTCAGTTCATATCAAATAAGAGTTCCGGTTGCGCAGCACATTCATTCCCTGTCCAGTATACGTTAATGGAAACTGCATACCCAGGACCCTGAGTGTACATTATTTGTTGCATTGGGTGCTTTTTAATTGTAAAATATGTTAGAACATTGTAACGTTTGAAATACATATAATTCGGCAAATAGAGGGTGGTCTATTTTAAACTCCTGCAGCTGTTTAAATGACCGAGAATTGATCTCATGGTGACCTCTTCCGGCTCGGGCGACGCTTATTTACCACTTTTTCTCCGGGATTATGGCCGATTTTATGTCAGTAATATTTCATTTTCAGTAGCTCATTAATCTAGGATGTAATTGCAATTACAGTACATAGCAATAGCACACGCAGACCCAGGTAAGTAATAATATGAATGTTCTAGAAATAGGCAAACTAAAAACGAAAGTCAACTCATACGCTGTCATTCCATAGCTCTCATACAGAAAGCTAGGATACAGAGCTAACTCCAGACATAGGACATTTGACATGATAAGGCCTAGTAAAAAAAATCACATGTTTCCCGTCCCCGCCCGCCTCCTTTTTGGCCGCCGCTTCCTATTTTTTACTATTTACTATTTCAGAAAATTCTGTAATTTTTTTCTTTTTTTTTAAATTATTTTTTTAGTGATTGATCCTTTGCCCATAGGAATGGCAGGTGTAATAGAAATGCTGTATCATTTCATAGCATGTTCATGCCATGCATGACACAGAATTATGGACATGGCTTCTCAATTGAAATAGTATGGGGACCAATTATACATGTAGGCCTACATCCTTTCGATCAATGATGTTTTGTTCCTCATTCAACCTGAAAAATGAAGAAAACATAAAGAAACAATGTGTAGTTGGCTCTATATATTAGGTAAACCTTTTCATATTTTTATTCCTCTGGCAATTAGAGTGGAAAACAGTCAGTTGGTCACTTTCGACTTGGCGGCCATCTTGAAAAAAATAGCAAAAAATGGGAAAATAGTAAGACCCTCCCTCCTCCTTTTTTTAAAAAGTCCGGACGGGAAACATGTAATTTTTTTTACTATGCCTAATCACTCCACTATACATACTTAGCACATCAATTCTATGGGCATTATTGTTGGTTTATTTCATCTAGTGATGGGAGATTTCTTTATTTTATTAAGTTTGTTGTTTCCTGCAATGGGTGTGAAGTCTTGCACAGCTGTGTGTGAGATACCTACATGTATACATTGTACAAGGTATACCAAGGATTTCTACAAATACAAATCATGATTCCCTGGGTCACAACTTATTGTATTAGGTCTTATACCTTTATTGCCTAAACATTTCAAGACTAAAATCTATTAAAATATTGTATAATTTCAGGTACGTTGAGTCGCAGAATGACCCAGACAATGATCCAGTTGTGTTATGGATGAATGGAGGTCCCGGGTGTAGCTCTTTGGATGGATTCCTCTCAGAATTAGGACCATTCCATGTGAGTATTCCTATTGTTAACATACAATTTGCATTTATAGTCCAGTATTGCAGATTACATGTATGTCAGTTGTGGAGCTGAATTTTTAAATTAGATATTAGGATTGAGAGTCATAGTTGAAACTGGACATCTCAGGATGTCATAACAGCCGTTTCATGTATGTGACATGTTCTACCGAAACCAGACGGAATTGGGCAGAGCTCCAAACTGAGAAATAGCCCAAAACTTAATTGGGGTGATTTTTGGGGGGATTTGAGTTTCTTGTAAATAATTAATCTTCAGAGTGTTTATAACATTATTGTGAAAGTTTCACTTTCAGATTAAAAAATCAAACCAACAACAAAAAAAATGCAATTTTTATTTTTATTTAAAAAAAAAGTAGGGCCTACATTGTAAGTACATTGTAAGTACATCTTTAAAGGACGATATCTCAGTTTGGAGTTTTCATAAAGACGAACTTGAAAATGATTAAACTCTGCTTTGGAAAATTCGATTAAAATAAAGAAAGTACCATTGCAAAGCTGAAGATCTCTCCTTTAATAATCAATTACTAACTCAATTTTGATATCTTGCCCAATTGTGTCTGGTTTCGGTAGAACACGTCACATATAGCATTGTCAATTAATCTGCGACACAGGCGACCCAGGTTCGATTCCTAGTGGGTTTTTCCCAGAATATTTGACCCGTTTTATTCCCAAAACCACTCACCCGGGGTTAGGGTTAATAGCACTCTGTGTATGTTGTAATTCAGCCCTAGCAACAAATCAAAATCAATCAATGATAATTATGAACTTACATGCTGCTAAATTTAAACTTCTTTGATAGTGTTTTTATTTATTGTAGCTTCTTATTTATACGATGAAATCATTTGATAAATATGGAAGCATTTTTGCTTTTCTAATGCCTCTATTCCTATGCAATACTGGTCATGAAGTGAGCTGAAAATCTTATTTCAGCATTGTATAAAATGGACAGGTTCATACTTGTATTTTATTTAGAGTTACAATCTACAACTATTAACTCTAAAGATTGTAGTTCATCTATAGTTTAAGTCAGTCAGTTCCAAATTGGCGAGAAATATGCAGTTATAAATATCTTTCTGAGAAAAAATAATCCAAGCTTTTACAATTTTACATGCATAAGTTTCACCTGCATGGTGCTGTTGTGTTATGCGAGCCTCATACGCACCCAGGTTCTTCTGTATTAATTTGCCTGCTGTAAGATCCATCTGAAACAGCCTGCCAAAGAGTGTCCGTGAAGCCAAATCTGTCAACCAGTTTAAGAAGTGTTGCTTAAGACTCACTTATTTTGAAATATTTCTCTGTGTCTCTCATTAATATATGCTGTCTGCTGAATGTTGGATGATTTTTTTTGTGTGGGAAGGTGTGTTTGTGTGTGTATCATTGAAATTGCTGTGCCATTTGATGTGTTTGTTGATACTAAATTCAATTACTACCAACCGCTTAATGAACTAATCTCTTTAGACACCACCTACTCATGTAAAACCATTATTATTGTTATTGGCAGTTTGGGATGTATACACAAAAGGGTCACTACGGGGTTCAAACTTTTGGGATTTTCAACGAGGAAAAGTAAGACAATTGCAAGGTATCTTAGCATTAGCGCGATGATCAGCTCCAATATTATTTGGAAAATGTGCACGAGAAAAATATTTCGGCTTTAGGCTGCTCCATCAACTTGCATTATCTAGCAATTGCCTCACTAGAACTCTATTTTGATTTTGTTCTGGTCTTATGATAGCTTTGTGTCTATATTTGCTTTAATTTATTTCCATTTAAGTATACTATTGTTTCAATATTATCTGCATGTTATATTATATGTATTGATGTGGTTTGATACAATAAAAGATGAATATAAGATGACTGGCCAATATCTAGACTGGAATATGGTTCAAGTCTCTTGTTTATGGAAATGATTTATTAGCACACACATTTCTATTCTCTTTTCAGGTAAATGATAATGGTGCCACCCTGTATAATAATCCGTACAGTTGGAATCTTGTAGCCAATGTGTTATTTCTAGAAGCCCCAGCGGGGGTTGGATATTCCTACGCTGATGACAAGAATTACACCACTAATGATGACCAGGTACCGTATTTCCGGGGGGGGGGGACTCATGTATAAAAGTTGTAATCATCCGTGTGAATCCACTCTCAAAAACTACCTTAAGGGGGGACTTAAGGAAGTTTTTGATATGATTTTTTGAATTTTGCGAGTGCTGTAATTATTGAACTATTAATCAAATGCATATAAAAGTATACATTTTTGGAAAGGAAATGGATCAGAGAATCCAAATTTGGTGTCAATTTTGACTAAAAAAGTAGATTTTTTGAGAAAATCACAAAATTCACTTTTTTGACCCAATTTATTTTGAACAAAACTAACCAAAATAATTTTGAGTAAAAATGGCCAAATCACTTGATAATGATGTTAAGACACTAATGAAGGGACGATTTTTTATTTTTTTTAAAACCTAATTTCATATTTTTGAAAATTTTGACCCAAAAGTGCCAAAAAAAGGGGGGGGGGGGGGGAAATCGTCCCTTCATTAGTGTCTTTACATCATCATCAAGTGATTTGGGCATTTTTAACTCAAAATTATGTTTGTTAGCTTTGTTCAAAAAAAATTGGTCAAAAAAGTGATTTTTTGTGATTTTCTCAAAAAATCTACTTTTTTGGTCAAAATTGATGCCAAATTAGGATTTTTTGATCCATTTCCTTTCCAAAAAAGTATATTTTTATATACATTTGAGTAATAGTTCAATAATTACAGCACTAACAATATTCAACAAAAAACTTCCTTAAGTCCCCCCTTAAAGGTAGATGACCCGATTTTCAACTTGATGTTTCTATTTTACATGAAAGGTCATCCTTAAAATTGTTGCATTCCAAAGTTTGAGTTGCATAACTCCAATGGTTCTATTTTTAGAAGCGCAAGGTCAAAAGACATGTGCCCATTGAGTAGTACACAGACTGGTTGGTGGTTTACCACCTTTGGCAGTAATTCACCACATTTTAGCCTATAATTTCCAAATGAAACATTTCTGACCATAATGAGAAAAATATGGGGATTCTTCTGATACCAAATATCTTGATGTGAAGAGAAAAAAATCATAGCCCCCAAAAAGTGATCGGGTCATACCTTTAACACATATTCTCAAAGAAGGAAAAAGTGATCCTAACAAGGATTATAGCTCGATGAATCATACTCATAGCAAAGGAGATAATATATAGGTCCTTGAGAGTTTAGACTGAAATGAAAGGAACATTTTTAAGTATTGTGTGATTCAGTTTTGTAGGTAAATTTGTCTTAGATTTTGGGCAATTTTTACAATGACATGTGACTATGGGTCCAAGCAACCCTTAGCGTGGATTCTGGTTTAAAAAGACACCCTTATTCTCTTAAATTGGTGATTTTGATACCCTTAGCATGGTCCCGCGTTGTGGTTGAAAAAAGCACCCTTATTCCACGTTTTCATTCACGCGGATGATTGCAACATTATAGTGACTGGTCCCCGGGCCGTATTTATAAAGTGGATGCGACCACCCTACCCTGTATAGTATTTTTTAATGTTGTATATTGACGGGGAAAAACTATGGTATAATAGTCAGATAATGAAGTAATCTTGTAATAATACCATCACCATTTGTATTTATTGTAAACCACAGACAGCCAAAGACAACTACCAGGCCCTCCAGAGTTTCTTCACCAAATTCCCCAACCGACAGAATAATTCCTTCTACATCACCGGTGAGAGTTATGGAGGTATCTATGTGCCTACATTGGCCATGCAGGTGATGAACGGGAATGCTTCCATTAATCTTCAAGTAAGTATCAAGCCTCCTTCCTGGTCTAAACCCTGCTTGGCTGCAGTGGTGTAGCTAGGAATTTTTTTCAGTGGGGGGTGGGGGGGGGCAAGATTACAAAATTTGCGTAAAATGGTGCCTCAATTTGTTTTGCAGTCAGCTCAGGAAACTTGAGAGTTGGGGGGGGGGGGGGGTGGTAAGGGCATGTTTTCTCCAAAACCTGGCGAAAAATGGTCCTTGTAAATGGTTTAAGCGCATGTTCATGTATACACTACATCCGGAGAGTGTGGGCGGGGGCACAAGGGGGGGGGGGGGCAGGCGCACACATACCTTCTTTTTATTTTTGTTGGGTGTATAGCATATTAGAGGTGATTAAAGATTGTTATCAATTAAGAATTCAGTACAGTTGAACTTTTCTTGAGCCACCTTTGAAAACCCTTTTCTTTTTTAAATCGTGGTGAAAATAATGTATTGAGTATTTAAACAGTGTCTCCTTGTTGTGTACCTTCTTTCTGAAAGTCTGTAAATGTTTGCTACTTGGAATCACCAATGTATGGGGATGGTAATAAAAAAATCATGAAAACAGGAAAAAGTTGTTTTTATCATTATTCTCAATTCATTATTTCGTGGTGGTGCTCTTTTCTTTATAAAAACCTAAACAAATTGAAAGTACACATGTATCCTTTCCATTTCAGCATGAAATTTGCCCAAAATACAAATTCTAAATTACTCCCTTTAATCTCCACTCACTCCAGGGATTTGCTGTTGGCAATGGTCTTCATGACAGGCGTATGAATACAGACACGGCTGTAGAATTCTCCTACTATCATGGTATCTTTGGAGATGAGTAAGTATTAAATCAGGGGAGGGCCGTCATACAGTATGCTAGTTTACATCACAACACATTCATTGATGCAGGTATGGTCAACACGGATTTGCAGACATATAAACCACATGCAGTGATGTACATAAATCTAGAAATAAATTTGATCAATGCCAGCTTCACGCATATAACAAAAACAAATTAGCTGATTGGCACAAATAACTCTATGCGATGAGCCCAATTTAAGGCTTCTTTGTTATTTAGTTGTCCGGGGGAGGGGATGAAACCAATTGGCTCCGAAAGAGAAAAATAGTGGGCCAAAAAAAACAATAAACCCCAATAAAAAAATAAATTCTGCATTTAGCATAACTATTTTTTCTATAAAAAAAAAGAAATTCTATAGCCTGATATAAATAATCAGAGCATTTTATTTGTTGTCTTTTCTGCAGCTTATGGAATCAATTACAAAAATACTGCTGTGATGGTGGAACCTGTAACTACTACGACAACAAGAATCAAGACTGTCAATTGGCTGTAAGTTAAAGAATTATATTTACTGTATGATTACTTTTATGACAATGTTGAACCATTTTGCTTATGCTTAAATATGCACTTAGAAAGTTCATTACGTAAACTCATACATACAGAAATATATCACACAAAAGCGTAAACATTAATGTTGCGTGAAAATTTCCCAATTTTAGAGTCCATCAAATTTGGTACAAATTATCATCAAAAGAAATTGACCTTTGACACAATACCAATTAGTTGAGGTGAAATCAAAACTAATTGCATTTGCCGATGGCACTAAGTTGCCAGTTGTTAATTCCTGGTTCGCGCGATTTCTCCACTTGGCTAGCTCGCGACAATCGCCGGCTGTTACATTCATCGGAACCCTCCCCGCGTGTCTTGGGTCGGTCGCGTTCGCCTTTTGTGTGTCACAATCCTCCGAGATTTCTTACGATGAGGTGATTCTCTATTCTGTTCCTGATTCAAATTTTCCCCACCCACCACGCCCATTTGGTGGCATTCTCGTTGTATGTTTTCAGGTTTGCATTTCTTTTTGGCATTGTTCTTTTTCGTTTCTAAAAATTTATACCAAATTATTAGTCAGTACAAGTGATACTGAATTGCGTCATGCGTTTTTTGGATTAAAAATGCTATTTTATTTATAAATACAAAAATATGTACATGTACGGTTCACAGATTACAGGTTTATGTGTCTTGTAATTATATAAATCACGTCATATTATTTCATGTACAGCAATTGCAATATTAAATTGACCAGCTTAAATCAATACATTTTTAGTGATTCCCTCCTTTTGGGCATGCTGCCTGAGGAGTAGGGGGCCAGCACTACTCAGCGGAGTCGGCGGTCCCCATGTAAGGTCACTCGATTGTTCAGGATTCAGCGGAGTCGTGACAATCTGATATGCGATATCATTTGAAGGTGATTGCCTCTGTGGTCGGCCCGCTGCGCCGGAGTAGGGGATCAGCTCTCTCTGCGATCCCCAGTCGAATCACTCCGCATTCTCTATGCGAACTTTGAGTTCAAATAAATTATACCTTGACAATTGATGACAAATTGAGTTATGTTGTAATCAGATTGATTACTGTTTTACACAAAATTATGTTAAATTATTTGCGATTTTTTGTTTCACTTTGGTGAATAAATCTATGATTTATCTCTCGTATGCTCAGAGGCATTAGCACACACGTCTTCTCCTTGCGTTTCTCTTAACTTATGTGTCCAACGGCAAATAAGTAAGATTATAATACAAGGATAAAATCAGTGTTCCTTCAAAGGATTTGAAGTTTTTTTAATAGCTTTAGCTACTTTGGTAATTCCACAGCATATTGGCCCACAGAGCAATTAAAAAAGCCATTTTTTGATATAGTTTTCTTTTACCACCAAATTGCAAAGGCAAACATATCAACTTTCTAGGCAATATAAGGCATCATATGGACCTAGGGGAATACTGGTTAAAATGGCATCTCACAATATTGTTTGTATGGTCGGAGATATAACTTAATCTGGAGATGTGTATATCGCCTAACAACAAAATTGGCTATACTTGGCTGCATTGTGACTGTGGGTACCTAATGGGGATCCTCACGTAGCAATTAGCACATAAAAAAATCATCTTCTGTAACAATGCTTTCAGGGTACAATTTACCCAGTGTCGTGTCGCTATTAACGCTTGTAGAATTTGTTATACAATCTAAAAAGTGTATAGCAGTTTTATACTAAACATTTCAATGTAACACTTTATCATTTTCAACGAACGATTGGAATTTGACAACAATTTGCTATATGAACATTTTTTCACAAAAATCTGCTATGCACATTTGTTCATGAAAATTGATCACTGATATGCTTTGCCTATAATAAAGTGATATGGGTATTGACAGCGATGGTGTATAGCATCACTCAGGACAAATGTTGAGAGTAACAATGAGTAACAATGAGCCCAGATTTGTTGCCAGATTTCAATTGCAATTTTGTTGTGAAAATATTTGAATGTTTTTGTATCTATTTTATTTTGTTTGAATTTGATTTGGTAGAAAATGCCTGACCGGCTGACCGACCCTACCTGAGTGAGAGGCAAGGCTCAAGATAACATGTTTTTACTGGGAGCTACTTTTTCAAAAGTAGCGCCCGGATCAGGGGGATTTATTGAGAACCGGGAGCTACTTTTACCTGTCTACCGGGAGCTAACCTTTTATTAAATCAAATTTAATAAGCTTAAGTATAATTTGATGTTTTGGGCGAGCTTCCCGGGCGCTGGTTTGGACAAAAATATCAGCGCTCATTGTTTATTTTTCAGCATAACCGAGCCCTTTGGCAGAAGGACCGACGGGTAAAAATCACCCAGCGCCCGCTTATCTTGAGCCTTGGTGAGAGGTCTGGTCTACCCTTAGAACAGGTTTTTCTCTGTAGCTAAGTCATACTATATAGGCCTATGTATATTTCTTTTTACGGGGAGTCCAGGTTTATCACTTCATCATGGATGTAGGCATCAATTTTTATTCAATTTATATGGATTGCTACGGAGGAATACCACCA
The DNA here is from genome assembly GCA_035610835.1 of Ophiura sarsii. NCBI lineage: Eukaryota > Metazoa > Echinodermata > Ophiuroidea > Amphilepidida > Ophiuridae > Ophiura > Ophiura sarsii. The sequence goes on along the minus strand of CM069458.1, from coordinate 38,553,715 downwards.
CATTTAGAGCGATATCAGATGGATATGGAGAATCTTCTCTCATTTCCCAAATCAAATATGTCGAGGAAATATACTAGTATTTGGAATAAAAATGTATGCATTTCTTTCTATTATACTAACAGATATCTGAAGCTAATCATTTCATGATGGATATAGGTATCAACTGGTATTCCATATATATGGATTGCTACGGAGGTATACCGCCACACTTGGAGAGATATCGGCGGGATATGATGAATCTACTGTCATTTCCCAACTCAAATATGTCAAGGAAATATAACTGGAATAAAAAGGTGTGTACAAAATTTGTGTGTGTATATTTCACTAGTTTAGAAATTACATCGAATCACATCGAATCATCAAACCGGGACATTTTCTTTCATAAACACATGTTGTGAAGTGTTGTGTGTGAAAACAGTGATTCTAGATGTTTCCAGCTGAATATTAATTCCTGTGACGAAATATATAAGAAACCCTGTTCTACGGGCCTGACCTACCCATTTTTTTAGAAATCTGTGGAAAATATTTTCCCGTGCAAATGAATGCCGACCCTAATAAATCTTTTGGCTTGTCAAAATACGGCAAGATTTTTACTGATTTGTTTGATTTTTATGGTCATTTTCAAGGGAAAAAATTATTTGAAAAAAATAAAACACCAGACCGACCGACCCATCCTGAGAGGTCCAATTGCCCGTACAGGGTTTCTTTATTTCGTCGCCGTAACATCACACATTGTTATCAAATTATTCAGAAATTAATAACAGTGGGTGAAATTGTATTCCCCTTCAGTTGCTTCTGTTTATGGTTTTATCTTATCTTAAGAATGCTATCAAATCCTTGATCCAGGGTAATGGATTAGATTGGATTCGATCAGATTAGATTAGATTATATCAGATCAGATCAAGTGTTTTATCAATCAAATTGATCAACTTATCTTTTTTACTCACATCTGTCATCCGCATAACATGTTGGCCTATAGGATATGAAAAAAATACTACAGTAAAGGAAATAAAAAGTATATTTTCCTCACATTCAACACCATCCATACAGAAACCAGTATTTGATAAAGCAAATGTTCAAATCCTTGAATAACATGTTCTTATTCTATTTTCTATTCTAAACACAACAAACAATGGTCATCGAGTATCAACTAATTATCTTGCTCACTCAGTGCAATCCTCCTCTCAGTGTTTTTTCTAATTCTGGGCACATTTCATTGCTAACTTTTTATATTTTTGTTTAGTGCAATACTTTTATTATGGAATGCAGGCTTTCCTTTCCTGTCCCTTTTGGTCCTTTTATCCACCAGTTGTACAATGGTATTTATTTCCAATTATGTATGTTTTCATTTTTATGTGTCTCATTGTTAGGCTATATTAAAAATCTTTTGTCTCAAAGCTCTTCAGTTTTTCAAAACCTAATGCGGAATGCGATTTTTTTTTAAATTTTTTTAATTTCTTTTTATACAAATATAAAATATTGAAATCCTTGATGAGAGAACTTTTGTATTTAAAATGATGTGATCAATGAAAATCTAAAAAATCTGTGAAATTTTGGGATTTTTTTAAAAATCTGAAATTTTGGGATTTTTTTTCTTCATAATATTTTTTTCTAATGCGCATCAATTAACTAACGCGCGCGGAAGGTTTGAGACAAATGATTTTTTTAATATAGCCTAATGTATGTTGTGCAATGCCCACGGAAGATGGTGAAAGGCCCATTGCCTACTCCATCCTCTAGTCTGGCTTTATCCGTATGCTTTTCAATGCTGTTATCAATAAAACTGGAATGATATATAAAGTCTTCCAGGAGAGTGACCGATTAATAATAGATATGGCAGAAATTTCTGATTAATAATAGATATGGCAGAAATTTCTGATTAATAATAGATATGGCAGAAATTTCTGATTAATAATAGATATGGCAGAAATTTCTGATTAATAATAGATATGGCAGAAATTTCTGATTAATAATAGATACATGGCAGAAATTTCTGATTAATAATAGATACATGGCAGAAATTTCTGATTAATAATAGATATGGCAGAAATTTCTGATTAATAATAGATATGGCAGAAATTTCTGATTAATAATAGATATGGCAGAAATTTCTGATTAATAATAGATATGGCAGAAATTTCTGATTAATAATAGATATGGCAGAAATTTCTGATTAATAATAGATATGGCAGAAATTTCTGATTAATAATAGATATGGCAGAAATTTCTGATTAATAATAGATATGGCAGAAATTTCTGATTAATAATAGATAGATGGCAGAAATTTCTGATTAATAATAGATATGGCAGAAATTTCTGATTATAATAGATATGGCAGAAATTTAGAATTCACTCTAGATTGCAGTAATGGCGCTGCTGTCAAAGTCTACCTAAACAGACCTGATGTACGCAAAGCACTGCAAATCAAAGATGGTTTACCATCATGAGTTATAACGCCGGTAAGAGACTTTTTATGTCTAATTGCTTATCAGGATAATCAAAATCAAAATCTATTTTACCCACAGCCAAAATCACCCAAACAGAAACCGGTATTCGATCTTCCAGTAGAGCAGCTCATTAAGCAGAACAAATATGGCAACAATTTGGGTGGAAGTGTTCCTTGCATCAATAGCACTGCTGCCAAGGCCTATCTCAACAGAGCTGATGTACGCAAAGCATTGCATATCAAGAATGGCTTGCCACCGTGGGACATATGCAGGTTAGTGTACTGTAAACGTGGACATTTTTCGTGCTACAATAATTTTAATAAAAACACGCAAATACGAGGGGTATCAAAAAGTTCTTGAAATCACCCAGAAGTGAAGAAGTCAGAAACTTTTTTTCGTTATGTGACCCTTCAGACATCTTTAAAAAGTCACTGTGCAAAGTCACACATTTCTCCACTATCTATGACCTGTCCACAAACCGCCATTGTAGAGCTTCTCAGATTGACTGCCTTTGATTGATCCTCAGATTGCGTTAATTCCAAAACAGCAATAAATAACTTAAAGCGTTGACAGAAAGGGGTAAAAGGTCATTACAAACAAGCTTGGTGATAATAATCTTGTGGGTAAAATGGGGTGTACACAGGTTGACCTCTAATGGTCAACGCTTTAAACTATTTAACTTTTTATTGCTGTTTTGGGAATAACGCAATCTGAGGATCAATCAATGTCGGTCAATTTGAGGAGTTCTACAATGGCGGTCTGTGGACAGGTAATAAATAGTGGGAGAGATGTGTGACTTTGCACAGTGACTTTTTAAAGATGTCTGAAGGGTCACATAACATCTCATTGGGTGATTTCAAAAACTTGTTGATACCCCTCGTATATGTACTTTGTATATAAGGCTATGTATGTAATGAACCTTCAAATCGCAAATTTAAAAGCAAGCGAAATTGTTGAAAATCAGCAAAGCGTGAACATATAATCGCACACAAATTACCACTTAATACAGTATAAGGCAAGCTGGTGAAGAGATAGGGAGAAAGTAGGTATGGTTTAACCAGACAACGGTAGCCAGATTTTTCCAGTCGGGTAACTAATGTTAAAGACATATCTTGCAATGCGTACAAGCATTATTTATCTTCTTTTAAAAATACATGTTTCTTTTTATACCACAAAAGGAAATGTACAAAATGTTTCACATTATTTTTTTATTTTTTTTTGGGGGGGGGGGTGGGGTGGGGGGGGGGGGGGCTTTCAAATAGATATTCTTTTAATTGGATATGTTTGATGGAAATCTTAATACAAAGTGGCATTATAAATTTGTTTTCTTACTTGGTTTGTTATTTTGTTTTCTTATTCATCTGTTCTTTCAGTGACCTTCCCTATACTATGACCTACGACACCATGTACCCTGTGTACAAGCAATTGTTAACAAACTACCGTGCCTTGATCTACCATGGAGACACGGACCTCGCATGCAACTTCCTTGGGGGCCAGGAATTTGTCAACTCCTTAGGTCAGCAAGAAAAGGCACAGCGTAGGCCGTGGATCTACAAGAACCAGGTAGCAGGATTTGTACACGAGTTTGATCGTATCACGTATATGACGGTGAAAGGATCCGGTCACATGGTACCACAGTGGAGGGCGCCACAAGCGTTACAGATGATTACAAACTTTCTGAATAATACTCCACAATAACGTAGATTGAAGATGTACTCATTGTTGGAGATGAAATCTGAAAATTTGCTGGGTTTTGTTCAAAAAGGTATAATTCTGAGACAGAATGTTTGACAAATTTATCTTGCCCTGTTTGTTTTATCAGTTACATAAATGTTAAATCCATAAGTTTAAACCACAAATGTCATTTATGGCTTTCTTGATGCCTAGATTCAGAGATCCTGAAATGTACTTTTTGAGATGAATCACCAAAACTGCAGTTATGTAACCAACAGTGTGTGTGTTTATAGTGAATGGTTTTGTTAAATATTTAATGGTTAAAAAATATCAGTGTGTTTATACTGTTATGGTGTGAAATGGGTATGGATATATGGGAATTGGAAGCAATGTAAAAACTGGTTCTATCTATGAGTAAGCTATCACAAATTAGTCTAGTGCAAAAACTTGTATTGTATCAGTTACACAGATTTATTCCGTAATACTCATAGACTATGGGCTGGGCTACCCTACATCTTTTAATTAAAATCGCTACCTCTGCACCGACAGCCTAGCGGGTCTAGTGGTATGACATTCACTTTCGGACCGAAAGATCCTGGATTCGAATCCCAGTATCGTCAGTTTTTTCTGTAAAACTTTTGGTTTCAATTCATTTTTCTCAAAATGAGGACAATTTTTTTCAAAATTGGAATATGTACAACTAGGCTAATTCATGATAGCTTACTCATAGATAACACCCAAAACCAATCTAAGTGTGGTACAATGTGCCATGTAATCATATTATTGGGTAAAATAAAATAAATATATTTTTTCTTTTCAAAAGATTAATTTATCTCAGTAATTATAGTATAGTGGGCGTTTATCGTTCAAAATGAAAATTGAGATTTTATTTTCATGCAAATGTGCATTTTCAAAGCTTTAGCACAAAATTGTTGATATTACAACTATTTCAATTAAGTTAGAGGCAGCTAGGAACATCAAATGATTTTAGTTGTCATCCTTATGTGTTCATCTATATGTATATTTTGTATTTTGTGTAGTGAACCCATCTGTTATTTTGAGTAAATGTATAAAGGAACATGAGATTGTGACAGACTGACAGTATGCACAATTGTCTGAATTAACAGAAAAAAATATTCACACAAAAACATTGCATCTACTTAATATATGGTAAGTAACATGGAATCAAATGCTATTTAAAGAAGAAAATTATGATGTAATTAAATGCCATGTAAGGATCCTAGAATGCACCTCCAAGCATCCTAACATGTGATTTGTTATTATATTTTAAATAAATATTTTATCATGAGATTAAATTGTGAAATTATCACTGAATATAAAAAGCAAAATGCACCACCAAAAATCTAGTAACCAACACCAAAATTTACTAGCAGAATTTCAGACAGTTTTTCATATGAAAAACAAATTGTTTAGAACTTTTTTCAGTGATTATTTCATGATTTATTATGATCCAATGCTTTTGATTTTTAAGCAAACTTCAGTTTAAACAAATTCAGGGATAGTTTCATGAATTTATTCTTCAACCGTATTTCTTTGTTGTATCAGTATGTTTTCTACACGGATGTTTAACATCAGAAATAGTGTGTGATATTATAATTGCTTAACAAGAGAAAGTACTACTGCACCTTTTTTATAATGCAACCCCTTTGTATAAGTGCAAAATCGTCAGCTGTTATCTGAACCTCAGTAGTCAGTACCAATTACAGCGAACTTCATTAAAACAAAATCTTACATGTTATCCAGTTATATGCTTGAGCTACAGGGTTAGAATTGAGGCAAGAATCTGAGAATCCATTGTGGCAGAGATTCTCTTATACCATTCCATAGGAATCCAAATAGATTCTTGTTTGTTTATACACACAAAATAAATGGAGGAGGATTCTCGTAAAAGTATTCAACAAGAATCTAAATGGATTCTCACAGCATGTACATTCTGGGCTGAGATATGGTCAAAATAAGTCTGAAATGGCGGCCATTATACCAAGATGGCTGATGAAAAAATGAAAAAACTCTTCATTTTATGACATATTAAAGGTGTATGTTCCGATCACTTTTTTGGGGCTATGATTTTTTTCTTCACATCCAGATATTTTGATATCAGAAGCATCCCCATATTTTTCTCATAATGTCTGTAAAATCTTAGGGACCAGAAATGTTCCATTTAGATATTATAGGCTAAAATGTGGTGAATTACTGCCAAAGATGGTTAACCACCAACCAGTCTGTGTACTACTCAATGGGCAAATGTATCGCGACCTTGTGCTTCTAAAAATAGAACCATTGGAGTTATGCGACTCAAACTTTAGAATGTGACAATTTTAAGGATGACCTTTCATGTAAAATAGAAAACATCAAGTTGAAAATCGGGCCAGCAATCGGAACATCTACCTTTAAGTGGAATAAACATGGTTTGCAAGAATCTATATGTACCCAAAATTTTTACTCAAGTACATAAGGGCATGTACTAGAGATACTCTTATATGCAATTCCATAAATCCGTAATAATCCAAAAAATTCTTGTATGTTTATACTGTCTTACAAAGTAAATAATTCTCGTAAAAATTATCTAACAAGAATCAAAATATATTCTCGCAGCATGTGACAAAATTCTAAATCTGGGCCTTGTATCATCGGAAATGTTGCATTCAAGAGAGTATTTATAGAGGCTTCATAGATCTTTGTCAGACTTTTAGCGCATTAAAACACTCATAGTACGGTTTATATAATATATTTTTATTAATAATACTGGATCTTTACAAAAGTCTATGTAAAGTTGTTGCTTTATAATATATTGTTAAACACTCCACTTTCAATACAAAATAAACTAGTTCTGTTTATAATATTCTGTGTGTAGCTATCATTTCTATTATACAAATGGGCTTAGGCCAAGTAAAATAAATTACATGTTGCTCGTCCCCGCCAGGACGAGCAACATGTAATTAATTTTACTTGGCCTAAGTCTTAACAAGTGTAAGGGCCAAACATTTGGTTACATCAAAAGAGGGCCTTTGTCGTTCAAAATGAAAATTGCGTTTTTTATTTTCATGCAAAAGATTATTTTGTAAGCTTTAAAATGACACCTCACTTGATCATTGCATTCACATTTTATGTGAAATATTCAGTGGAAATTCCTTTTATTTCTTTAGTGTTTTCATGCTTTACTTGGGGGTCGTCCAAAATTATCGCCATTTTCACATACGAACAGAGCGTACATAACTTTTTAACCCCTCGAGTTACGTACGCAATAAATGGGGACAATTTCATGGCTTGATAAAAACAGTCTCACCTCTCAACATAGCCATTTACACCTTAACATCGCCATTTACGCTTTGTAAGTTTGTACGTATCTGTAAATGCCGAGGGTACGAGGGGTATCATAAAGTTTTAGAAATCACCCAGAAGTGAAGGAGCCAGAAATTTTATTTTGATGCGTGATCCTTCAGACATCTTTACAAAGTCCCTGTGCAAAGTCACACATTTCTCCTACATTTTTTTACCTGTCCACAGATTGCCATTGTAGAGATCCTCACTCAGATTGACCACCATTGATCGCACCAAATGTGTTCGCTTCCCCCCCTTAAACATGGCTGGATCCGCGCCTGGTGTGGGTATCCCAAACGGATCAACTGTACTCAAGAAGTGGCCGAACGAGCGATTTGTAGGCAAGGGCTTTTACGTTGGAGTTGTTGATTCACAGATTTCGACGCAAGAAATTTAAGGTGTTAGAAATGCAAGTCAAACATTGCCACATTGCATGTGTGAATTGAGTATCAGCAAATATTAATATTTGTTGTCATTTCATCCACATTTTTTCTCAGCTTCCCTCCCCCTCCGGACGTGTTTTGGAATGTTAGACTGTTAGAATGTTAGAATGTAGACTCATGAGCGGTTATGGGCTCATTTCGGTAGATGAGCAGTGGTGCTCCTTCATAGATGAGCCTGTAGGACTCATGAGCGGTTCAGAGCTCATTTCGGTAGATGAGCAGTATAGTGCTCCTTGATAGATGAGCCGGTAGGACTCATGAGCGGTTCAGAACTTATTTCGGTAGCTGAGCAGTTAGTGCTCCTTGATAGATGAGCCGGTAGGACTCATGAGCGGTTCAGAACTTATTTCGGTAGCTGAGCAGTTAGTGCTCCTTGATAGATGAGCCGGTAGGACTCATGAGCGGTTCAGGGCTCATTTCGGTGGCTGAGCAGTTAGTGCTCCTTGATAGATGAGCCGGTAGGACTCATGAGCGGTTCAGAACTTATTTCGGTAGCTGAGCAGTTAGTGCTCCTTGATAGATGAGCCGGTAGGACTCATGAGCGGTTCAGGGCTCATTTCGGTAGCTGAGCAGTTAGTGCTCCTTGATAGATGAGCCGGTAGGACTCATGAGCGGTTCAGGGCTCATTTCGGTAGATGAGCAGTATAGTGCTCCTTGATAGATGAGCCGGTAGGACTCATGAGCGGTTCAGGGCTCATTTCGGTAGATGAGCAGTATAGTGCTCCTTGATAGATGAGCCGGTAGGACTCATGAGCGGTTCAGGGCTCATTTCGGTAGATGAGCAGTATAGTGCTCCTTGATAGATGAGCCGGTAGGACTCATGAGCGGTTCAGGGCTCATTTCGGTAGATGAGCAGTATAGTGCTCCTTGATAGATGAGCAGGTAGGACTCATTTTGCTAGATGAGCCGATAGCGCTCCTGAGCGGCAAAACTCTTGTGCATCAAATACTGTCACAAAAACTGAATTAAAAGTATATTATGTGATCTTTTCCAGGGATACGACACCCTCAATCCTCAAAAAAAAATTGGAAGCAGATTTTATTGCAGATTTTCATTTCTGATCATAAATCATGAATATATTCCAAGTTAAAGAGCGATACGATTCCTAATTACCTCAAAATCATGGTTTTAGAGTGAATTTAGAGTAAAAATAAGTTGCCGGCGCAGACTCCAACAGTTTATTTTCACTCTTGTATCGCCCTGTATTAAAGGGGCACTAAGAGATGTGTTGGAGGGTGCGCCCTCAATTATGATAAAAACTGGGATTGGTATATTTTTATAATTGTATATGTATGAACTTACACCTATAAGGATTAAGGGGGTGTGGACTCTCAGGTACAGCCTCCGTAAAACGGCCGTAACTTCTTCAATATTCATTTAATCTTTATCAACGTATACAGTTTTTTGCAGAAAAGGGTTCAATGAATCCAACCATGATAATGAAATTGACCATTTTGGAAAAAATTATAAAAAACACCTTTTTTTTATACCCATTTAATATCTTATTTATTTTTTGAGTTATAGACCAAAAGTGCCAAAAAATCACATTTTTTGGCACTCTTTGGTCTATTTAACTCAAAAAATAAATAAGATATTAAAAATAAAAAAACGCTCCTGGGGAATGTTATCAGGATTATCATAAAACTAGTATGACAAAATTTAACAAAATACATATTGAGTTATCTTTTGGGTCAAAAAACATGTTTTTTATATTTGTTTCCAAAATGGTCAATTTCATTATCATGGTTGGATTCATTGAACCCTTATCTGCAAAAAACTGTAATACGTTTATAAAGATTAAATGAATATTGAAGAAGTTACGGCAGTTTTACGGAGACTGTACCTGAGAGTCCACACCCCCTTAAGAAAAATCAGCCCTCTTTGTACAAGAAAACGTCGATTCAAAAATGCTCGTAGAGCCGCAACGAGCATTTTACGTCCGACAGTATCCCCTGCAGTATGCGTGATACATAACGCATAGAGGGCGTGTTTCAATAAATACCGATGATATTGTTTTAATCAAGTTTTGCTGTGTTTTTGTTTGTAGAAACAACAATAATGGCAATTTTTGATGTTCATCTTGAATTCTGAAGTACATTTTTAAACATTTAACATTTTCAACACCACTTAATGTCCCTGTACGATTTTATGATCAGAAATGTAAATCTGCAAGAATATCTGCTTTCAATTTTTTCTCGAGGATTGAGGGCGTTCCCTGGAAAAGATCACAAAATATACCTATCGAATCTCGGGGGGGGGGGGGGGGGGGGGGGGGTGTTAGGTGATTTTTCGGGTCAAAAAGATATTACTTTTCCCCCTCCCCCGATACGCACAAAAAACATAGCTTTACTGGTTAGGGTTAATAAATGTCAATTTTTATGTCAATTAAAGAGACACAATGTCATGTTGATTTTTTTTAATTTTAATTAATTTTAATATTTCAGAATTCAAGATGGACATTAAAAATTGCCATTATTGTTGTTTCTACTTAAAAAAAACCCAGCAAAACTTGGAGTAAAACAATGTTTTAAATATGTTGGAATACCACCCCTAACCATGTAAAATGCTGGTTGCGGCTCTACCAGCATCTTTGAAGCAACATTTTGTTGTACAAATAGGGCTGATTTTTCTTAATCCTTATAGGTGTAACTTCATACATGTAATAGGCTACAATTGTAAAAATATACAGGCCCAGTTTTTATCATACATTTTGTAATTGAGGGCGCTGCCTCCACCACATCTCGCAATGCCCCTTTAAGAGATAGATGTGGTGGAGGCAGCGCCCTCAATTACAAAAATATATGATAAAAATGGGATTTGTATATTTTTACAATTGTATTACATGTATGAACTTACTTACACCATGGACTTATCAGAGGGTCTGATAAGTCCATGCTTACACCTATAAGAAAAATCAGCCCTCTTTGTACAATATAACTTTGATTCAAAAATGCTGATCTGGTTAGGGTGGTATTCCAACATTGTTTCAATCAAGTTTTGCTGGTGCTTTTTTTAGTAGAAACAACAATAATGGCAATTTTTAATGTTCATCTTGAATTCTGAAGTAAATAAATTAAAATAAAAAAAATCAACATGACATTCTCACATTGTGTCCCTTTAATATGAAAACCTCATATCCCTTGAAATTACTATAGCAACATTATTGTTCGGAAAATCTTGCTTGGTAATAAAAGGTTTGAAGCAAGAATACCAGTTATTTACCTGCTTATGTCGGAGCCGGTTAAATATTGCAAGATTGGAATGAAATCAAAAAGTGTTTCCGAACTCCCGCGTCCGTCCCCTCTATCCTGACTCTATATAGCTTTAGGAACGCCCTCTAGTTACATGACCGTAACCTGACCTGTCATTGGCTGAAAGTCCAATATGATATGGAATCTATGGAATCTGGATCAAGCATCAAACCTGAATAAAAATGAAAAGGTTTCGCACGAATATGCGACTATTTTCCGGAGACCATATCTACAGAAACGTGAGTTGGTTAATCATGAATCATAAAAATGAACTAATAAAGTGAGGTAGTTGCTATCGCAAAAAGCATGGACTTATTAGAAAGGACTAGGCAGGCCTCCCTTTCCTATTATACCAACTTGTCCATTGTTTAATATGTAGAGCAAATCAATATTGATGGCCATCCTCTGAAAAAAGGTCACACACACATAAAGTCTATGCACACACAAAGTTTTTACCAAAACTCACCACCCCAGTTCATTCTGCTAAATAATTCAGAAGGTCGGAAATGGTCGCAATACACATGACCTACACCAAACAAAAGCTGAGAGGCTTAGCTAACTAATACAGGGGTTCTTTTTGAGGGGTAACATACGGAACAGTAAGTAAATTAAAGTTTAAACAAGTTAAAACAATACACAATGTTATGGTATAAAACATCACAATATACTTGGTTATAACTACCACAAATCTTGGAATAATGTGGATATATTGGTATCGATAGAAAGCTTGAAGGGTTGGCAAGAGAAATATCTGAAGTTCATGTAGTAGCGATGAGTAACGAAATACGGCCACTGATAGCAATTTTCGTGAATCTTCATCCCTACAATAAAATGGGCAAGTCCACATCTTTTCTGGGCAGTGAGCAGTCATTACATAAACGAACAAAAGAGTTTTCACACCTCTGTGGTAACGACCATTATTATCTAAAATCGCTGCGCTCTACCGATAATAACTTAATTTTCCGACGCGCATTACCCTCCCTACCCCCTCCGGAAACCACTGAAAAGGAAAACATCGTATGATTAATACACAATGCGCACAAGGGGAACACCGCTCATCTAGGACGGCTGCGGACGTGAATACGGACAACGATAGGGCCAGCTGCTACATCAATAATATAATAAAAAAGGCAACATACCTTGAGGTCCATTATAAGAACAACAACTAGTTCTGAAATACATAGATTACATCACCTCCTCGTAGCCTCGCTAGGCCCTATTTGCAGATATTAAACTGATCAAGTGAAAAGAAGAAAAAACCCCTCTCCTCTGCCTGTGAAGCCAAATATGTAAGCAGACAGACAGAAAACAAAATGTTTTATATATTAAATAAAAAATATATATAAATATATATTATTATTAATCAAACATCCTAAATCTGGAAAAAAAACCCAAAACAATACAATTGTCATAACAAAAACAAGAAGGACGGAAACAAACACGTCCGCTCGCAGTCAGAAGATAGCGAGTCAATGCAGCTAACGCCTAAATATATCATATTTCGCGCTACTGCCACAACTGCATAAATGCATAAATTATGCATAATTATGCAAAGAGGGACTATACTATGCTCCGACGGAAAATGCCATGGTTTACAATAGATCATTGAGGATTTCGATTTCTAAAGAGGTCAAGTAGTATTCTTTTGTTGATGGTGGATGTTTACAATAGGACTAACTGTTATATTTATGAGAAATTAATACTGCCTAGTCCTTTCTAATAAGTCCATGCAAAAAGTAATTTGTAAGTAAGCTTTTAGTTTTAGGCCAACCGTAGTTTATGAACTTTATGCAATACATGCAATGCATGGACTTGTCTGAAACTGAAAGTCCATGGTATGTATTCTCAATGGGGATAACGATCTTTTCGTAAAAAGGCGATTGGCAAAATACGAAAATAAAAGACTGGATTTCTGGATTTGTAAGGCATCTCAGATCTTCAATCCTAAAAAGCAGTGAAGCTTGTCCAAGTAGCCTAGGGTAGGCCTATATATAATAAGTATAATAGGTTGGGGCGGACCTACGTCACGCCGGTGAAAACAAATCAACGCCGGTGAAAACAAAAACAAAAACAACTTGCGCAGATCAATCAATTAAGGCAACCGCACATTGCGCCTACTGCGGATCAAGTGCGTAACGCTCAGCGTTGAGTGCGTGCATGGAATGTTTTGTTTCTGAAACACTGGTTGCCAAGCAAATTTGCTAAAAATAACTCAAAGTTCCCGTATGTCCACGCCCTCGTATAACTAGGGTGTCCAATGATTTTTTGAAACCTTTTAATTTACCTATTTTTATTGTTTTATCTGAAAGGGCTCATCAATACGAGCATTTTAAGCCCAAAATCAGTTCATACCGTTAATCGGTTGCGGAGATAGGCCTAGGTCCTTTTAAAGATGCAAAAAAACACCTGTTTTCGTCTTTTGGTCCAACTCCAAAACCCCCCAAAATGGGCAGGTATGTTTGGGCAATATTAATTACTATTTCTCAAACCGATACAACTATTCTTGAATTGCTGTTGGAAGTAGCCATGTCTTCTCTACATTTTAAAAAAAAGCTGAGAAGAAATGGCCTAGGCCCTAATGGTTTTTCAGATATAGCCGTATGGAATTCGATGATTTGCCAAAATATGGGATTACCCATAATGCATTGCAAAAGATGTCTCCAGTGGGATTTTGCCCCTGTACAAAGTCTATGGGGAATCAAAGAAAAAGTACCAATTATTATAGCAAGAATGTAAGAGATGCTGTGTAAGACTGGAGAGGTTATTTTCATCTAGATTTGGCACATGTATAACTTGGAACATTATCATTGAAATAGTGACATATTCTAGTGCTAATTAGCATAATTAGCGTCTAATTTGCATATTTAATTGGATTAATCCTATACCCTGGAAATGGCGTTATTTATCCATATTTCATCCATATTATGCAGTACCACAACAATTCTTTCCAAACTTGACCTGTATTGAGGTGGTTATTAAAAATATGGTAAAGTTGGATGCCAAATTTGTATAAGAAACATCTATAGGCTAATTTGCATAATTGCATAATTGATGAATCGGTTGATTACTAACTATCCATGCATGCTAATCAATGCGACAGAGTTAGACACATCTTTTAATTTTATGTGATTCTGTATGTTTTTATCACTTTGTATTATATTTATAACCACAATTTATTTATTAATAAAAATGCAATAAAAGAAAGAAACAATGTTTTTTGTGTATATTGTTGTATTTGTTATGCTGTATTTGTTATTTTTGGATTCCTAGAACTTGGTACAATTACAAGGTCAAATGGATAGAAAAATTCAGTGTATGGCCCATGGCCATGACTCCCTTTCAACTTTCACTGACCGTGGGGCATAGCTTAAAATAAACCCTGATTGATGGAAAAGTTACCTCCATGCACCCCTAGTTCAACACATACTTCATTGTCAGTTAGTAAGGTGGGGGTGGGGGGGGGGGGGGGGGGGGGTCCATAGCCGGGGGACTGCCTGCCTCTGAACCAAAGTGTACCAAACATGGGGCCCTCATAACAAAATGTAAATATATATGCCTATTAATCTAAGAATAAAAGAAGCTTGGTAGGCCATAAGAAATACCAAAGGAGAATAAAACAGGTCTAAAATACTCCACTATGCTTCGAATGCAAGATTTGAGAGTGCTAATGGTGATTTTCCAGCCTCAATTTGGCCTGACCACTTCCCCCTGGCCAGAGCAACCCCTAGCCTAGCGGTCATGTCGCCCGCGCCGCGCCCGTTCCCCGGACTGTTTCCTGGTTTGGAATACGTTTGTGAAGGGGGATGATAAAATATTAATATAATTAAACTATGATGTGATCATATAGTTTAATTATACTGAATAATAAGCAAGGAATGAGGCCTGAAAAGAAAACCGAAACTACTATTTTTACATACGGGTTCAAAATTATGCAGCCTTGCAACGCATTTTACACGTGGGAATATTGGGACGCAAAATGGACAATGGAGTAAAAAATCACCAGTAATGAACATTCTGAAGTGATAAAAGTTAGCAGAATATTGGTTATGAATTATAAACAGATAATTAACAACATTGAGGCACAGTTAGTATTTCGATCAGAATGAAAAAGACATCGAGAAAAAAACAATCGCTAATTTTCACAAACACGTTGCACAAACGTCACAGATAGCCTGTTACGGTAGCGCCCTCAAGGGGTGCTAATGTAATATTCATGAACGCCATGGTCGAGCGCGACAGTGCAGTATTGATGGACAACTGACGGACGTAACCTACATCATGTAATCGCGCCCAATAACCGTAGCTCGCGGCTTATTTTAGGGTTTGGGCTTTAAACGAGGTGTGCATTTGATCTGAAGGGGAACCTTTCAAAAACGTTATCAGATCATGATGAACTGTCAATACTGGTTAAAATGACGGGGGCGAATTCCAAAATCACCAACAGGATCATGGTAAATATAACCGGTAAATGTTGTAAAAAAATATTAAAAATACTTCTCGTTTACCTTGAACCCATTCACAGGTATCAAATAAAAGCATGAACCCTCCTCTATTCGATAAAAATTACGTCAACATCTGACTTTGCTCAGATCAAATGCACGGTCATTTTGAAAAACCATGTTTTACCCTATTAAATCGGCAACATTTTTCAAAAATGGTCTTTTCCGCGAGTGAAATTCTCGACGCGAACCCGGAAATAACGGCCAACATTAGACCTCCAAATAACCAAATATGATTTTATTTCATAGATTGTTAGTACAACATATATCTTTTGCAATATATTCCGAAGTATCATGATTATTTGTGACTTTTTCTGCCCATAACGGCAATTTTAAAACTTGTACTTTGTCGGACTGTGTAAACAGTGTATGCGTGTGCTGTGTGTGGCACTTGTGCAGAAACGACGGGCAAGATGGCGGCGCGCAGTGGACAACCTACTATAACGTCAAAACGTGTCGCTCAGTGCGAGTAAAAATAACTGTCTGTCTACTCAGATCTCAGTCTCAGTACTAAGCAGTTCTGGATCTGGATTTATTATACTCCAAACCAAGACTTGAAACTTGAAGATGACCTGACTTATTTGTTTGGGTGACTGGGTTGCATCGATAATCAGTGGCATAGGCCTAGCTAGATTATTCATATTGGATTGGCCTGGGGGGTGAGAAATAAAAATGAACCGACAAGATATTTGTGAGTCAAGAAATGTGAGCGTAGCGCGCAATTTTTTTTTGACTTTACACCTATTTTTTGCACGATTATTGAGCTACATTTTGGCTTTGTTCCAAAGAACATTGCATTTTGTGAAGAAGAGCACGAAATTTTTTCATCTGTGTACTTTTGACAACTTTTGACCATCTAATGCAGACGTCAGTTTAATGACGCACCTATTGACCCCGGGAAATGACGCATGGTACCGTCAAGGAAGCAAAAGGTCAGTCACAAAATTGACCCATATGTGCGTCATGGTCAGTCAATGTGCCATGAGTGCGTCGCAAGGTGTGTCAAAGGTGAATCAACAGCTAATATAATGTTGCATGATGACGCCCTCTGGATCACTGAGTCGTAAAGATGACTGAGTTGGTAAGCCCCCTCGTCACCATTCATTAGGTGCTTATGACGAGGGGGCTTACCAACTCAGTCATCTTTACGACTCGGTGATCCAGAGGGCGTCATCATCCGATGACGTCATCATCCGATGACGTCATCAATAAACAGACTAGAAACACTAGCTCTGGATCAAACACAATCAGGGAGCTTATATAATGGGAGAGGAAATTCGAATCGCAAAATTGAAGCCTCCCCATATATGGGCATGTGGGCGTGAGTACGCGCGATGTAACTCTTGAGATGACGGCGCACACTCATTAGCATACTTTAGACGCGTGATGTAACTCTTGTAACTTATTAGCATAATTTAGACGCGTGATGTAACTCTTGGAACGGGGGCGCTGTCACGCTAGAGGCTTCAATTTCGGCAATGGGAGTCTGTGTACAGTGGCACCCGCCTGACACAATCCACTGAGAAAGACAACCGATGTGTTGTTGAAACCCGTATGGAAATTTTTTACTAAGTTTCCTAATTGGAATTTGTTAACGAAAATTATTATCATGTTCTTCTGAATTCCTGATGAAACTATTAACGATAGATGTTTGTTATTTCGCGATGGGGGACAAGACTGCATGTTGTATGTATGATGGGATAGCAAGAAAAGTCTGAAAACGTATTCTGCCATTGTGTTACATGTTGATACGTGCCGCCATTCACTTTTACATTTTCATGTTATAAACAGAGGCTGAAAAGAAAGAAGAGGTCTTTATGAAGGTGTGTAGCTAGTATGAAAATCAATGGGAATGTTGTTTTGCTATAATTCCCCCTCCCCCCACCTCCGTATTATTGATACGCGCCGCCAGATAAAGCGGGGATTTGCATATTTTGAGAATAGTAGAGAGAAAGAGCTAGAGAGCATAAACACGCCTATTAGTATTAGCGGAAATGTTGTGGCAATTTGGTCCATTTTTATGTGACAAATCCAAAATGTAATAATGATCACCAAGGAGTTAGGGTTTCTAAATTGTTGTCACATTTGTATTTATTTGATTACAGTGAGTTGAAGTGAGAAGAGTGTCATTTAGGGTTGTAGCTACGCTAGACGGGGGCGTCCGGAAGTTGTGCCCAGCGTCCGGCACTCTTAAAAAATAAGGGTAAAAAAACGGCACTATTTTTTTTCTTTCTTCTTTTTTACATATCACTTACCAGAGCTCAAAAACACACTTTTGTGTGCTTGTTCTTATCTACTCTTTCTCATCTATCTTGCCATTCGTTTAAATACAAATGCAATATTTCCTTGAAATTTAAGGTGAAATTCTAAGCCAATTCACTTCAACGGCACTAGCGATGTTTATCGAAACTCGACTTTGTTTATTAATAGAGGCTGATAGAGGTATCTTGAGTCGTTTTTAAGTAGGCCCTATGACTCCTTCTAAATATGATTTTTGTGGTAATCTACCATATAGCTTACCAGAGCTAAAAAACGCACTCTTGTGTGCTTGTTCTTATCTACTCTTTCCAGGGGTAGAATTTCGGCGCGAATCCGCGAATCGATTCGCGTAAAATCACTACCGCGTGAATCCTCTATTCATAAAAACAAAGTCGAGTTTCGATAAACATCGCTAGTGCCGATGAAGTGAATTGGCTTAGGGGTAGAATTTCGTAACCAACCGCGCGAATCCGTTAAGATTCTCGCGGAAGGATTTGAGATTTTGAGAATCCATGGATTTTTGCGAAATTAATTAAAATAATATCAAGAATAAGGCTATAAGCTTGCACAACTTCCAAATTCGGCATGTTTGTAGACTAATGGTCAAATACCAGTCATCTAAGGTCCTGTTTTGGACTTAGAATTTGTTGTTGTTGCGGGAATCCACCTGGCTGATAGAGCTAAGGTATCTCGAGTCGTTTTAAAACATTCCCAGCTCGTAAGGGGTGTGTGTACATAGACGTTTGTTATTTCGCGATGGGGGACAAGACTGCATGTTGTATGATTGGATAGCAAGAAAAGTCCGAAAACGTATTCTGCCATTGTGTTACATTTTGATACGTGCCGCCATTCACTTGTACATTTTCATGTTATAAACAGAGGCTTAAAAAGAGGTCTTTTTGAAGGTGTGTAGCTAGTATGAAAATCAATGGGAATATTGTTTTGCTGTAAATCCCCCCTCCCTCCCCCACGTCCTAGTTATTGATACGTGCCGTCAGATAAAGCGGGGATTTGCATATTTTGAGAATAGTAGAGAGAGAGAGCTAGAGAGCATAAACACGCCTATTAGCGGAAATGTTGTGGCAATTTGGTCCATTTTTATTAGGAGTGGGCTATAGAGGGTCATAGTTTCAGATCATGCTTGCTACATGAATTTTTGATGACTAAATACGTGCTGACAACATTTTCAAAAACAAATTTGAAATAAATGCGAAATCCAGGGTGCCCCGGCCAAAAAACCACAAAAAGTCGGCCATTATGGAAAAACAGTATTTTGATCATAAATCAATCATTTTTGATCCAATCAATTTGATTTTGATGGCAATACCCATGTTTGTTGGGACATGGAATAATCTTATACAACTTTTATCGCATGACGATGTTTCGTTTTCCTGAAAATGGCATTTTTAGTGAAAATAGCCCTGTGAGGGCGCTGTTTAAAAAAGTACCTTTCGCATCGAAGCATTTCAAATTTTAATGTTGAAATATGATAGGAGTTACATTTTAGGCATTTCCTGAAAATCTGAGCAAAATACCATTTGCTGTTTTGAAGCTACACCATTTTGAACATCTTTGAATTGTCTCCATTGAAACACACACTAATGAAAGTTCGTTGACCCCTGTACTATCCTATGGAAGTGCTTTTAACGCGTTATTGTGATTTTAAAGTGGATGCCACGGTAATATGAAATGAGGTTACATGCTCACATCTTCAGACAATGTTGCTTGACCCACTCTTAACATATTTCATGTATTCAAATTCATTTTTATTAACCCTAACCAGTAAAGCTAGTTTTTTTGTGCGTATCGGGGGGAGGGGGGAAAAAGTGCTATTTTTTTTTACCCGAAAAATCACCCAGCACCCCCCGGGATTCGATCGCCGGACCATCCGCACCCAAATCTGTCCCTCTACCAACCTGAGCTAACTCCCTAGGTCATATGCGGCCACAAACTCCGTGGCCACATATGCCTGCGGTAGGTGACGTCATCGCGGCAATGCAGCAGCACGTGCCTGGAGATACTTTCTGGCAGTGAGATTTAGTGAGATTCAGTGCGCTTAGGGTTATTGCACATCAAAAATTGACATTTATTAACCCTAACCAGTAAAGCTAGTTTTTTTGTGCGTATCGGGGGGAGGGGGGAAAAAGTGCTATTTTTTTTTACCCGAAAAATCACCCAGCACCCCCCGGGATTCGATCGCCGGACCATCCGCACCCAAATCTGTCCCTCTACCAACCTGAGCTAACTCCCTAGGTCATATGCGGCCACAAACTCCGTGGCCACATATGCCTGCGGTAGGTGACGTCATCGCGGCAATGCAGCAGCACGTGCCTGGAGATACTTTCTGGCAGTGAGATTTAGTGAGATTCAGTGCGCTTAGGGTTAATGCGATAGCTACTTTTTTGCCAAGCGCCCTCACAGTCCAAATTTGACCAAAATCAGCTATTACAAGAAAACGAAGGGGTTATATGAGACGAAACCAGCATAGAATGACATACTGTACCCTAAAACATGGGTATTGCCACCAAAATCAAATAATTAAATTAGACCAAAAATGACCGAGTTATGATCAAAAGTCTGTTTTTTCCAAAATGGCCGACTTTTTGTTGTTTTTTGTCCGGGGCAAGGCACCCTGGATTTCGCATTTTTTTCAATTTTGTTGTTGAAAATGTTGTCAGTATGCATAAAGTCATCAAAAAATCATGTAGCAAGCGTGATCTGAAACTATGACCTAAAAATGACCCTCTATTATAGCCCACTCCTATTTTTATGTGACAAATCCAAAATGTAATAATGATCACCAAGGAGTTAGGGTTTCTATATTGTTGTCACATTTGTATTTATTTGATTTACAGTGAGTTGAAGTGAGAAGAGTGTCATTCAGGGTTGTAGCTACGCTAGACGGGGCCGTCTGGAAGTTGTGCCCAGTGTCCAGCACTCTTAAAAAATAAGGGTAAAAGAAACGGCACTAATTTTTTTTCTTTTCTTTTCTTTATTACATATCGCTTACCAGAGCTCAAAAACACACTTTTGTGTGCTTTTTCTTATCTACTCTTTCTCATCTATCTTGCCATTCGTTTTAATACAAATGCAATATTTCCTTGAAATTTAAGGTGAAATTCTAAGCCAATTCACTTTTCAACGGCACTCAGCGATGTTTATCGAAACTCGACTTTGTTTATTAATAGAGGCTGTATATCGGTAGCCATCCAAGTTTTTAAGTATGACTCCTTCTAAATATGATTTTTGTGGTAATTTACCATATAGCTTACCAGAGCTCAAAAACACACTCTTGTGTGCTTGTTCTTATCTACTCTTTCTCATCTATCTTGCCATTCGTTTAAATATACCAATTCAATATTTCCTTGAAATTTAAGGTGAAATTCTAAGCCAATTCACTTCAACGGCACTAGCGATGTTTATCATAACTCGACTTTGTTTTTATGAATTGAGGCTGATAGAGGTATCTTGAGTCGTTTTAAAACATTCCCAGCTCGTAAGGGGTTTGCGTACATAGATGTTTGTTATTTCGCGATGGGGGACAAGACTGCATGTTGTATATGATTGGATAGCAAGAAAAGTCCGAAAACGTATTCTGCCATTGTGTTACATGTTGATACGTGCCGCCATTCACTTGTACATTTTCATGTTATAAACAGAGGCTGAAAAGAAAGAAGAGGTCTTTATGAAGGTGTGTAGCTAGTAAGAAAATCAATGGGAATGTTGTTTTGCTGTAATCCCCACCCTCCCCCACGTCTTTATTATTGATACGCGCCGCCAGATAAAGCGGGGATTTGCATATTTTGAGAATAGTAGAGAAAGAGAGCTAGAGAGCATACACACGCCTATAGTATTAGCGGAAATGTTGTGGCAATTTGGTCCATTTTTATGTGACAAATCCAAAATGTAATAATGATCACCAAGAAGTTAGGGTTTCTAAATTATTGTCACATTTGTATTTATTTGATTACAGTGAGTTGAAGTGAGAAGAGTGTCATTCAGGGTTGTAGCTACGCTAGACGGGGCCGTCCGGAAGTTGTGCCCATCGTCCGGCACTCTTAAAAAATAAGGGTAAACAAAACGGCACTCATTTTTTTTTTCTTCTTTCTTTTTTACATTCATCCCTTACAAGAGCTCAAAAACATACTTTTGTGTGCTTGTTCTTGTCTACTCTTTCTCATCTATCTTGCCATTCGTTTATATATGCAATATTTCCTTGAAATTTAAGGTAAAATTCTAAGCCAATTCACTACAACGGCACTAGCAAGCAATGTTTATCGAAACTCGACTTTGTTTATTAATAGAGGCTGATAGAGGTATCTTGAGTCGTTTTTAAGTAGGACTCCTTCTAAATATGATTTTTGTGGTAATTTACCATATATAGCTTACCAGAGCTCAAAAACACACTTTTGTGTGCTTGTTCTTATCTACTCTTTCTCATCTATCTTGCCATTCGTTTAAATACAAATGCAATATTTCCTTGAAATTTAAGGTGAAATTCTAAGCCAATTCACTTCAACGGCACTAGTGATGTTTATCGAACTTCGACTTTGTTTTTATTAATAGAGGCTGATATAGGTATCTTGAGTCGTTTTAAAACATTCCCAGCTCATAAGGGGTGTGCGTACATAGACGTTTGTTCAGGGGCGTATCAGAGGTTGGTTGTCAGGGGGGGCACAGCCAAAAAAATTCCTGGTTAGAATAATTCTGTCCCGAAATTTTTCGTAAAAGGTTGCCCCAAATTATTTCCCAGTCAGTCACCTCGTGAATTTCACGTAAGTGTGGGGGGGGGGGGGGGGGTAGGGTCAAAAATGTCGCACGGTCACCAAATTTAGCAGTACAAGTACTGCAAAATTTTCTTTCTTTCTTTCTTTCCCTTTCTTCTTTTCTTTCTTTCCCCTTTTTTCCTCCATTTTTCCTTTTTCTCTCTCTTTTCTTTCCCTTTCCTCCTTTTCCTCTTTTCCCTTCCCCCCATTTTTCCTGCTGGGTAGGTTTGAATTTCCTGCTGAGCACCTTCAGGGGGGCACTGTGCCCCCCCCCCCCCCCCCCCCCCCCCCCCCCCCCCCCCCGGCTGTTACGCCACTGCGTTTGTTATTTCGCGATGGGGGACGAGACTGCGTGTTGTATGATGGGATAGCAAGAAAAGTCCGAAAACGTATTCTGCCATTGTGTTACATGGCAGAGAATTATGGTTAAATATGGAATAATTTAGCATTTTCATGTTATAAACAGAGGCTGAAAAAAGAAGAGGTCTTTATGAAGGTGTGTAGCTAGTATGAAAATCAATGGGAATGTTGTTTTGCTGTAATCCCCCTCCCCCCACCCCCACTCCCTCCCCCACGTCCGTATTATTGATACGCGCCACCATTCACTTATACAGCAAAATCATGCAATAAACTAACACATTTAACATGGGAACGGGGAACTAAACATGATTATATATAAGGTTAAAATATCAACTGTCCTTATATTCTACTGCATGACAAAATAGTTGAGCACAAATTTGCTCGAAACGAGTTGGAACGCCTATTGTACTCAGTTGCTAGGACCAAAACTGTGTATTGTACTGATGCAGGCAAGTGTGTAAAATGTGCACTATAATGCAAATATAAGGGCGGAGTTAAACTACCCAGCTACGACTGCACGACTTGATTCACGTCCGAACAATTCCCATACAAACAACACGTTGAGAGAACTCGATTGGTGGTCATGGTGCTATACATGTACAATTAAAGCGCTTGAGAATTGTCACTGTGGAGCTATTGACCAAATAAGATTACATATGACCAATTACACGAAAAGGATTGTTAGAAAAAGCTCCCGAAAATGTTCAATAGATTTATATAGGCACACAATTGTTTGCTAGTCAATTGATGACAAATATGAATTTAGACTAGAATAAAATAAGTTGTCGGATATCCGACAGTTTATTTTCACTCTAAAACCATGATTTTGAAGTAATTAAGAATCGTATCGCCCTGTAACTTGGAATGTGTACGATTTATGATCAGAAATGTAAATCTGCAAGAAAATCTGCTTTCAATTTTTTTTTTTCGATGTTGAGGGCGTTCCATGGAAAGATCACATAATATACCTTTAAAGGAGGAAAACGGGGTGGCAGGGCAATAAAAGAATCGGGGGAGACATTTAAAAGCTAATTTTAAGTAACTTTCAATTTTGACATTAAAATTCAACTTTTTATTATTTGGGGTACAAAATAGGTAGAGACATGCGCTGACAGGAGTATAACTGGGGGTATTAAGAACACGTTGATGGAGTAGGCCTACTCTGATTAAGATCTTGGGTATCTGTATTATTTAAGAGCACATTGGGCCTAGGCTCATGGTGTAGGCCTATTAAGGGCACCATGTTACTTACATTATATCAAGGGCACCTTAGTACCTGAATTATTTAAGGACATACTCTTGATTGATATTTATATAAACATTTATAACGCTTTGATATTACTGACCTCTGCCTATTGTGATATGACTTTAACTGTCCGCTATCTTCGGCACCCGTGTTTAATTTACTTGACTATGATAAAGTAAGGGCACCTGGGTATCTCGAGATAACGGCACACTGCAGTGGGCCTACCTTGATTATGTGGTATCCAATGCATTATTAAGGGCACCTGGGGTAACTGGATTAGGGGGTAGGGCTTAGGCCTATGGGGTCCCTGGATATAATGGGACAACAGGTACCTGCATTTCAGGTCTCATGGGAGGCCTACATAGGTATCTGGAAACACAAACGTAGGCCTACCTAGATTAAGGCAATGTATAACCTGGATTATCGAAAGCACCTGCGATATTCGGATTATTTAGGGCCCCGTCTGGATTATGTATACATGTATAGGACATGTTCTTGATATTATTGTATCAAATTTTCTTACGCTTTGTTTACTTATTCCCCGTGAAATCTTCTAGCGGGTCCAGCGCGAAGCGCTGGTGCCCGCTAGTAATTATTATATTACATGATCGAATGATGCTGATTTAGGAAAACAGAGGGTTTAAATTGATAACTTTGAAATATGCATGTATGAGACTCACTGCTGAAATTTACTCAGCCGTCTGACTATGATGGTATTACTATTATTCCTTGGTTGGTTACACAGCACAAGCGTACATTATACATTAACTGGTTGCTGAATTGCCACTAGTCAAATAACGACCATCCATTCGGAAAATCCATTCATATGCATGTTTCATATACGGTAGACGGAGCCGTTACCATATATGGTGTGCATACAAGCTGAACTCGTAGCAACCAGCGTGTAATGGACTGAAATCTCCGGTCCGTATGTGGACCGGTAATTCGAGCAAATTAGTGTTCTCTGTGTTCGTAATGTGGCCCGGAGGGCGACAATAAGGGGATTTGTTTTGGATGCAAATTTGCTCCAGCAAAAGCAGTGATTAGTGTATTTTGGGGGGAAGAAGGGAAGAATTTGAGTGACTGGTTATGTAAAATCATTGATATTTGACACAATTTGTCATGCCCCGTTCCCATGTTAAATGTGTTAATTTTTCAAAGAACAGGATGGGAAATTAGTACAATTAACATGGGAACGGCCGGCACCAAACAGCCTATTATGATATAAGGGTTAAAAAAGCAACTGTGCCTGTTCTTTTTGGGGCCATTCACGCCAGATAAAGTGGGGATTTGCATATTTTGAGAATAGTAGAGAGAGAGAGCTAGAGAGCATACACAAGCCTATTAGCGGAAATGTTGTGGCAATTTGGTCCATTTTTATGTGACAAATCCAAATGTAATAATGATCACCAACGAGTTAGGGTTTCTAAATTGTTGTCACATTTGTATTTATTTTATTACAGTGAGTTGAAGTGAGAAGAGTGTCGTTCAGGGTTGTAGCTATGCTAGATGGGGCCGTCCGGAAGTTGTGCCCAGCTTCCGGCACTCTTAAAATAAGGGTAAAAAAAACAGCACTAATTTTTTTTAAATTTTATTTTTACAATTTGTGGAAAAAATCATTAAACTGCCTCATAAAACAAGAAATTATGTGGCAGGAACCCTCAAAGTGCATTTATAACCCCTTAAAAAACATTAAGAAGGCCTCTAGACCCCATTCCATGATCCACTGCACTTCGTTCGCTACACTTACTCCGTTCGCTGTCAATAAAATTGTCCGGCACTCAAACTGGTCTAGCTTCAGGGATAGTACTGGATCAAAAATGTGAGAGGTCCTATGAAATTTGTCAGGACCCGGTAGGACTTCTAATGGGTCCCCCAAGAAATTGAGGGGTCCTGAAGTTTGGATATTTGAAAATGGTTGAAACTGATACAGTCGCTAACACAGATACGCAGACTGCGCACGGCCAAGTTAGCACATGTAAATCATATACCTATGTCGTGACCATGTCATATTACTTAATCAGTAGAAGATACTGATAAAATATATTTATATAGAAATCATTGAAACTTTCGCGGAAGCAATTTGCCAGCGATTTAGAAATGTTTGATTTTTAATTTTAATTTTATTTTTTTATGGAAAGTTTTAATGAATTGATATTGTGAGCAAAGGATGGTGTGTAATTTACAGAATTTCGTAAGGTTTCCATTTCCATACATCGTCAAATTTAAGGGGTCCCTTCAATTTTGATCGGGACCCGCAAGTCTTTCCAATTTGAAACCTGACGTGTCAAACAAGAAAGTGAGAGGTCCAGGACGCGTCAGAATGCGACCCCTGTCTAGCTACAACCCTGGTGTCATTTTAGGTCGCCTTGTCTTAGGCCTATCTCTTTGTACAGAGGACACAATGCCATGAGCAAATGCGACTCATGTTACAATATGTAGGTGTGTCATCCCAAGCCAGGGGCGGACTGGGACCTGAAAGCGGCCGTGGCAAAATTATAAAAAGCAGCCCTTTTTGACAATGTCAGGCAGAAGTATGTCGTCCCGGTAGTAAATTTTCGTAAAAGGTTGCCCCAATTTTTTTCCCAGTCAGTCACCTCGTGAATTTCACGTAAGTGGGGGGGGGGGTAGGGTCTGTCGTCCCGGTAGTAAATTTTCGTAAAAGGTTGCCCCAATTTTTTTCCCAGTCAGTCACCTCGTGAATTTCACGTAAGTGTGGGGGGGGGTAGGGTCACAAAATTTCGCACGGTCACAAAATTTCGCACGGTCACAAAATTTCGCACAGTCATCAATTTTCGCACGGTCGCAAAATTTCGCACGGTCACAAATTTTCGCAGTCGAAATTTTTCGCACGGCCACAAAATTGGAGTAACCGGCCCTGAGAGGCCCAAAACCAAGCGGCCCATGTGGCGATCGCCACAGTGGCCAGTCCGCCCCTGTCCCAAGCTATTCCACAAAAAATACGAGCAGACCTGTTCAGAATAATTGGAAGACGAGATGCTGTTAAACCACAATTTCCCCATATAATTACAATACTGTAGGTGAGGTAGGTAGACCACCCAGGTATGGTTGGTTTGTAGGGCAGTTTGGGTGTGTGTTTTTAAAAAAAATCTTGAAAGTTTTTGCAATTTTAAAGAAATTTTATTGCTGAAAATAAAGAAATACATAACAATTTTGGAGGGAAATGTTCTGTTTGGAGGGAAATTGTTGCATTTTATTCTAGAGCATGGTGTTTTTTGTTGATAATAAGGTGCAACTTAAATGAATTTGTTTGTGTGGTATATTTTATGTTTATAGTAAGCCGAGGATTGAAAATGCCAAAAATACGAAGACAAGGCAGGACCAATGCGAGGCAACGCAGACGTCCAGGGATGGTCCCTAGGCAACACCAAACTCAGCAAGACGGCAGCAGTGAAGAGGAGGAAAGTTCTGAAACAGTGAGAGTAGTAGGAATCACTGCACAGCAGCAGGGTATGTGGAAATCTGAGAGGGGGACACCTCCAGCTTTTACTGGAAAGAATTCTGGGAAGAAAAATAAATAAGACCTTCCACACAAAATGGAAGTTTTGCCAAATTGCTTCAATTAAGCTGAGAAGCATACCAAAGTGTTTGTCTGAGCACAAGGATTCTAAAAATGTATAGTTTGCCCCATTTCTGATGTGTGGTTACTGAGATATTGAGAAAAATGTGTAAAGGTGGTTGACCTTTGCTTTTGGGGCCAAAATTTTGAACATGTTCCAATTTTGACAAACATATCTCAAATTGTTCGTCAGATCACAAGGGTTCAAGAAATGGTAGTTTTTACCACCTGGAATTGTTATTGTGCCTTACACTTGTGATACATTTCACGGACATAAATTATGCTAATGAGCTAATTCGTGAAGGGCGCCGCTCAATAAATGACGTCACTCGCATCATCTGGGTTTTCCCGATGTCAGCGGAAAATTCCAAATCGATTCACTGGTAAATTGACTTCGTACATTGTACGCCTGCGCAGAAGATTTTGCTAGCCAATGATTGCCCTAGTGTCAGTTTTTCTGTATTGGCGCGAATCGATATATCAACATACTTTTACCGGATCAAAATTGGTCAAGCCAGTCGAGAGTAACAGAATTTTCAAAAATCTTCTTGCGATATTTTCGGAACTCCAAATTTGTAAGTTTGAAATTCTAGGTCGAGTAAAATGATGTGCTTATTTGTTGTCTGTGAGCTTTTGTGAATATTTTCCAGAATTGGAGTATTTTCCTATTGAAAATAGACAGTTCAAATTAAATGTTGGTTCCAAATTCAACAGACAGCACATGTATTTAGGTACACAGCAATCAGCAATATTCAGGCACCATTTAAGAAAAAACGGTGCCCGGCTATGCAAGGGAGTGTACGGGGAAGTGTACGGGCGTGTAGCGGGGATGAACATGTACACAAAAATCGCATCTGCGCATGCTCCTGTCGCGATCGAAATTCAACACACAAGCAATGGGCGAGTTTTATAAGTGCCTTATACAGGTTCAAAAGGTCACAATCCCTATACAATCCCTATGGGTGTTTCCACAGTAATGAGACCTTTTTTGTTTGTGGCTCTAAATCTTGTTTCAAATTGATTTTCTAGCTCATATTTGGCCAACACTACTGTAAAGTAGGAAGATAGCGAGCACAATTTCAGAATCCTAGCTTAATGTCTTTTTTTGTGTGTACACAAACCCGTATGGTTGTTTTGTACACAAACCCTGCTATTAACCACTACTAATTTATACACATTTATTATTATATTCTCTAAATTTGGACCACCTATACTTACCACTCACACCGTTTCCTTGTCTGGGGGCAGGGCGATCAAAACAACAGATTGATCGGTCTGTGTGGATGTGCCACCTAGATTGGGCTCGGTCTCGGGAGTGTTTGGTTGGTAGCCAGTGGTCCCTTTTTTGTTAGGTTATATTTTCTTGGGGTTTTCAACCACCCCTCCCCTCCCTGTTATAGACTTTTCTTGTTTTCTTGTTCGGCCTGCTGTCTTGACCTGCTCTTAGGCCATTCAGGGTCCTCCACCCCACTTATCCCTGTCTGCCTGTGTTCTCCAGAGCTTATATATTACAATATTACATCATCCACTGTATTGTGTTATTGGCCATTATCCCACTCCTCTACTTATCCCTTTGTTTATCCCCCTGGTTTATAAAACCAGAAGGGGATTTTGTCATCATGTAATGTGTGTCTGTCTGTCTGTGCGGGGTGTGTGTATGTGTGTAGGGGTGGGGGTGTGTAGGGGTGTGTGTGCCTTTTGGTTAGCCTTTTTTTCCAAATGCTGTATCTTTTGAAAGGATGGACGGATTGACTTCAAACCTTCAGTGATAGGTAGGCCATGGTCAAACACTGTAGCTGCTTGTTTGGGGGTCTAATTTGCAAAGGTCATCTGAGGTCAAAGGTCATCTAGAGGTCAAATCGTAAAAGTTGCCCGAATGCTGTATCTGTTGAAAGGATGGACGGATTGACTTCAAACCTTCAGTGATAGGTAGGCCATGGTCAAACACTGTAGCTGCTTGTTTGGGGGTCTAATTTGCAAAGGTCATCTGAGGTCAAAGGTCATTTAGAGGTCAAATCGTAAAAGTTGCCCGATTGACTTCAAACTTGGAGAAAAGAAACATGAACACCGGGTGAACATGTTTAAAATAAATTAGAGGTCATCCAAGGTCATCTGAGGTCAAAGGTCATCCAGAGGTCAAATCTTAAAAGTTGCCCGATTGACGTCAAACTTGGAGACAAGAAACATGAACACCGGGTGAACATGTCTAAAATAAATTAGAGGTCATCTGAGGTCAAAGGTCATCCAGAGGTCAAATCGTAAAAGTTGCCCGATTGACGTCAAACTTGTAGACAAGAAACATGAACACCGGGTGAACATGTCTAAAATAAATTAGAGGTCATCTGAGGTCAAAGGTCATCCAGAGGTCAAATCGTAAAAGTTGCCCGATCGACGTCAAACTTGGAGACAAGAAACATGAACACTGGGTGAACATGTCTAAAATAAATTAGAGGTCATCCAAGGTCATCTGAGGTCAAAGGTCATCCAGAGGTCAAATCGTAAAAGTTGCCCGATTGACGTCAAACTTGGAGACAAGAAACATGAACACCGGGTGAATATGTCTAAAATAAATTAGAGGTCATCTGAGGTCATCCAGAGGTCAAATCGTAAAAGTTGCCCGATTGACGTCAAACTTGGAGACAAGAAACATGAACACCGGGTGAACATGTCTAAAATAAATTAGAGGTCATCTGAGGTCAAAGGTCATCCAGAGGTCAAATCGTAAAAGTTGCCCGATCGACGTCAAACTTGGAGACAAGAAACATGAACACCGGGGGAACATGTCTAAAATAAATTAGAGGTCATCCGAGGTCAACGGTCATTAGAGGTCAACCAAGGTCAAAGGTCAACAAGGGGTTAATTTGTGCAATGAACACCGTGGGAACATGTAAAAAAATAATTAGAGGTCATCTGAGGTCAAAGGTCATCCAGAGGTCAAATCGTTAAAGTTGACCGATTGACCTCAAACTTGGAGAAAAGAAACATGAACACCGGGGGAACATGACCCATATATGACCGTTGACCTCATTTAGTTTATCTCCCAGCCAGGGGGATTCGCAAGTCGTGACTTGCAGTATTTTTTATTTTTTTATTATTATTATTATTATTTTTTTATTAAATTTTTTAAATTAATTTATTTATTTATTTATTTATTTGAACATACACTTTTACAACAGTGGAACCCGTCTACCCGATGGTGCGTTCATAATATATACATACAATAATTGACCAAATTAAAGAACAATAAAATCAATGTCAATTTTTGATGTGCAATAACCCTAACCGCACTGAATCTCACTGCCAGAAACTATCTCCAGGCACGTGCTGCTGCATTGCCGCGATGACGTCACCTACCGCAGGCATATGTGGCCACGGAGTTTGTGGCCGCATAGCCGCTAGGCATATGGATTTGTTTGGCTGAAAAAGCACACTTAACAGAGCCTATTAAATACACGCAAATTACTAGCTATTTCCTATTTGCCACTGTGTAAACAAATTATTACGGGCCGTCTGTGGGGATATCGATTAGCTTCACGTAGATTCCTACACGTAAGATTTTTATTTTTCCAAATTCATGAAATGCCCTGATAATATCTCCATTTAACTCCCTTTCCATCACTCTCTGACAACTGATATTTGACAAATAGTATCTTTATATTGTTAATAAACTTCATGTTAAGGTTGGTGTCAACCCTGTTTGGCGCCAAATTTATCAAGCACTGTAACTTTTAAATTATAAATGTGATGTACATAAAAGTATACATTTTTTGTAATGAAATGAGTCAGAGAATCCATTTTTGGTATCAAATTTTACTAAAATTAGTGATTTTTACATTTTTGCCCAAAAATCACCTTTTTGGCGCCAACATTTTTCAGACAACCGAACAATATCAGTTTTTCATTAAAAATTCCAAAATTTCACCAAAATCATCTAAAGTCAATTATCTAGGAGCGAATTTTTTTTTTTGGCTTTAAATTTGTTTGTTTTGAAAATATTGACCAAAAAGTGCCAAAAAAATGTTTTTTTCTCAAAAATCTCATTTTTGGCACTTTTTGGTCAATATTTTCAAAACAAACAAATTTTAAGCCAAAAAAAAAAATTCGCTCCTAGATAATTGACTTTAGATGATTTTGGTGAAATTTTGGAATTTTTAATCAAAAACTGATATTGTTAGGTTGTCTGAAAAATGTTGGTGCCAAAAAGGTGATTTTTGGGCAAAAATGTAAAAATCACTAATATTAGTAAAATTTGATACCAAAAATGGATTCTCTGACTCATTTCATTACAAAAAATGTATACTTTTATGTACATCACATTTATAATTTAAAAGTTACAGTGCTTGATAAATTTGGCCCAAACAGGGTTGACACCAGCCTTAAGTCATACTGTTAAAAAATAGATGAAAACAGTGAATTTTTATCAATAGAACGATGAGTATGAACTCACTGCTCACAATCCGTGTTTGTGTGTATAGTCAATGGGGCTACGCTCGACCGTAAGATTTTGGTACCGATTTCGTAATTCTTCAATTCAGAAAAGTACAAATGACGTGGGCTTTTCTCAACCAATCAAAATGTATTTAACATGGACATGTGTCAAACACACCAAGTGTACGATGGCGTGTGTATGAGATGTGTACCTTATTTATTTCCAGAGATACAGCTGAATACATGCCCCGTAAAAACGCGTGCACTTGGTGAATTTGACAATAATGTTGTTATTCTTTACTGTGTGAGGAATCGTGAAATAAATAGGATGGAAAAGTAAAATATTAAATGACGCGGGCATATATTTTTCTAAAAATATAAAATGTTGATTTTAAGAAAGAGAATTACTTTAGCTTTATGTGGACACCTGTATGGCATTCATACGTTATACACAGCTCAAGTTAGCTCAGTAGACACACAGTTGGTTGAGATGCGTCCTATACCAGTACACAGCATCGATTTGGATGTTTTTCGCTGTACGAAAAGTGACCCCATGAATTCAATATGGAGTTAGCTCAGTTGGTAGAGGGACAGACTTGGGTGCGAATGGTCCCGCGATCGAATCCCGGGGGGTGCTGGGTGATTTTTCGGGTCAAAAAAATAGCACTTTTTCCCCCCTCCCCCCGATACGCACACAAAACTAGCTTTACTGGTTAGGATTAATAATTATTATAGTCATGTATACAATAGTCTCTAGACTCACTTTGAGTTCATAATATTACATCTAACAGCCCACGCACATTTAAGGTATGATTTGCAGAATTGGTCAAGGATAACATATGCAGAACGGGCAGCTTTAGTGTGTCTGTAAGGCGTGGTGATATTAATTGGACAACCGAGCATTATATACAATTTTGAGTCCAGATTACTGAATAATAAATTCCAGCCAAACATCACTAAACCATTGTTGCATAGATTATTTTCGAGTTTGAGATATTCCTCGACCCTTATCTCATTCAGTGATCTACATGTAAATAAGAAATGTCTTATCAAGCTTTACACAGGGAATAGTCAATGTCCAATAATCCAATTCATTGTATTATTACCACTACATTGGTACTTCAGCTTTTTAATCTTCCACCTTTTACTATTTGTAGTTCTTTTGTATTTGCCCTATCACCATTGCAGTTTGTTTCTAACTCTTAACAGAGTAACATCTTGCCCTTTTTACTGTATATTCTGTACATATAAAAAGCTATTTTTCTTGATAAAGGCCAGTATATCTTGCCGAAACATCGTGTATTATCTTTTTCTTCTTCGTATTTTCCTTTCCCTTTTGGTGTTTCCTTGTATATATTGTTCCCCACCATTGCAGTTGGGTTAGTGATCTTTCACATATGCTACCTGCTATGGTTGTAACATTTTTTTGACACACACATGTAAGTTACAACCGTTATGTTTTCAATCTTGACACACGATAAAAGGCTAAATCTTGAAAAGTTGACCATGTATCATGTGGGTTGTGCTTATTTCCTCAGTTGACAGACATCAATACTTGAAACAAAACCAACTGGGGTAATTTTGATCAATATCAGGGTCTGGAGAATCGTCCGAATGCGTAACGGTTGTAACGTGTGTCAATGTTACAACCCTTATAAAAATAGTCTTGAAATGTCATAAAATGTCATGAAACTAAAAAAAAAATGACAATATATCAAAGTCCTTTCACATTATTCAGGTAGCCTTAATGTGTTGAAAATACAAAATCAAGGAAAGCCCTCCTAACAATTAATTATGCGCTTCAGGAGGCCATTCAGTAGGTCATTTTTAATGTTTGACACACAGAAATGTGCACATTTAATACAAAGGGATATTCAATTAGCTATTGTATCTTTCTTTACAAAACAGGTCAAACAGAAATCATGGGTGCTCATGAACCCAAAGACAGATATGTCCACATCCAACTGCACAAGGGTGATATCACTGCTGTCCAAACACAAGCAGTAGTCATCTTCCGAGCGCAAGGATATAACAATGTTGAAGTAGACGGCACTTCACTCCAACTGCTAGAAGCGGCAGGGAAGGCCAATGTGGAAGGGAAATACCGAAAGGAGATAGCTCGAAAATCCAGAAAATTATCCAAAGGCGCTGTGTTGACAAGAGCAGGGAACACCATTTGCCCACGATATATTTTCCACGTTCATGTAGATCAGGATTGCGTGAAATTCAAAGCAAACGTCAAAGCTGCTCTGCGTTTGGCAGACAGGAAGAAGATAAAGTCTATGGCGTTTCCATCAACAGCAGATGCCTCTGAGTTGCATAGTCTTTATCTTGATGACACAATCCAACTACTGGTGGAATCGTTTCATGAGTTTGCAACAAATTATCGCCCTGCGCACCTCCGCGCAATACATGTGATTTTGTCGAACGATTATTTACTGGAGAAACAATTGTACAAACAAGAAGTTTTGGCCACATTTGATGATGAGAAGCAGGAAAACGCTACGGCTGAATGGTTTTATGAGATTCCGCAGCAAGGTCAGTTTTGTCCCTCCATGCCAGGGTTCAGTTCTACTCTGAAATAATAGCCTCATCTAGGCATTGTGGTGGTGTGTGTAACCACTTTTAAAACAGTGTGACCACCCTCTATAAAAATAGTATAATACACAGCCTTTTCTCAAATAATCTTTGTGTTGTGTTTTGTATTGTTTTTCGGAAGATTTATCCCGGAAATATTGCGCTTGCGGATTGGTTGATATGAGATAATAATGTCATGATATATAGCGGGAGACGTCATTGATATCAAGTGCTATCTTTTAACGTTGTCGTCAGTATAGAATTAGGCGGAGCTAATCGTGTGTTACTATGACGATGGTGTTTGATTGACACATACTGCTTACACGGTAGAATAGCTATTTGCGCTCGGTCTCCCGAAGGCGGGAGGTCAACAGGTCGGCATACGCCTCAACAGGTAAACAGGTCAACAAATATTTTGCGAGGTATCTTTTTGCGAGGTATCTTTGACTACTGAAATAATTATCATCCATCACTCGATATCGATAGATTTTCATTAGAAATGTATTGACATCACCTGAAAACAACTGTATTTCTTAAATTTTTAAATGTTTCAGATTGGTTTAAGTATTACATACAATACAGGAAGAAACAACTGTGCAAACAAGAAGTGTTGGCCACATTTGATGATAAGAACCAGGAACATGCTACGGCTGAATGGTTTTATGAGATTCCGAAGCAAGGTCAGTTTAGTTTTTAAACATCACCTCAATATGAGCGTGTTTCTACAGAGCTATTTACCGGCGAACATTTTATCCTGTTAGAAAGGTGGATACACTTGAGCAGTAACTGTTTTTACAGACATGCAAAAGATGTATCAAAATAGCTGGCTAATCAGCACAAAAACAATTATGGATGTCCACCACAAAATGTGGTCATTTCGGCTGGACGGATTACCGCTATTTCGAACACTAGATATGTCCCTCCATCAGGGTCCAGCTCTCCCTGCAGCTGCTCCCCCCGGGGGGGGGGGGGGGGGGGGGGGGGTGGGGGTGGGGGGTACTCGGATTTGGTTTGGTCGGGGGGGTGCCGCTGGAGATACAAAACCCATACCCATTTTTAGGGGTGATTTTGGAAAAATCGGTACCCATTTTTAGGGGTTTTGCTTCATTTTAGACCAAATTTTAGCAAATTATCGGGGAAAATAGACCTAATTTTTGCAAATGTTCGCGAAAATAGACGAAAATTTCTCGAAAATAGACCCATTTGTAAAAAGTGACCCCATTATTAGGGATTTCCAGCACAAAATCATACCCCATGTTTAGGGATTTTGTGCCCAAAAAGCTACCCATTAGAGCGGCACACCCCCGTATACCGTCTTGGGTGAGTACCCCCCCCCCCCCCCCCCCCCCCCCCCCCCCCGGGCTGCTCCCAGCACCTCCTCTTCAATCCCCTGAACTAATCCATCACTCGATATCGATAACTTTTCATTTTAGAAATGTATTCTATGACATCACCTGAAAACAACTGTCTTCTTTAAAATGTTTCAGATTGGTTTAAGTATTACATACAATACAGGCAGAAACAATTGTACACGTCTGACGCTACAGCTGAATGGTTTTATGAGACTCCGCAGCAAGGTCAGTTTAAACATAACCTTAATCTTTTACAGTGGTGTTACAAGCATAAATGTCCGGTAGGCCTAATGTCCAGCATTAGAAATAAGAAATATAGAGCGGAGCGGATAATCCAGCAGAAGATATATGTTTGGGTCAATTTTCATTTTTTTGGTGGCACATCCCTACCAAAAATTACCCCCCCAGGTTTTCTGCCTATGTTACACATTGTTCATGTTTAGACAGACCTTGAGCCGGATCTTTAGCTCCACTTGTTCTGATCAAAATGTCCCGCAGCATTCTCTTGTAGGATGCGAATTCATCTAAGTACAGGGTAATGGATACAGGTCACATGATGTTGACCTCGCATAAAAGTATGCAAGGTCAACCCCTCCCCTCCCCCCCCCCCCCCCCAAAAAAAAAAACCCCAGTGAAACAGACATCTGTGGTGCGCAACATACTAGCGCAACACATCAGCTGGGCCTCACGGCTCTGATAGCGGAATTTTGTGAGTTTTCATTCAAGCATGAGCAGTTAGCTGATCGGAGTGCATGGGTCAGACTGTGGCAAGGGGGATATGTGCCGTAGGTCCATTGCATGATAGTCCTACCAATTACATAGCCACCACTACATACATTACAGTACCACCATTTGGTAGATATTCATATTTTACAATGTGGTGGTACATTATTTAATTCTTAGATTTGAGGACACATGCAAATTCTTGGGAGCAAAGAAGACCAAAGAGACACAGGAAGGCACCAAGGAGGGAGAAATGTCTACCACGAAGAAGGACCAGGAAGCAGAGAAAACGGAAGAAGGATGAGAGTTTGAATATGTAAGTACAATGTGTGTGGGGCCAGGATGCAATTTTTTTCGTACATGCGTCGAGTTGAATTAGTTGATAATTGTTTTGGTGATCGAACTTGATACGCATTATACACAGGATTACTAATGTGTACGTGGGGGTACTTGGTTCTCCGTTAGTGACCTGCGCTTATTTTGTGTGTACGGTAAAGTGTACCAGTAAAGGACGGTGTTTGATTAGGTCGAAAGTAACGCCTATATTCATGAGGTTTTGAATGAATAATGAAATAGTTGCCTCATTTCGGTTTGAAAAAATGTGACAAGAAAAAAATGAGTTACAGGCGCCTTATCACATTGGCAATGAATCTCTACGCCATGCTCAACTCCATTGGCATACAATGCCACTAATTTGGTCAACAGCTAGCCATTAGCTAATAAAAAGATACTTCAGAGTTAAAATAGTCATGTGAAATTATGTGTTTGTACAGACAAAATTGCTAACACAAATATTCATACAAACACAATTAATTGCATATATTATCATTAAGTAATTAATTCGATAATATACATACAGTACATGTATCTTGTATTACTTGTTGTTATTATTACTCATTTATTATAAGATTATTTTATTTCTCTAAAAACAGAAATGAAATGAGACGTCAAAGGAAGAGCTTTCTCAAAGCAAACCGACAGGAGAGACGGATAAGGGAGAACAATCTGCGATTTAGTGGATTTCCTGAAGGGGTAGAGGAACACACAACCGCAAGAGCATTTCTGCTTCGTTTCATAGCAATGTCAATATGTACAGATTTACCACCCGATGCAATTGACTACGCTCACAGGGTTGGGAGAAAACCATGGGCAGGCGATCCCCTGGAAAGGGGACGGCAAATTATTGCATACTTCAACAACTCTGTAGATATAGCACATGTGTGCAAAGAATACAGAAACAAAGAACCTGAATTCAATGGAAACAGAATTTTCCTCAATGACGATTATCCTCCAGAGGTGTATGCGAAGCGCAAGGCGTTGTTTCCGGTATTGAAGATCTTGCGTGATGCTAGAGTGAAAGCATGGCTCGATTATGATCAGCTGAAATACAGACATTATGGTAGAGATAGAGTCTGTATTATACATCAGACCACAGCGAAATCCACAGCAAGAAGGCTCGGGCAATCACGTCGTAAAACCAGATCTAGAAATCGTAATCGTAAGCAAGATAACAAGTTAAGGCAAAAGATGCGCATTATCGAGTATGTGCCAACTGCGCGTGAATTACAGAAGGCCCAAGCCAACAGGTTCCGGCAATTAAGGGCCCAAGCAAAAAGGCTCCGGCAATCAAAGGCCCAAGCAAAAAGGTTTCAGCAATTAAAGGCCCAAGCAAAAAGGCCCAAGCAATATCGTAATCGATATCGTAATCGATATCGTAATCGATATCGTAATCGTAAGCAAGATAACAATTTAAGGCAAAATATGCGCATTATCGGGGATGTGCCGACTCTGCGTGAATTACAGAAGAAGGCCCAAGTAAGAAGAAGCCTCCTGCAATCAAGTCATAAAGCCAGATCTAGAAATTGCAATCTTAAGCAAGATGTGCCGACTGCCCGTGTGAAGTCTTTCCGCTCTCCAAAGCCCCAAAGGAAAAGGAAAAGATGGACAAGGATGAAAAAGATGGACTACACCAGGTCTAAAATAACTATTGTTATGACAATGGAAAGAAAAAGACAAACATTGTACATTGTATAGAAGATCGAACTGCTAACAAATATGTGACCAGTCGCGTCAAAAATGTTGTCGGCAAACACACTTTTGAGATAGAGGCCAATATATCGAGGGTAACCGGTTGAGCGTCAAAAGGCCTTTAAAAATGCTATTTTGAGATAATCAACTTTCAAATATTTGAAATATTTGGGACTCATTACAATACAATGTAGCACCCAACTTATAACTCTAATCATAGTGCAGTTATGCTCCACGGCAAATGAGCGACAACCCTTGACATGCATACCAGGTTTATTAAAACTGTAATCCTGTTTTACAAATTAGCCCTGATTAGTCAAGTGATACTTCAGCAGCCAATGAACGAGCTGGTCAACGACCTATGGGTTGACCCGTCCATCTATTGTTTGAGCGAATACTCCTCTCGGCAATTAAGTAACAGGTCTGGAATAGTCAATTTCAGAGACAAAATAGGGGTGTTTGTTAAGAAATAGACCCGATATAATAGTAGCAAGCATGGACTTACTATAAATAGAATAAGTCCATGGTTGAATTAATATCAACGCTTGATAGGATGAAAACATTATTGAAATGTATGATTGTTTAGAAGAAGTATTGTCTAAATTATCTGCAATTTAAATGAATAATTCTTATATATTATTCCAAATTCTGGTACTTGTTTTATGAATATTATACTTTAGTCTTTTTGTCATGATTTGCCTCCATGTTTAGAGCCCACTGTGTATTTTATACCCATACTGTAAAACTACTTAATTTGGCTAGCAATTTAATTTCGCGAGACGGTCCAATTCACCAAAGTATTTGCTCCCAATTATATTATTTTATATTTATATTTATCAATGACAATATAGCATACAGAAAGATTATATAAATAAATGTAAAATTGAATCGCCCCAAATATATTAATGCTAAATTCACTAAATTTAGTTGCCGTGAAATTAAAGTGTTTTACTTTACAGATATTCCTCCCAACTGGTCACAATAAGCGCCACCCATATGTTTTCCAAACAACCTTGCCCCATGGGTCGATTGAAGCTATCATCCCCCACCAAAAATGGTAGGGCCAATCGATATGGTCGATATCTCTCACTCTCATGGTCCGCTGATTGCTAGATCTTGGTTGGTTAACTTGCGATAACTAGGGAAAAATATGAGGTTGTTGAATAGTCTATGGTACTGCTTTTCCAAGGTCAAAGCATAATAAACAATGGCTTAAAATGATAAGTGGACCGCCCTCTAGATCGTTCAAAATGTTACGTCAAGTGGTTTTTATACAGCGACGAAAATAGTCAGGGCGACTTTGTGAGAAAGATGACAGGTTTTGCCGTTGACTTTAACAGGACAAATTTTGACACGGCAATAACGAGACTCAAAAAGACGAGATATAGTCCTAATAAAAATGGCGATGGTCCTAAGTTCTCGTTAACCTATACCCATGTAAATTAAGTATGTTATATTTAAAAACATAACTTGTATTAACCGCTTGTCCAAAACGAATCGGCCGGTTAGTTTTCATGATATAACTGAAAACAATCTGTCCCTATTCAAATTGCACGTAAACTTTGTGCGTGCAGCAGGTCAATAATGCTTCAATTACAAGCGCACTGTACTGTGTTCAATGGGAAAACGGACAATAACTGCAAGATGTCTTAGTCAAATTAACCCTAACACTCTTGAGTACTATTTACTACGATGCGGTGTGCTTGTGTCACCCGGCTCGGCAGTTTTTCGATGAAATAATGGCCCCAGGGTATATACAGGGCGGAATATACTTCGCCCTATATGGTTTCCCGCCTGGGCCTAGCGGTAGATCGTCTGACTCTGAACCCAGAGGTTCGGGTTCGAGCCCCGGGGGAGTGGGGGCACTTTTTCCCCCCCGCTATTTGGCCACGAAAAAAAAATCTTTGGAAAAGATGCCTCGGGGTTAGGGTTAAGAGTGTTTATAAGTAATCTCTTTATGGTTCTGAAAATCTAGGTTATATGGAATGGATTATTTTTTGACCAAAATATCAATATGCACCCGTTTTTATGTGTTTGTGTGAGAGATGGTATAATAAGGCCCCAAGAAAAGGTTTGTCTCAGAACGTTCCTGTTGATTCAAGCTTATACAGAGAACCACAGGGAAAAAAGGAAAAATGCATCAGCGCCGCATAGAGCTACGCGCTAAAGCCTATTTCACATACCAATGCATGCGCCTTATTGAGACAAACCTTTTTTGTTTTTTGGCCTAATATCAATTAAACATGTTACGGTTCATCCTAGACCTGCATGATGTACACATCTAGTTAAAATGCACAATTCTTATAATTAGATATCAATCTAGATTATACGAGGGTCAGTCATTACGTAATGAAAGTGATCATGGTATGTAATGCATTAACGATTCTATTGAGTGTTAGTGTGATCAATACAAAGTATGAACCTTTGTCTTTCAATACAAAGTATGAACCTTTGTCTTTCAATACAAAGTATGAACCTTTGTCTTTCAAACAATACACTTTTGGATTTATAAGTATGAACTATGACGTCATAGCATTAGCTTAAAGTTAGTACACTTGGGACACTGCTAAATCAATTATTTGGCGGAAATTTGAATTGTTTAAATGTTATCTGTTTCTATGCTTGCATTGCCGAGATACACACAAATGTTTCAATTAACCCATATTTCAACCTATCACATATCCAGCCAAATATTGACCAATTTTAGGCAGTGTCCCAAGTGTGCTTAGTTTACGCTAATGCTATGACGTCATAGTTGATACTTAGAAATCCAAAAGTGTATGGTTTGAAAGACAAATGTTCATATTTTGTATTGATTACATTATCCCTCAATAGAATCACCCATGCATCCCATACCATGATCACTTTCATTACTTACTGACTGACCCTTGTATTCATCTACCTCTTTGTGTTGATGTCAGAGCTTATTCTTCTGATTGTCGCAGCATAACCTGCGAGTGCCAGGATTTTGTATTTGATCATACAGGTGCATACATTTTGTGTATTTGAATCACATTCTCGATAAATTCAAAACCACTGTTCCTTTATAGATGTTAGCGTACTGGATGATCCATGCACTGTCTGAATGAGTGTGTGGTCTACCTCGAGCTCCGCCCACACGCAGATAACCTCTGCGTAGTATGCGTAAAAGGAATGGTGGCTTTTACTTCAATGATAAGGCAAAAAAAGATGTTTGGTTGCCCTCAGAGGGCAAAATTTTGGAGACTCTGTAGGTCGATCCTTTCTTTTTTTTAGGGCGTGATGGCGTTTTTTAATATGATTTTTTTTAAATACAAATTTCAATGCTGTTTATTGCCTCTGACATGTGGTGTTTATTTTTAACTGTGAAAGAAGAATTAAGACTTAAATAGTAACAGCAATTTTCGAATTTTATGTGTTGATTTTTCTTTTTTTTAATTATTAAAAAGCGATTTTTGGGTTGGTTGCGGAGGGCAACCAAACATCTTTTTGGCCTAAACTTTGATTACCAGATTCTATTCTGAAGGCTGATAGAAATCAAAGCTGGTTATTTGTTTTAACTTGAAGCCAGTACAAGTTACCATGCCATATTTGGATTGATTTACAATCAGCATCAAAAATGGTGGTGAGGGATTCCTATGTCTATTTCAATGATTTATTTCTTTTTCTGTAACAAATGCATACTAAGTGTAAACACTGAATTATGATTCCCATTGGTATATGTGACCCCTGGTGGGGGGGGGGGGGGGTACTCGGATTTGGTTTGGTCGGGCTGTGCCGCTGGAGATTCTAAACCCCTACCCATTTCTAAGGGTGATTTTTAGGGGTTTTGCTTCATTTTAGACCAAATTTTCGCGAAAATAGACCTAATTTTGGCAAATTTTCGCGAAAATAGAAAAACAGGACCCATGTCTAAGGATTTTTCAGTTGAAAAGCCTACCCATGGCTAAGGATCCTTTATAGATGTTAGCGTACTGGATGATCCATGCACTGTCTGAATGAGTGTGTGGTCTACCTCGAGCTTCGCCCACACGCAGATAACCTCTGCGTAGTATGCGTAAAAGGAATGGTGGCTATTTTACTTTGATAAGGAAAAAAAAAAAATGTTTGGTTGCCCTCAGACAGTCAGTAAGATCGAATTAGAATATGCGAATTTTTAAATTCGTGTCCGACTATGGGGGCCGCCATTTTGTTTTAAAAGTATAATAGTGTCCCGGATGTACACAGTTAAGTGTATAGCAATTAAAGTGTTTTTTGGCTGCGGGGAAATTCTATTAATTTGGGGTATGTTTAAACTTGTGAATCCGATAGTTCAATGTATTTACAAACTTTTCACCTACGGCAAGCAAAATCTATAGAAGGAAAAAGGAGTAAAAAGTGATTTTAAACCCCAAAAAAGTAACAAATTCGTTCGTGTAAGAGGTGGTTTTGTCATTAAGTGTATAGCAATTAAAGTGTTTTTTGGCTGCGGGGAAATTCTATTAATTTGGGGTATGTTTAAACTTGTGAATCCGATAGTTCAATGTATTTACAAACTTTTCACCTACGGCAAGCAAAATCTATAGAAGGAAAAAGGAGTAAAAAGTGATTTTAAACCCCAAAAAAG
Organism: Ophiura sarsii; assembly: GCA_035610835.1. Taxonomy (NCBI): domain Eukaryota; kingdom Metazoa; phylum Echinodermata; class Ophiuroidea; order Amphilepidida; family Ophiuridae; genus Ophiura; species Ophiura sarsii. The sequence continues at coordinate 38,510,155 of CM069458.1, read as the reverse complement.
TAACAAATTCGTTCGTGTAAGAGGTGGTTTTGTCATTAAAAATAACGTCATTTGTTTTTCGGGGTCAATTGAACGCACAAAATATCATCTGGAATCGAGTTAAAGTCAAATTTAGTTTATTTAATGATAAACTGGGCACTCCATTCAAGAAAAGGCGTCATTAGCAGCAACTATAATGACGTAATTTTAAAGATGGCGGCCTCCATGAATTCGCCGCACGAATTTAAAAATTCGTCTTTTTTTATTCGATCTTACTAACTGTCAGAGGGCAACATTTTGGAGGCTCTGTAGCTAGGTCGATCCTTTCTTTTTTTTAGGGCGTGCGTGATGGCGTTTTTTAATAGGATTTTTTTTAAATACAAATTTCAATGCTGTTTATTGCCTCTGACATGTGGTGTTTATTTTTAACTGTGAAAGAAGAATTAAGACTTAAATATTAACAGCAATTTTCGAATTTTATGTGTTGATTTTTCTTTTTTTTAATTATTAAAAAAGAGATTTTTGGGTTGGTTGCGGAGGGCAACCAAACATCTTTTTGGCCTAAACTTTGATCACCAGATTCTATTCTGAAGGCTGATAGAAATCAAAGCTGGTTATTTGTTTTAACTTGAAGCCAGTACAAGTTACCATGCCATATTTGGATTGATTTACAATCAGCATCAAACCTTTACTATAAATGGTGGTGAGGGATTCCTATGTCTATTTCAATGAGCAAACCTGATTTTTGATTGAGGGTAGCTGCAAAGAAGTTCTGCTTTTTCTGTAACAAATGCATACTAAGTGTAAACACTGAATTATGATTCCCATTGGTATATGTGACCCCTGGTGGGGGGGGGGGGGGGTACTCGGATTTGGTTTGGTCGGGGTGTGCCGCTGGAGATTCTAAACCCCTACCCATTTCTAAGGGTGATTTTTAGGGGTTTTGCTTCATTTTAGACCAAATTTCCGCGAAAATAGACCTAATTTTGGCAAATTTTCGCGAAAATAGAAAAACAGGACCCATGTCTAAGGATTTTTCAGTTGAAAAGCCTACCCATGGCTAAGGATGTCTCATGAAAAAACGACCCACTGGAGCGGCACGTCCCTGTATGCCTTACATAGGTGAGTACCCCTCCCAGGATGTGACTGCCCATTTAGGCAACGGGAAAAAAACTCTGAAATACGGCCCCAATTGACACTGTTTTGTTTCTTTTATTGAATTTGTGAAATCTTTTTATACAATTGCTGGAAAATGTTTTAGAAATGTTTCTATACTCTATTTGGCCATCTCGAGAGAGTGACGTAGCTGCGTATTCTACTAATTGCAGCACATAACGCGCCCGCCTACTCGAGGCGCTGGCTTATACACGCAAGCGTTTGAAAGACGGACGATACATACGCGTGCGTAAAAGCTGCGCCTATTTAGTTACGTCACTCTCTCGTGATGGCCAAACACAGTATAGTATGCATGTGTAGGACAAATGCTGAACTTTTTTGCTGCTGGCTCAAGTAACAGAATATGAATATTAAGTCAATAAAATTCCATAAATATAGTATAATATACTTTTATTAATAATACTGGATCTTTTCAAAGCCTAGGATTTGTAAAGTTGTTGCTTTATAATATATTGTTAAACACGACTCCATTTTCAATACAAAATAAACTAGTTCTGTTTATAATATTTTGTGTGTAGCTATCATTTCTATTAGTATTATACAAGTGTAAGGGCCAAACACTGGGTTACATCAAACAGGTGCTTTTGTCATTCAAAATGAAAGTACAGATTTCATTTTCATGCAAAATATTATTTTGCAAGCTTTAAAATGACACCTCACTTGATACATTTGGTCAGTGAATTCACATTTTATGTGAGATATTCAGTGGAAATTCTTTTTACTTACTCAATATCTTAACTCTTTGAACCCGGAGTTATTATAAGGGTTCGGTACACCCACCCTGACTTCTCCGGGGGTAAAATGCTTAATATAGTACACCTATATCATCGGTAATATATGGTACCGATGATAGAGGGCAGTATGCCATTGTACTACACGTATAACGTAACCTATTTATAACATAAAAACGTTCGTTTTTATCGCCAAAATTGCCAATCATGACCGTAAAACAATGCATCCCTGTCTACCTGAGAATCATCTGCGCCATATTGGGTTGCATATTCATCCAATTTCGCGCTATTTTTGACTGTTTTCTTCAGCTAAATGACATCAAATCACAACGAAAACCTTGCGAAACAATGTATTTCACATCGGGTGAACATCACATGACTTTCAAGTCACATGACCACTCAGTAATATGATCAATGTGTCACCTGGTCGCTCAGGTCGATTTTTCAACCTATCGGGTTATACGACGTTCTCCAATAGGTCGATAAAATCGACCTATCGGGTTCAAAGGGTTAAAATGCATACTGCCGACAAAAAGCTGCCTTTTGATATATTGACCAACCACTTATTTTCCCCATGAGTGACAATTAGATTGAACAAAGCATATTTTAGGGACCGTTCATTATTTATAGGGGAGGGAGGGTTGGGACAATTTCGAGACTTGTATGTCAAAATTACCTACCCCCTGCCCCCCTACAGCTGAAACTGAAAATTACATGACCCCCCCTGCTAACCAGTAGCTTTTTACACAACCCCCACCCTCCCTGAAAAAAAATCAACTTGTCACATACTTAAAGGGGCTGCCTATACCTTTGGCAAATTTTGATGCCCCTTCTTTTTGTTGTGTGAAATTAGTAAGAGCCTGACGTTTTGTCATATTTATACATTTTAGGTGGTTTTGTGAGTCTTTATAACCCTAACAAGTTAGAACATTCTGAGCAGAAACGTATAATCCAGTGAAACATACTACTTTTGTGAGCATATGCTGAGATGAGGTGTAAAGCATGTAATAAATTACATTTTTTTTAAATCATAAAATTGGATTTTGTAACATACAAAGAGTGGAAATAAACTGTAATTAGGAATCGTATGGCTCTGTAACTCGGAATATATTTATGATTTATGATCAGAAATGTAAATCTGCAAGAAAATCTACCGTACTTTCTAAAAAATCATGAATGTCGCCCCCTGGATAAGATCACATAATATGCTTTTAAATGTGCTTTAGACACTGTGGCTCTAATTTATCGACCATTGATGATTTAGGCCTATATAGATGTTTTCCAACAGATCTTTGAGGCACAGAAAAGATTTGCTGTCCAGAAGTAGTCTCATTCTCATAGTAAATGTTTCTGAAGTCAATAGGTTTTAAGAAAATATGCGCGAAACGCAGAAAAAAGGCATTCCCTCAACAATAGCCTCTAAAATCACCCCCATCTTTATAGTCTAAAAAAAGTTACACAACCCCCCTTAAGAATAAAACTTAGTTCCATAACCCCCCCCCCCCTATTTCAACATATGAAAGTTACATGACCGCCCCCCCTATAGTTTACCCAACGCCCCTCCACCATAAATAATGAACGGTCCCTTATACTCCAAGTTATGGTCCAAACTAATAATTGCACATAAAATGTTTTACAACCTTCGGAATATACCAATCTTGACCTAAAATACAATGTTTTTTCTTCTGACTGTTTATTGAATCAATACATTACATAAACTCCCAATTATTGAGTTGTTTTTGCCAAGAAAATAACTTAAAGGGGCACTAAGAGATGTGTTGGAGGCTGCGCCCTCAATTATGATAAAAACTGGGATTAGGATATTCATATAATTGTATTGTATGAACTTACACCTATAAGGATTAAGAAAAATCAGCCCTCTTTGTACATAGTATTAATAATTAAAGTGACCTCATCCATTTTTCAAAACCTGCAACACTCAAAATAAATTGTGAATACATCTTCACCTGCCTGACCACAAGCTATCCATACTTCCCTTGCTATCATTTGTTTAGAATACTTGTGAAGAATACTTATTGTTATGTCCCAATGCGTGGTGGTTTTGCCCATTCAGCGGACTGATCCATTGTTAGTGTCATGTGACTGATTTGTTATGTCATGTGACTGATTGTTATGTCATATGACCTATCATATGATTCTTAGTGTTTTTATTTTAGGAGAAAGAGAAATCATTCCAAAAAAATAAGACATTTAGTATTATTCATAGGATTATTTACCTTTATATTTATCTTTTTATGTGTAAGCCACATCACATAACGATTTGAAAGTTACTCAAGTCAATTTTATGTATTTTAATTTGCAAAAAATATGTCAATTATTGTTTGGAAACACTCCCTAAACAAATGATCAATCAATCATTCATTTTCGCAGATTAAAATGAAAACTAGTCTTACGGTAGGATGTTGCTGCTTACTAGTAATGCTAGCAATCCCTAGTATATTCTGCCAGCCTGCTGAAGACGAAGTGACATCTTTACCAGGCCTTTCAGAGAAACCAAATTTCAAACATTACTCAGGATATCTCGATGCTACCGGCACAAGACACCTGCATTATTGGTGAGTCTAACTTGGTTATTAATATTGCCATGGTATTAAAGGTATATTATGTGATCTTTCCAGGGAACGCCCTCAACATAAAAATAAAAAATAGAAAGCAGATTTTCTTGCAGATTTACATTTCTGATCATAAATCATGCATACATTCCAAGTTACAGGGCGATACGATTCTTAATGACTTCAAAATCATGGTTTTAGAGTGAAAATAAACTGTCGGAATCCCGACAGTTTATATTTTTCACTCTAAATTCAATCTAACACCATGATTTTGAGGTAATTAGGAATCGTATCGCTCTGTAACTTGGAATGTATGTATGATTTATGATCGGAAATGTAAATCTGCAAGAAAATCTACTTTCTAAAAAATATCATGAATAGAGGGCGCCCTCTGGAAAAGATCACATAATATGCCTTTAAGGCAGTATACCTAACTTCACGTACCAATGGTCCAATTGCTTGCAATTGGTACATGACATATACCCTGGTTTTCAAGCCGATACAACTGTGTCACAGCAGCGAGTAATTTTCATGGAAATATTTCTTGAACACCGCAAAGGTTAGACGTTTGCAAATAAGATTATCAGTAATACGTTTTACTACACTCTACACAGTGCGTATCACGACGTATGAGAGCTATGAAACAGAGCTAATTCCTACCTACCTTATTTTTTAAAACCAAACAACGGAAGCAGAAAAACAGCGCATTATCTGAGGTGTGAAAATGAAAATTTGTGAATACATGTCGTCTAAACGGATTAAGATAGCGACTTCCTTTGTGTGTACCACCTGTGTCTCTTCAACAACTGTCAAAGTTCTCGAATTCCACGCATTGATTTGTCGGACCGCGATGCAAATGAAGCGATGCGTCATTTTAGTCTCTTTGACTGTGGTTTCAGACGAACGCTGCACATGTACAAAGTGAATTGGAAACAGCAGCGTCGTAGCGTTTTACGTAACAAATCTGCACTGCAGGGACTGTGATCAACGCATGTGATATTTTTTTGTTTACCACTATTTTCTTGAGTGGCGCATCTCTTATAAATTTCAATATTTTTAACAGAAAAAACCCCCCGATGTCTGTGCATTAATCACGAAAGAGTACATAGGATATACACCAAGCCCACAGTTGCAAAATAATTCAGAATCTATGTAATCTACAAAGGTAGGAATCATCAATAAAATCATGTTGATATGTACACGTGTTATCTGGACTTATGATGTACAGCACAAGTCGGCCTAGAATTTGCGTGTAGTAAGGCAGTACTCAAACGCAGATATCGGAATCTCGAACGGCGTACATATAGTCCAGATAACATAGTGTCAAGTGTGTTGGTGTCATAGACCTGACAGGGAAGTCCTCTTTTGGTCTATACACTAGCGCATTCGACATTTGATCGGAAGGTCCCGGGTTCAATTCACGGCTGGTGCTCCAAAATGTTGCTGGTACATATCTCGTGAATTATTATATGTTACGGCGGTACGTGACAAAATTGGTGGCAGTGGTGGGATCTAAATCTATATATGTTAGGGGGGTATGTGACAAAATTGGTGGCAGCTGTGGCCCCTGGTGTTTCTTAAGGTTGTTCCTATGGCTATTTTTTTATTTGATATTTTAATAGAGCTTGCTGAGCTCCACCATAATCTGAAATTTGAGATTGATCGGAGGTACGGTTTTCTAGATATGACAATTTTATTGTCAAAAATGAAGCAAACTTGAGGCGTTCATTTCTTTGGTTTTTTTGGGTTTTTTTTGACCCCCTAGCCTACCTAGCAAAATAATGAATCTATGCAAAAATGTTTAATTAATTTTTACAAGAAAAGTATAAATGCTACAAAGCTGACATTTTGGCAGCTTGTTAATTATAATTTTTAAAAATTTCCTGTGCTGCGGGAGGCTGTAAGACATCTGCTTAATTAATTTTACTTAATTATCTAAAACACAAAAAAGCAACAAAAAAATAGGCTAATTAATGCACTTAATTAATTTTTTCAAGTTCATGCGCGTTACTAAATGTAATGCCACTTGGTGTATATGTTGGCTATACAACTCTTCTTAATTCCTGTGCTGCGGGAATCTAAGGGAGTGTTCAATAAAAAATTAGAGCAAAGACAAAAAACTAAATTTTTATAGAAATTTTACCTAGGGAGTCAAAAAAAACAATATAAAACAAAAGAAAATAAACTGCCCTCTGTTGGCTGAAAAACAATACAAAACAAAAGAATTCAAAATGACTTAAAATGTTTTTTTGACAATAAAATTGTCATCTAGAAAACCGTACCTCCGATCAATCTCATATTTCAGATTATTGTGGAGCTCATCAAGCTCTATTAAAATATCAAATAAAAAATTAGCCATAGGAACAACCTTAACACCAGGGCGGGCCCACCCATTGTGGAGCGTATTTAATATTGTAGTTAAGTTGTATTTACGGCTTGAGGATGTGCCTTGTTTGGGGGGGGGGGGGTATTGTCACCTAGGATCTTTAGGTTTGCTGACAATATCTCTGAGTTTGGTCGATTTGGTGTAGTAAGTTTTAAAAACCGGCACAATTTAAGAATCGGCAAATTTTGTCTGAGACACCTTTTGACAAATGGCATGAACGTGATAGTATACCTTTGTAGTCATCTTCCACTATCTTTTCTTGGCTTAAATTATTACTTTGTCTTGTAATAGCTGTAACGTAGATTAGTATTGTGTAAAGTACGTAAATAAAGAGGACTCGTGGAGACCGTGCTTTAGGTTAGATGACCATTGTAATTAACTCAATGTATTTAGTACTGCGCATGCGTGATGTAAAGCGCTAGATCTGGTGATCTAATAACACATTATAATATATAGGGTTTACTCCCTATAACATCTCCCTTCCTTTATGGAAGAAGGTTTTAAAGTCATTGTCCATCTATATGATTATCATGTTATCAACTGTCAAGTTACATGTATTTGAAATAAACATTATGCTTTATGTGAGCACATTATGAACAGTCTGTTGTTGAACTAAAGTTCAGATAACAATCTCATCATTGTCCATCTTCCTCTGTTGTGAAAAATGAGAGGTGGCTTTATCATTATAAATAGCCTTTTTTTGTTTCATAAAAATGGAATATAAATATTTGTAAACAAAGAAGTTGCAATCTGCTTATTAGGCATCCTATGGCCTATTTTCAAGTTCAAATCCAGATGTTGCAATTTATTAATCTTTGTCAATCTTTGCAGCTCTCATGTTGCATATCAGCAGAGTTTATTAATATCAGTCTCAGCATGGACATCCCGAACATTGTCATTCTTATTGTGCAGCTTTCTTTCAGCGAAGCGAATTATCATCATCATCGACAAGTTCATATTTATCACAAGGCTTTGTTTTTTCATATCATTCATAGTAGACTACTGTTCACATTCACAATACAATACCAGTCTTTTTATCAAGCGTTGCCGGTGTTTCATTTTAAACATCATCGTTATGTGTCTCACCACCAGTCTATTGCTTATTTATCACACTGTCACAGCTACGTTTGCGTACTATCGTTGTTTGAACGTCTTATTTGTGTAGCAAAAGTTCTGGAATTACATCCTGATCCTGAACATATTATTGCTGGACGGCTTACCAGAGAGGTTCAGTGCTGGCATTTGTATAAATTAAACAGTTACATATATCATCACACAGTCTAACTGAATGGCCTTCCTTGCTGGATCATTCTCTCAGTTATTCTCTGTAAGCTTATTTCTCCCGACGAATATCAGAAGTTTTCTCGCTCAATGAGTTGTCTTTACACCGTCGTATTTCACGCTGCTTTTAATTACGCCTCTGTTTACTTTTCGCTGACAGTTATATACAGCCGGTAGTCCCGTGCGTCAAATGCGCAGCTCGTAATCATATCCGGTCTGCTGTCTGGACGAAAGTTTTTTCTCGTTTAACGCCCACAATAGGTGACTCTAAAATCGGTCAATTCTCACTGAACTCAGTAATTCTCGGCGTCAGAACCTGGCTCAAAATGGGCGGGAGCTTTCACAAATGTCAAAATCCCACTCTGACACCATGTAACGTAGATTAGTATAATAGATACACGTTAAATATAACAATAGCAACCAAGGATTTCTACAGATACAGATCATGATCCCTGATTCCCTACATGTAAACTAGACCATACCTTTATTCCCTAAACATTTCAAGACTGAAATCTATTAAAATATTGTATAATTTCAGGTATGTTGAGTCACAGAATGACCCAGACAATGATCCAGTTGTGTTATGGATGAATGGAGGTCCCGGGTGCAGTTCTTTGGATGGATTCCTGTCAGAATTAGGACCATTCCATGTGAGTATTCCTATTGATAACATACACAAGTTGCATTCAATGGTATTGTAGACTATAATATATGTATGTCAGTTATGGAGCTGAATTTTTTAATTATATATTAGGATTGAGAGTCATAGTTGAAGCTAGGCGTGTCACAACCGGGGCGGCCATGAAAAGGATTCCCTTTCCCCTGTTTCTTCTCTCTTCCCCCCCCCCCCCCCCTTCTTCTTTTTTTCTTTCTTTGCACAAAAGTGGTGCGGCCATGGCCGCCCCACTTTTGTGCAAAGAAGAAAAGGGGGGGGGGGGGGGGAAGAGAAGAAACAGGGGAAAGGGATTCCTTTTCAATAAAATATTGGTCAAAAGTACACACCAAATCGCACCAAATGGGTTCGAAAATTGAGGGGGGAAAAAAATCCAATTTGAGGGGGGGGGGGCATATCCCCCTCAGACTCCCACCTGTTCGAACTTTTAAACCATCTATACTTAAATCAAGAATATATCAGTTATTCTCAACTTTTTTCGTGCATTGATAAAAAACAAAATATTTATTGGAAATGAAGAGGTGGCTTTGTCAAAGTATACACCAGATCACACCAAATAAGTTTTGAAAATTGAAACATTTTCTACGACACCCCCCCCCTGTCCGAGCATAAATTGGAGGGGGTGCAGCACCGCTTAGATGGTACCAGCTCAATTACCCTTACAGTTTTCAATATAAATGGCCGCCCCACTTTTTGGTACCGTGCTACGCCCCTGGTTGAAGCTAGACATCTCAAGACGTCATAACAGCCTTTTCATTTTGCCACACAGGTAGGTGACCCAGGTTCGATTCCCAGCGCCAGCAGAGCGGGTTTTCTCCAGAATATTTGACCCGTTTTATTCCCATACCACAACCCCTTTGGTAAGGGTTAATAGCATTCTATGTACGGTGCAATTCAGCCTTGGCAAAATCAATTAATGATGAACTTCAATGCTGCTAGATTTTAAAACTTCTTCTTTGATAATGTTGTTGATTATAGCTTCTTATCAAGTTATATACAATGAAAATATTTGAATAAATTTGGAAGCATTTGGAAGCATTTCTGATTTCCTAATGCCTTTAATGCCTTTATTCCTATTATCCAATACCATGATGTGAGCTGAAAATCTTATTTCAGTATTGTGTTTCATTGAAAGTTACAAGTCTCCAATTAACTCCAAAGATTGTAGTTCATCTAATTTGGCGAGAAATGTGCAGTTTATATATTTCCGCACGCAAAAGATATCCAAGCTTACATGCTTAAGTTTGGCAGACTCTTGTGTCACATGTATGGTGCACAGTGTGCGCTGTTGTGTTATGTGAGCCTCATGTGCTTCCAGGTTCTACTGTATTAATTTGCCTGCTGTAAGATGACTCGCCAATATCTAGACTAGAATATATATAGTTCAAGTGTCTTGTTTATGGAAATGATTTATAACACACATTTCTATTCTCTTTTCAGGTAAATGATAATGGTGCCACCCTGTATAATAATCCATACAGTTGGAATCTTGTAGCCAATGTGTTATTTCTTGAAGCCCCAGCAGGGGTAGGATATTCCTACGCTGATGACAAGAATTACACCACTAATGATGACCAGGTACAGTATTTATAAAGTGTAAATAACAATGGTGCCACCCTGTATAATAATCCATACAGTTGGAATCTTGTAGCCAATGTGTTATTTCTAGAAGCCCCAGCGGGGGTTGGATATTCCTACGCTGATGACAAGAATTACACCACTAATGATGACCAGGTACAGTATCCTACCATCGCGACGATTCTCGCGTTCCTATTGGATAAGCGCCTGAATTTGGTGACTAGATATATTCCGTATCCGATCCCGTATCTGGTCAGTAACGAACTGCGCATGCGTTGTAGTAGGGTTGCTAAGGTTGAACTCCGTTGTTGAACTTGCTTGGGTTTTAGGTGACTACTACTTTGGTTTAAACAGAATCATTTGTTCTTGTTTTGTTTTAATAGTATTTTAGTAGGATAAAATCGTTATTAGGCGAGGTTGGGTCGGATACGGATTATATCTAGTCTCGGAGTCTGTATCGGGACTCGGACTGCGCCCTCATCCCGATACAGAATCCTCGGCTAGATATAATCTGTATCCGACCCAACCTCACCTAATAACTAATAGTATTTATAAAGTGTAAATAACAATTTAGCCACCCTGTATAGTAACTTCAATGTTGTATTGGTAGAAAAAAAACCTATGGTATATTAGTTAGATAATCAAGCAAATCTAATCAAGCAAATCTTGGAATAATACCATAGCCATTTGTATTTATTGTAAACCACAGACAGCCAAAGACAACTACCAGGCCCTGCAGAGTTTCTTCATCAAATTCCCAAATCGACAGAATAATTCCTTCTACATCACCGGTGAGAGTTATGGGGGTATCTATGTACCTACATTGGCCATGCAGGTGATGAACGGGAATGCTTCCATAAATCTACAGGTAAATAATCAGCTTCCTTTGCCAAATTCTCCAACTGTTAGAATAATTCCTTCTACCTCACCGGCGAGAGTTATGCTCATTATATACTCGCCGGTCGTGGCGATCTTAGGTCGCTCGAGTGGACGATGTAATACAAATCACTCACAGCAACTCGACAGATCGAGGCAACCACAGCCCTTTTATGGCAAAAGAATGTATCTTATATGTAGTTTTCTAACAGTATACTTCCTTTTAACATGATCAAAGTTAGCTTTTTTCTCCATAAATCAAGTAGTGGTAAAAGGCAGTATATTACTTTTATTGTCTTTACAAGTTGCAACCTTTTCCTAAGTGAGGGTTATTGAATGAAGTCAATACAATCCATGTTAAAAGGAAGTATATCATTAGGAAAGTACATATAAGATACATGCTTTTGCCATAAAAGGGCTGACCAGTCACGCAAGAGTTGGATTGAAGTCAACTGCAAAAAATGCAGGCCTAGAGGCCTGGTGTGACTATTGGAAAGTTGTGTGTGATCTCTGCTGACTAAAATGGAAACATGGGAGCGACCCGGATTGCAAAGCGACCTTCAGTATGTTATAGCATTATGGTGATATATATGTGCCTACAAAGTACATTGGCCATGCAAGTGATGAATGTGAATGCTTCAATTAACCTTCAAGTAAGTATCTAACCTTCTTTAGCAAGTAACAGGATCATGAAACACTGTTTGCCGACTGTAGAGTTTGTTTTAATTTTCTCTGGGTGTAAATCATAGATGGAGGTATACTAGTTTTAGCATTTGAAGTATTTGTATTTATCTTGAGTCTGCCTTCTCTAAAAATAATGTACCTATGTCTACCTGTTAACCTACATGTATAGTCCCAGGCACACATAGGGAAGGCTTTTCAGCCTCTAACCCCCATCCAATTACATCAATACCATACTTAACTGCAATAGATCAATACAAATTTATTTCACATGTCATTTGTTCGAGATGTAGAAGTTCCCATCCCATAGGCCATATACTCGCATAAAGAGTAAATTGCAAGCTGTTGGTTGTCTTCATTTCTACAATACACTCTGGGAGTTTACAATTCGCTGAGAAAATTAAATTTTGTCTTATCCTCTCCTTCATGCGGGGTTGTTGCACCTTGAGCTGTGGTCTCTCAGACTCTCAATTCTCCTTCTATATTAAAAAACTTGCTTGGTTGGACATCGGTGAAACCATGTATAATACAGTAATTGGATGAGGTTTCCGCTTTAACACTTGTTAGGTGAAGACAATGCAGGGATCGGCAATGTCTCTTTTCGGAGTGTACTTCTTCCTTTAAAGTCTGTAATCCAGCGATTTTCATCCGAAAAGTATAATATTGAAAATTGTTACACTTTGTGATGTTTTCAATCTTTTCAATGTAGGGCACTATATACCTGTTATGATAGAGACCAGTTGTAGTTGTAAATTATACGTCCCTTCAATATTCTCCGTTCCAGGGGTTTGCTGTTGGTAATGGTATTCATGACAGACGCATGAATACAAACACGGCTGTAGAATTCTCCTACTATCATGGTATCTATGGAGATGAGTGAGTATAAATTGTATTCCCTCATCATTGTTTTTATAATTACATCATTCAAGCGCCCTCATGTATTATGCTTGCGTCTTCCTATAATATGTTGGTACATGTATGCGATATGTAACCCTACGCATCTTCAGATTTTGTAGTAATGCATTTGCTGTTGCACTGCAAATTATGAGCGTTTACTTTTGGACAAACTAAAAGTAAACTCAAAACTAAGGCATGTGAGCCCAACAACTAAAGCTTGTCACCAATAAAAGTTTATTTAAACATATATTATATGTAGATGTTAAATGCATTACATTAAAGGTAGTTGATTTTCTGTTTTATTAGTGACAGCTTAGTTGTTGGGCTCACATAAGCGTTTAGTATTGCGTTTACTTTTAGTTTGTCCAAAAGTAAACGATCATAATTTACAGTGTTGGTCATTGTCTTTATAATACTGACATTCCTTTTCTATGCTACTGTAAAAATCATAGATACTTTACTTTAGTCATAACTTAATGGTAAAATGCTGAAACATATCTCGTTTTGCAAAAGAAGGGTTATTCATTTAGGTAATATTTTAATCGTTCTCTAGTGGGGGAAAATAGAAAATATGGAAGAAATTGGAAAGAGGAAAATAGTTTAACAGAAAATGTTATGGGAAAATGATAAAATTCATACATATCCCCCCCCCCCCCGATTATTTTTTTAAACAATTTGAATATTGCAGTCTGAGTAGGGAATAGATTGAGTGAGTCCTTTGAGTCTTCACAAAGTTTCCTTTTGTGCAACTCAAGAATTACACAAGCAAACAACTATTAAGTATAGTAAATTATAATAATCACAATACACAGTTTTAGTTGCTGTCATAGTCAGCGTCATCATGCTATGGACACAATTCCAATAGTTGGTACGAGCGTGCATGCGTAAACCCAGAAGTGCGTACCGGACGCTTTCAAAAATGACTGTGCATCCTGATTGGTCAATTTTGAAATCGTCACATGCATGCAGGCGTGCATTTCATGCTTCTGGATGCAACTCCGCAAACAACAACAAAATACGCTCGCGTGAAATAGCTTGAATTTCGTCCATAGCATTATGACAGTGACTATACTCGCATACAAATAATCAAGACATTGTGTTGTCTTATTTCTACAGCTTATGGAATAAATTACAAAAATACTGCTGTGATAGTGGAACCTGTAATTATTACCACAACAAGAATCAAGACTGTGAATTGGCTGTAAGTTAAAGAGTTATAATTGAATAGATATATAAAATCATATACAATTTGAAATTTGGACTTGATCCTGCTACATGGTTTTACAGATCTGTTTCGTAAGGACCGTTAGGTCCTCACTCATCAGAAACTTGATACTCCCTTACTGGTTGAGCACTTTACCTTTTGGATGATTTCACATCTATTTTGGATTATAAAATCATATATCATGATATACTTGCTTTTTGTATTTTGGGTATAAAAGCAGTTGCATTAAGGTGGGTTTTTGCCATTTTAAGCCCATTTTGGTGTGAAAGATTGGCTCAAATGCAAATACTAAGCTACTCATTTGTCGAACTCTTATTGTAATAAAGGGTTCTAATAGCCCCTCATTCTTAAACCTTGTGCTACCCCTTTTTGGGGTGTTTGATTTTTGTAATTTGGATATTTTGAAAATTCACAAGAACATTTTATCACTTCATCATGGATGTAGGCATCAATTTCTATTCAATTTCTATGGATTGCTACGGAGGAATACCACCACATTTAGAGAGATATCAGATGGATATGAAGAATCTTCTGTCATTTCCCAAATTAAACATGTCGAGGAAATATAATAGTTATTGGAATAAAAAGGTATGCATTTCTTTCTATTAACAGAAATCTGAAGCTTACCACTTTATGATGGGTATAGGCCTCAACTGGTATGCTATTTATATGGATTGCTACGGAGGTATACCACCACATTTAGAGAGATATCAGATGGATATGAAGAATCTTCTCTCATTTCCCAACTCAAATATCTCGATGAAATATAAATGGAATAAAAAGGTGTGTACAAAATCTTATAGGTTACATATTAAAGGGCATTGAGAGATGTATCGATACTAAATGAGCCAATAACGTAAAGATAATCATCAACATAGCCCAAATCCAAAATGTCATACAATTCCGACATCGCCTTCATGCCAAAATATGCAAATAACGGCACTTCCGGGTTGAGATTTGCCGCGAAAGTCTGTGAGTAAAACGATGCATAACTTCCGAATTCAGCACCTGAGTTTCGATATGAAACTAAGAAAATCACAACATTTTATATGATCAACGGCGAATGTTGGTAAACTGTTTCAGGTGGTAGTTTGTATATGCCTAAGTATTACTTTGATGCAAAAAACCTGATTTCCAAGATAATTGAGGGCGTACTCCCAAACGTATCTCTCAATGCCCCTTTAACCCCAACTCCACAGCATGTTTTTAGGGAAATAAAAATCAAGGGAGAAAAACGGGTCCCATTTGGGGGGGGGGGGGGGGAATCAGGCTGTGCAAGCGCCAGGGATTGAACATAGGTAACCTGCAACAGGTCCAGCACCTGATCGTGCCACAGGGTCAACTTGAAAATCTTAAGATCCATATATGATAGACTGGCCTTACCGCGCCACAAAATAGACTGGGGATGTGCTTTTTTTTGTCTAATTGTTTCATTAGAATAATTGAAAAAATTGTGGTTTTCCCCACAGCCAAAATCACCTAAACAGAAACCAGTATTCGATCTTCCAGTAGAGCAGCTCATTAAGCATAACAAATATGGCAACAGTTTGGGTGAAAGTGTTCCTTGCATCAATAGCACTGCTGCCAAGGCCTATCTCAACAGAGCTGATGTACGCAAAGCGTTGCATATCAAGAGTGGCTTGCCACCGTGGGATATATGCAGGTTAGTGTATAAGACAAGCTGGGGAGCAAAACGTTGCATATCAAGAGTGGCTTGCCACCGTGGGATATATGCAGGTTAGTGTATAAGACAAGCTGGGGAGCAAAGCGTTGCATATCAAGAGTGGCTTGCCACCGTGGGATATATGCAGGTTAGTGTATAAGACAAGCTGGGGAGCAAAGCGTTGCATATCAAGAGTGGCTTGCCACCGTGGGATATATGCAGGTTAGTGTATAAGACAAGCTGATGTGCGCAAAGCGTTGCATATCAAGAGTGGCTTGCCACCGTGGGATATATGCAGGTTAGTGTATAAGACAAGCTGTGGAGCAAAGCGTTGCATATCAAGAGTGGCTTGCCACCGTGGGATATATGCAGGTTAGTGTATAAGACAAGCTGTGGAGCAAAGCGTTGCATATCAAGAGTGGCTTGCCACCGTGGGATATATGCAGGTTAGTGTATAAGACAAGCTGTGGAGCAAAGCGTTGCATATCAAGAGTGGCTTGCCACCGTGGGATATATGCAGGTTAGTGTATAAGACAAGCTGATGTGCGCAAAGCGTTGCATATCAAGAGTGGCTTGCCACTGTGGGATATATGCAGGTTAGTGTATAAGACAAGCTGTGGAGCAAAGCGTTGCATATCAAGAGTGGCTTGCCACCGTGGGATATATGCAGGTTAGTGTATAAGACAAGCTGGGGAGCAAAGCGTTGCATATCAAGAGTGGCTTGCCACCGTGGGATATATGCAGGTTAGTGTATAAGACAAGCTGTGGAGCAAAGCGTTGCATATCAAGAGTGGCTTGCCACCGTGGGATATATGCAGGTTAGTGTATAAGACAAGCTGATGTGCGCAAAGTGTTGCATATCAAGAGTGGCTTGCCACCGTGGGATATATGCAGGTTAGTGTATGAGACAAGCTGATGTGCGCAAAGCGTTGCATATCAAGAGTGGCTTGCCACCGTGGGATATATGCAGGTTAGTGTATAAGACAAGCTGTGGAGCAAAGCGTTGCATATCAAGAGTGGCTTGCCACCGTGGGATATATGCAGGTTAGTGTATAAGACAAGCTGGGGAGCAAAACGTTGCATATCAAGAGTGGCTTGCCACCGTGGGATATATGCAGGTTAGTGTATAAGACAAGCTGGGGAGCAAAGCGTTGCATATCAAGAGTGGCTTGCCACCGTGGGATATATGCAGGTTAGTGTATAAGACAAGCTGTGGAGCAAAGCGTTGCATATCAAGAATGGTTTGCCACCGTGGGATATATGCAGGTTAGTGTATAAGACAAGCTGGGGAGCAAAGCGTTGCATATCAAGAGTGGCTTGCCACCGTGGGATATATGCAGGTTAGTGTATAAGACAAGCTGTGGAGCAAAGCATTGCATATCAAGAATGGTTTGCCACCGTGGGATATATGCAGGTTAGTGTATAGAGGCTGATCGGTTAAAGGTTAACATGGTTATGAAAAATTAAATTTCTGATTTTGATATTGATAGGTACCTCACAATGTTGGACAATATCTAGGCTATCTGAAACTGCATTTAAAAAAATTCAAAATGTGGTACGTTCGCAGAACAGTCCATTATTGTCCAAGGGGTGAAAACAAGATGCGTCACGGACGGACATTTTAGTTCAAGTTCATCATGCTATATTTTTATGTTTATGTAACATTTTCAGAGTTTTGGGATGTAATATTGATAGCTGACACACTTTTCCATCAAATAAGATTAATATTTGGGAAAAAAGTTCTGGGGAAGTTATATCGCTAGACTTGCGTTAACATTTTGATGTTTTGCTGTCCGTCCGTGACACAAAAAAAGTTTAAAAGTTTTTTAACTAATTTCAAGGACAAAGTAAAAAAATAAAAACATTGTGAAGTATCTCCCTTATATGTATTCTATCCCATGCAGGAGTATTAATTAATTAGGGCAGGCATAAATTAGTTAAATCTTTAATTAAAAGTTGTCACGGACGGACACAAATTTTGTCACGGACGGACACTGTTAGCTACTGTTCAGTTCTGAGCACACAAGCAAAGCTGAATACCACCCCTCTTACCATTAAATGAACTAGTCCATACAGGTATGCCCTTTATGCAAATGATTAGGTTTGCTACAGCAGTGAGCACATGTTATGATGCTCACCAGGTGCACTGTAAAATTACTTGAAGTCAAATGAAGTCATTTGCTTATTTGCGCATTTGTGAACCCTCAGCAGATCTTCTTTGGTGAATCCGTAGTATAGCTTGCACTTGTTAACCTTACTGCCTGTACATGCTGAAATAATGCTTGCAAATAAAAGGGGTAGCATGAGATCAGTTAAAAGACACTGTTTAAAATTGCCCCATATAATAAGTGTATGTAAAATAAAAGCAAGTAACAGCATTGAAATCAGAAAGTATCATTGGAGATGTTAGCACAAATTTAATTTTAAGCATTGCACTATCAAAAGTTGCAGGCTTTTTCTTCATGCAACTTTGAAAAACTCAAAACACGGTTGGATGCCTACATGTATCCATTATCACTAACCTTTAATTACACAATTAATTGAACAAAAACTTATCAAAGAAGGGTCAAAATTGTTTTAAAAAGTTGTATCACAGCATACAGTCTTTTACACAATTAATCGAACAAAATTTATCAAAGAAGGGTCAAAATTGTTTTACAAAGTTGTATCACAGCATACAGTCTATTTATATGATGCAGCAGGTCTATCTCTTGCCATTTATGGTAAGGGGGCAGGATTCAGTTTGGCACTTGTACTCAGAACTGAATAATGTCCGTCCGTGACAAAATTTGTGTCCGTCCGTGACAACTTTTAATCACTGATTTAACTTATTTATTGACCCAATTGTTAAGTTTCATTTCTACATGAGAAAGGGGTATATAGGGGAGATAGCTTTTATTTTTTCTCTCTTTCCTTGAAAAAAGTTGTAAAACTTTAAAACTTTTTGCGTCACGGACGGACAGCTCTGCATCAAAAAGTTATCACAAGGGCAGGGTAATTACTTCCCAGAACTTTTTTTCTAAAATATATTTCTTATTTAATGGATAAATGTGCCATCTATCAATTTTTAATTTAAAAAAATGAAAATGTTTCATTAACATAAAATATGGCAAGGTCAACTTCTACTAAGAATGTCCGTCCATGACACATCTTGTTTCTACCCCTTGGGCAATAATGGACTGTTCCGAAAAATTTTCCGCATTTTTTCTTCTTTTCAAATGCAGTTTCAGTTAGCCAAGATGTTGTCCAATATTGTGAGGTACATTTCAATATCAATATCAAAAAGTAATTTTTTTCACACCAATGTGAACCTTGAACCGATCACCCTCTGCTATCAAAGTGCCAAAAAAGACTAATATCTTGACTGCTTTTATTATTAAGACTGAAAATTCATGACTTAACATTTTTCTTACTATTTTGTAAGTATTTGATACCATTTTTTCATACTAAAGTGTAAATAAGTGGCAATTTCAAAGTTTGTTATGTAGTTAACATTTGCGTCCGTCCGTGACGCTAAAAAATGTCCGTCCGTGACAAAGTTTGTTACCCTACCCCTGTGAAAAATAAGAAATATTTTCAAATGCTGTGTATCAGATATTCAAACCATGTATCTTACTTGCTATTTGACCTGGAAAGCATTGGGGAATATGGAGTTGACTAGATAGAAATTAAAAAGAAGCACTAAAAGGTAGAGAACCCTATTTCTATCTAGTCCGTCAGTGACACAAACATTTCCGTCGTTCTATTTTTAGTAACAAACCACACCTTAATTTTTTTTTTGTATTTCAATAAAGTTGATGATTCTCTATAACATTAAACATAAAAAGTTGAATAAATGTCAGTAGTTACTTTTTACAAACTGTTTTTCGCTCATGTTTTGCACAAACGTCCGTCCGTGACAAACCGATCAGCCTCTATAAGACAAGCTGGTGAAGATTTAAGGGAGGTGTGGTTGAAGATGGGCCCTCATAGCAAACAAACTTGGAAGATATACCCATGTTTATGTTTGATATGTTTTGCTAAACCGGAGTATATTGGAGTGAAACATAGAACAAATGTGACCAGTCACATCAAAACGTGGCTTTTCTCTTCAGCAGGCTTCCCGTTAAGGCTTGAAAATGCGCGTCCACATGGGTGCAAGTTTGCCGACGAGGTGGCAAAAATTGCGTCCAAACGGAAATGTGTGTGTCCGTGGGCTGATTGTTTTGGTGCCATCTATTGTCGAAATTGTGTCTGACGTCATCCGACGTGTTCCAACTTAAATCCAAGATGGTGGCTCGCCGGCCCATAAACCCGGAAGTGAAATCCGCTGCGAAAATCACATTTTAGCAAGCACAAGTGTAAGAAAATGCACAGATTTGACTAAATAAACCCATTTCAAGTGAATCTCCACTATAAATGTGCATTAATTAAGAGTGATTTAGCTGACAATTTGTTTTGTCTAATTAAGCTTATTATTATTTTGTCGAACTTTTATTTTTCGGGTTTCGGGAACTTGTGCGTCCAACTGGACGCAAAATACACATGCCTAGAGTTTGAAAATCGCGTCTGGACACAATTACGCCTGCTAACGGGAAGCCTGGTCGTCATATACATTTTAAAATATTGAGAAAGTAAAGCATGACAATAGAAATAAATAAAAAGACATTTCCACCGGTATTTGCTTCTTGTTTAATCGATCAAGCAATAAAAACCCTGAATCAAAAGTAGAATGTAGTACAGATGAAGTATTTCTTTTATGAGCACTGAAATTCAGTGTGGTACCAGTGACTGAATTCCATGGCCTGGATAAAGCATCGCTATCTAAACCAGTGGGTAAGGAATGAGCCTCATAACAAATATTTTGATAAAATGCCAGGGCCAGGGCAACCAGATGTGTGACCTGATCAATACTACTTGTTCCTATCAATATTGACAACTAAAACCCAGATTTTTCTCAGTACCCCTGCAAGATTTAAGACATGAGAGAGATGTTTCCTGTAGGTGATTTTTACACAAGAAACCTTCAAAATGTAATTAACTACACCAAAGTTTGAGTAGTATTTTCAATGGGTAAATTTGAAATGAAATGACATTTTGCATCATGCAATTGGAGTGATTCAACTCTTGTTTTGAAATAATACTGAATTTAAGTTGCACCTTCATATACAGGGTGTGTCAAAAAAAAGTGTCCCATGTGAAACGTGATTTTTTTTTATAGCCATGAAAAATATCAAAATTGGATGTGAAGTACTAATAATCATGTTCAGCAATCTTTCATGTGTCATAAGAATTTTTTTCTATCCATTTTGGAGCTTTCATTATCAAATTAAAGCAAATCTCCTCAGGCATGTCAAATTCAGCTTTGGCCACTTTTCATGTGCAGACAAGTCATTTTATTAGGCAAAAAAAAAATGTTTAGTTGCCCTTTCACCTCAATTATTTTGGGGTCGGTAGGTCATTTTTTTTTTTTTTTTTAATTTTCTTTTTTAGATGTCAATGAATGCCAAAAATACACTTTCAAGTGAATTAGATATGTTTTTATTTCGAAATATAAGTGTTTTTACAAATGTAAAATGGAAGATGAAAGGGATTTTACATGATTTTTGCATACATTACCAATCTTTGTTTACACAAACAATTCACACTCAGACAAATCAGATATCTATAAACTTGATGTAGTGCATATGGTGTTTTATTAAAATTGCCCGAGCGAAACATGTGAGGTGAAATGTTATGTTTACGATTGTTGTGTACCTGCTCTTTTAGCATCAGCCTAGAAGCTCCTAGAGAGGAATAAAATATGTATGGCCTAAGAATATGTGTCTGCAATACATTTTAAATGAACAGCAACCGTAATTCACCATCTCGTAAGCATTTATATTCATGAATTTTTTATTTATTTTTTTGAATAAAAGAAAAAAAAAGAAAAAAAAATGCGACTGAGATTTTTCAATATTTACGGTCGGTCGGGAAAGGGCAACCAAACAATTTTCTTTTTGGGGCCTTACAATCATCATTCATTGTGTAATTGAGCATAATTAATCAAATCAATAATAATCTACTTACTAAATGTTAATAGTCAGTTGAATTTGAGCAGAAAACTTACTTTCATCCATATTTTTCTATGGCAAACCACATAATATTTGAATTTTAGTGTATATTAAACAATTACATTGACATCCTATATGAATCTTTGGAATAACAAATGCATATTTTTCAATTGAAAGTTCAATTCTTATTCAAAAGTGGCCAAATGGGATTCACACTCTTGTTACTGAATTGAATTGATCATATCTCGGCAGTTTGGGATAAAGTGTATTTCATTTCAAGGCAAATATTTATCAAAAATAAATTGTACAATGTTCCAATATCCTGAGTCCGTCCAGAGTCCTTCCAGAACTTTCCAGCACTTTTTCTGAATATAGCTCTGACACCACTGAGTTTTATACAGACAGAAGTAAGTTCAATAGAAGTCAGGAAAACCTCAGTTAACTCCGTCCGGAAGTCAGTTGTGAAGCCTCAGGAAATACACAATGGGGCGGACAGCTCTGTAATACTCCGTGATAGCAAAATAGTCATGCCAGAGTTTCCTGAGAGATAACTCTGTACGGTGCTCAGGTGCCTGAGTTTCTTTTGTTATTGTGTTCCAATTTCTTTAGTTTCCTGCTCTGGAACAGCTATGGCCAGCTCTGTAACCTATTGTTCTGAGCTCATTAGAGAACTCTGGACGGAGCTAAAAATGAAACCTGAGGATACTATTTTTGATAGGGATATATGGCTTACCAACCGTCTATTTCTTGAAAACAAAAAAACATGGGATGTATTTTTAATTAATTTTGTTCCCCATGTGACACTTTTTTTGACACACACTGTAGAAAACGCCATGTGTAAAGTTTCCAGTCACCCACCTTTGTTGTGAAAGTGGCATTGACATTTTGTACCTTATATATCACCATCTCAATCTTGTTTTGTACTTTCAGTAACCTTCCCTACACTCAGATCGACGATATTACTATGTACCCTGTGTACAAGCAACTGTTAACAAACTACCGCGCCTTAGTATACCATGGAGACACGGACCTCGCATGCAATTTCCTAGGGGGTCAACAATTTGTCAACTCCCTAGGCCAGCAAGAAAAGGCACAGCGTAGGCCGTGGATCTACAAGAACCAGGTAGCCGGATTTGTACACGAGTTTGATCGCATCACGTATATGACGGTGAAAGGAGCCGGTCACATGGTACCACAGTGGAAGGCGCCACAAGCGTTACAGATGATTACAAACTTTCTGAATAATACACCACAATAACGTAGATTGAAGATGTATTCACTGTTAGAAGGAAAAATATCTGAAATTTGCTTGCTTTTGTCCAAAATGGCAAAGACGGTGTCGAATCATGCTGCATCACGACAGTGCAAGTCCTCACAAAGCTTGCCTCAACCGAACTTATCTTGAATGAAAATGGTATCCATTTGATGGAACATCCTCCTTAATCATTCAACTTGGCTCCCTGTGACTTCTGGCTCTTTCCCAACAATCAAATCAAAGAATGCTGGGAGGCCTTTTTCAAGAATCCAATACCTAGCCAAAGCTGTACATTCAGAGATGAGACAATCCCTACTTTGGAGTACCGCCCGTGCTTCAAGAAGTGGAGGATGAAGATGCAACGGTGTATAGATGTCAAGGAAAGCTTCTTCAAAATAATTTGACTGTTGTTTTTGCAATTGTATGGCCATCTTCAGAAACATGGGCCAAGTGACAAAACATTTTGATCCGCCCTCGTATCAATATATTTTTGAGTATATGTGTGCGTATAGGAACATGAAATTGTGACGATCTGCACAATTGTCTGAAAGGGTAAGCTTTAGAATACCCTACCATTTTTATTCCTCACTGTGTAAGTGTAGGGTCGTTCTTTAAAAGTCCCCATTGAAGACATGCAGTGGTAGGGTATACTAAAGGAACTCAGTTTGACATTTTGCTAATAGAAAAATATTCAAAAAAAGCTACTTAGTAGTAACATGAAATCCAATGATTTGTTTTAGAAGGAAGTTTGATGCAATTGAATGTAAAAAAAATGTAAGGAATGTAGAATGCACCCTTACATTTGATTTAAGGGTGTAAATTTCCATTTAATGAACTATCCGTTTAAACTATTATAAAAAAAAGCGTTCAAACGTTTAAACATATTTTTATGCCAGTTATTTGCATTGATTTTTATGCCAGTTATTTGCATTGATTTCATTGCGAACACCTCTCTTGCCATTATGCACATTGACTGACAATGACCTCGACGACCCAACAATTGGTGAAGTACAGTTTATCTGCGCATACCGATTTAACCGAAAACAGAAACAGATCGCGATCGTCACATTTTGTTAGTCGCCATCTTTATTTATTTTTATTCGTAGTTTAAATCCTCAGTCCGTCGTTAACAATATCGATATAATGCATGTATGATAGGCAGACGTTGATTTCTACCGTTTTTTTATTTCTAGAAACGTTATCGTAATAATTTTGACATACTTGGTACAACAAGGCCGTTTCGACTGGGTTTTTTTTGGAATTTATTTCTAGAAACGTTATCGTAATAATGTTGACATTTATATTTGGTACAACAAGGCTGTAATGGTTGTATGTAGACCCAATGGTGGCTATACTATCGTTCATGCTTCACTATACTATAGCCACAACACCCTCTATAGACACACGACGTCGCGAAAATCACATTTTTAATTCAAGATTTTCACATCAAATATAATTTAAATCAATCAAAATGCGCTCACATGTTGTTCCTAGAACTCTTAGTAATACATTGAGTTATTTGAGTTAATTAATTTTGATCAAGCATCCTCATTTTGGGGGAAATATTGAGGAGAAAAATCGGCAGTGCTGACACTCTATGTGAATTTCGCGACGTGAACAGTCAATAGGGAGTTTTGTGACCCTAGGTAGCCAGCTACCTAGGACAGGTCACTATTGGGACTAGGTTGTATGGAACAAGAATTATGAGTAAGCTTACTTGTTTACCTAAAATTTAGTCGGACTTTTAAAATTTTATTAGGGCTTTCGTTTAGCCGTTTAGCAAATTCTGTAAACGTTTAAACCCCCTATGAGCGTTTAAACGTTAGAATTTACAACATTATATTGATATGTTATTATATTTGAAAATTGTATCATGAAACTAATACTAAATTATAAATACCAAAAAGCACCTGAAAATCTAGTAATCAATGAACACTCAAATCTACTTGCAGTATTTTCAAACAGTTTTTCATATGAATAACAAATTGTTAAGCTCTTTTCCGTGATTATTTTATGGTATATTATTATCCAATGTTTTGTTTTAATTTTCTAAGCAAATTTCAGTTTCCAGAAGAAAAAAAATTAGTATTAGTTTCATGAATTTATTTTCATGCTGTATTTCTTTGTTGTATCGGTATATGTTTTCTTCACGGATGTTTAACATCAGAAATAGTGTGTGACTCTTTATAATATAATTGCTTAACAAGAGAAGTACTAGAAGCATGTAGACTGATATTGGGTTCGATCATGATTTTAGGAATAATTTAGATACCTTTTTCGAACCATTGTGTTTGAGCTCCGTAGCTTTCGAGGTCATCACGACCCCTTCATTCAGCGTAGTGTTTACTTCCCTCCGTTTGTCAGTACTATTGCACTTTTTTATAATCCACTCCTTTTGTGAGGTACTATCTCATCCTTAGTACCAGTTACAGTGTAACTTCATTAAAATAAAATCTTGCATTTTAGCTTGTGTTAAATGCTTGAGCCTCAGGGTTAGAATTGAGCTGCAAGAATTCAAAATCCATTCTCGTAGAGATTATCTTTATACAATTCCAGAGGAATCCAAAAAGATTCTTGTATGTTTATACACAAAATAAATGGAGGAGAATCTAAGGATTCTCGTAAAATTATCCAACAAGAATCTAAATGGATTCTCGATCACTCTCACAGCATGTTTTGAACTTGATGAAGCATTACAATGCCACTTTGAATTGATATTCACACTCAGTATCAAACCAGGATATCTTGCTATAGTTTCATCAGTTCCAAATTGGCCTAAAAAAGCCTCATTACGGCAGCGACTGATTATTATTATTATTATTGGTATTTTATTCAGAAGCATCTCGTGGCCCGCAGGCCGAATT
This sequence comes from Ophiura sarsii, assembly GCA_035610835.1. Classification (NCBI taxonomy): domain Eukaryota; kingdom Metazoa; phylum Echinodermata; class Ophiuroidea; order Amphilepidida; family Ophiuridae; genus Ophiura; species Ophiura sarsii. The sequence goes on along the minus strand of CM069458.1, from coordinate 38,484,285 downwards.
ACATGCTAATATACAATATTAAAATTACGATATAAAAATGCACATTAACAACATCAAAATATTGCACTTGTAGGATTGAATCACAATTTACAAATAAAGATATATATGTTAAATATAAAATGTACACAAATTAAGAAACAACAAAATGTCACACATCATGGAACTTTACTGCACGACCAGTCATAAGAGATATTATGGGTACCTAGTCATTTAAAATATTGACAAAATAAGGAATGGGACTATTTTGGAAACGCTGAGTCCTACAATGAAATTGGGTCAAGTTGCCACTATTACGAAGTGATTTGTCATGACACTCCAGTCTGGTAGGAGGGAGGAGAGATTTTGTCCTCTCATTTTTAGGAAGCCCTTCAGCAAATCTTCGACAATGCTTCTCCCTCCTTCCAGACAACGTGTCAAAATGGCAATTACCCAAGGCTTCATCATAAGACTCATACTTATACCCAAGTATGGTTCTATAAGCCCTTTTTTGATTACAGAAGGACATGGGCAACACACGCATTACGCGTGACGTGAGCGTGCTGTCAAAACCGTGTACATGTGGCCATAATCATGCACATACTCTTGGATTACTTTTGCGCTTGGAGAGATAAAAAACCCACGAAAATTGCTCGCCAATTTGGAACTGATTAAAACTAAAGAGGTAATGGTAGCAATGCCCTTACGAAAATGCAATCACCAAAATCTGGTTGCAGCAAGGTGGTACCAGGTTTCGCAAGGTTGCACAAGTTTGTCGCAAGGTTGCGCAAGGTTGTGGATGATTGCTGCAAGGTTGCGCAACCTTCTCAGAAGAACCAAACTGGTTGTGCAAGGTTGGAATTTAACCTTGCGCAAGGTTGTGCAAGGTTGTATTGTTTCAAATTTAACCTTGCGCAAGGTTGCGCAAGGTTGTATTTTTCCAAATTTAACCTTGCGCAAGGTTGCAGAATTGATTGCGATTTTCATAAGGGTGGTGATAAAGGAATCCCTTTTGCTTATTTCATTGAGAACCTGATATTTGAAGAAGGGGATCGGGGGGGGGGGGGGGATATTTTGGTCGATTTTCCACGTTGAAGAAAAAATTCTGAAAAAAGTGGGGGGTAGAGTTAGGGTTAACAATACTGGATCCAGGCAAAGTTGTTGCTTTATATATATTATTGTTAAACACTCCATTTTCAATACAAAATAAACTAGTTCTGTTTATAATATTCTGTGTGTAGCTTTCATTTCTATTATACAAGTGTACTGTCAGGGGGAATACCCCCTGACAGTAAAAAGCCCTTTGTGCCTCTGCCCCATTCTCCGGTTGTAGTGTGTTAAATCATTATGACAACTTACAAGGACCATTTTCGAGCGCGTTCTGTGTAAAATATGCCCTAACCACCCCAGGGCCGTCAGAAGGGGGGGGGGGGGGGTGCGTTGGGTGTGGACGCACCCCCCTTGAATTTTTTTTTTTTTTTAATATTTTTTTTTTAGGGTAACATGTTTTATGAATGGAAATAGGGTCAACGATGGCAAGATACATGAAAATTGTGTCCTAAATTTGCTGTAATGCTCAGAGCTTCCGGGGGCTTCACCCCCTGGACCCCACCCGTCCAGAGGCGCTCGCATAGTCAGCGTGCTGCAGCACTAACACTCTGACGTCATACTACTACTTCCGTTGAAAATCGTGAAAACGCACCCCCTTTCCGGTAAAAAATTGTGAAAACGCACCCCCCTTTCCGGTAAAAAATCGTGAAAACACACCCCCCTTGGGCAAAAGTTGCTGACGGCCCTGCACCCCCTTCCCCTGACAGTAAAAAGCCCTTTGTGCCTCTGCCCCATTCTCCGGTTGTAGTGTGTTAAATCATTATGACAACTTACAAGGACCATTTTCGAGCGCGTTCTGTGTACAATATGCCCTAACCACCCCCTTCCCCCGCTCTCAAGTTTTCTGAGCTGACTGGATAAAAATTTAAGGCACCCTTTTGGAAATCTTGCCCCCCCCCCCCTGAAAAAAATCCTAGCTACGCCACTGATTTTATGGACACTCTAAAATTTAAAATTGTCAAATTTGCTTGCACAATAAGTGGTTAAACTCTAAGTTCCACGTAATGTCAAGTTTTGCAGGGAAACTATTAATTGCACATAAAATGTTTTTGTAACCTTTTTTTGTTGTAAATCTTGACCTAAAATACAATGGTTAAACCGTCTATTGAATCAATACATGACATGCTTTTATTATTATGTGCAATATTCCTATTTATTTCAATTTCAATTTCCAACAAGTAAACCATTGGGCATCCAACCCTAAACATATATACACCCATCAAAATATGTAAGTTCCCCCCTAGCATATACTAGAATATTTCCAAAAATATTTGATGGATTTAAATAATTTTCAGCTAGAAAGATGCACCCAATTGTTAGGCACATTTTGATACCAAATTTGTTGGCCTTGAGACAATGCAACGATAAGAAATTATGCCATTTACCAATTTGTATACAGAAAAAAAAGTGGCACTAAATCTCACTGGCTATGGCTGGTTTTGTCCATAAATTAACAGACGTTTTCTTGATGGATTTTCGTGCACAGACATGGGAATCTACCAATCAATCATGTGTGGCATAATTTCAAAAAAAAATCAATAAGCAGATCATAATTATGTGTGTGGCAAGTTCGTCTCATTATGAGTGACGTGGCAATTTGGTCCGATTATGAGTGACATGGCAAGTTGGTCCGATTATGAGTGACATGGCGATTTGGTCTGATTATGTGCGACATGACATTTTGGTCACACATAATCAGACCATTTTGCCAGCATTGTCATGTCACTCATATTCGGACCAGATTGCAATGTCACACATAATCAGACCATTTTGCCATGTCGCACATAATCAGACCAAATTGCCATGCCACTCATCATCGGACCAAATTGCCACGTCATTAATAATCAGACGAACTTGCCACACATAATTATGATCTGCTTATTGATTTTCTTGAAATGTTGCCACACATTATTGTTTAGTAGATTCCCATGTCTGTGCACGAAAATCCACCAAGAAAATGTCTGTTCATTTATGGACAAAACCAGCCATAGCCAGTGAGATTTAGTGCCACTTTTTTTTCTTATAAAAAAATGGTAAATAGCACAATTTCTTATCGTTGCATTGTCTCAAGGCCAACAAATTTGGTATCAAAATGTGCCTAACAATTGGGTGCATCTTTCTAGCTGAAAATTATTTAAATCCATCAAATATTTTTGGAAATATTCTGGTATATGCTAGGGGGGAACTTACATATTTTGATGGGTGTACTAAGTGTTGACAAAGGAATTATTAGCCTTTTCAATTTCAAGTATTTTCCTGCTTTTTTAAATATAATTTGAGAACAGTTTTTCAGATTTTTTCTTCTTCAAATTTTAAAATGACATAATAGTTGTAAACAGCATGCTCTAAATTTTACATATTAACACATCAATGCCGTTGCCTCATTAGGCCCTTCACAATTGATTTTGAGTTTCCTGTTGCCGCCCGCACCCGAAATTGAGAATTACAAAATATTTAAGGGCGATTCCATGAAAATGTGACGGAACAAAAAACCCAGCAAATTGCTCCAAATACTAAGGCCCTTCACAATTGATTTTTGAATTTCCTGTTGCCGCCTGCGTCAATTCCATGAAAATGTGACGGAACAAAAAACCTGAAAATTACTCCAAAACATTTATTTTTACCTTCATGTAGTTCAAAGCCCATGCACAGGCTCAGGAAAAAATTGATGCAATAATTTGGCTATTGTTTACTATGAAGAAGGAAAAAAAATCAACTTTTCTTACTTTCAAAATGGTAACACGTGTTACTGTAGCAGCACTGTAAAATATTTCCCAATTGATTTGGTTTCAATTGATGCCACTTATAATTTTAATCCTACTTGTTAGGCGCCCCCCTCCATGACCTGATTCATATAGGCCTTTAAAGGCTATGTTGCCATTCTCACTTTCATCTTGAGAGGTGCTGCAGCTGCAGATAGCTATTTTAAGTTACGGATTGATTGAGAAAATATTGAACCTTAGAACCATGCCGTCTATCTGCAGTAAACTCGTAGAACACATAATCTTCAGCCAGATAATGAATCACTGCGACAATCACCATATTCTCGCTGATGTTCAACATGGATTTCGTCCTGGTCGGTCATGCGAGAGTCAACTTATCATCACCACTCATAAACAGCAGGTTGATGCAGTTGTTCTGGACTTTAGTAAGGCTTTCGATCGTGTCCCCCATCAGCGTCTGTTAAAGAAATTACATAACAATGGTATAAATGGTTCATTGCTTTACTGGATCCAGAACTTTCTCACCACCAGATCTCAGCGAGTAGTCATAGATGGCCAGTCATCCCAATCGGTACCAGTAACATCAGGAGTACCCCAAGGGACTGTGCTAGGTCCACTCCTATTCTTAACGTTCATAAATGACATCCCTGCTGGCATCACATCCAAACTTCGTCTATTCGCTGATAACTGATGTTACTGGTACCGATTGGGATGACTGGCCATCTATGACTACTCGCTGAGATCTGGTGGTGAGAAAGTTCTGGATCCAGTATAGCAATGAACCATTTATACCATTGGGATGTAATTTCTTTAACAGACGCTGATGGGGGACACGATCGAAAGCCTTACTAAAGTCCAGAACAACTGCATCAACCTGCTGTTTATCATCCAGAGCTGATGCGAGATCATGAGTGGTGATGATAAGTTGACTCTCGCATGACCGACCAGGACGAAATCCATGTTGAACATCAGCGAGAATATGGTGATTGTCGTAGTGATTCATTATCTGGCTGAAGATTATGTGTTCTATGAGTATGAGTTTACTGCAGATAGACGTTAGACCCAATGGAATGGTGGCTAAACTATTGTTCATGCTTCACTATACTATAGCCACAACACTCTCTATAGACACACAACGTCGTGAAAATCACATTTTGAAATCAAGATTTTCACAACGAATATAATTGAAATCAATCAAATTGCACTCACATGTTGTTCCTATAACTCTTAGTAATACATTGAGTTCATTAATTTTGATCAAGCATCCTCATTTTGGGGGAAATATTGAGGTGAAAAAACGGCAGTGCTGACACTCAATGTGAATTTCGCGACGTAGTGAGTCTATGGAGGGTAGTGGTACCGTGTATCGAAGATACACTTGCACTACGCCGGTACCGATTGGGACTAGATAGACGTCAAAGAGACAGGGCGGTAGTTTGATGGATTACTTTTGTCGCGGTGCGCCAGTCAGACTGTAACTGTAACACGTCCTGTGTGTTCAAGCCCCCTTCGCGTGTTATTCCAATAGGAATGTTGCGAAGTATTCAAGAAGAAGAAGAAGAAGACATTCACCGTTTCAGTTTGGGTGGTCCGATCGTGACCGATTGTTATGTCATGTGGCCAAATGTTATGTCATGTGTTCGATTGTTTATGTCATGTGACCTGTCATATGATTTTTAGTGTTTTTATTTTAGAGGAAATAGAAATCCTAAATCATTAAAGAAAATCAGATATTTAGTAACATTTATTGGATTATTTACCTTTGTATTTATCTTTTTGTGATAAGCTACATCACATATCGATTTGAAAAGCCATTTGCAAGTTACTCAATGTTAAATATTTTAATTTGCCAAGACAAGTACATGAATTATTGTTTGGCAACACTCCCTAAAAACATGATCAATCAATCAATCATCTCTTGTTTTTATTTTCGTCTTTTATTTTTACACTACAGTCGCGTCGTGACACTGACAGTACTCAACACAACGCAATAGTTCACAAGCAGAAAATGTTGTTTCATGTCTTTGATTTCATTTTCGTCTTTTACACAACGCATTAGTTCACAATCACACTTACTTTTGAGTCGTCTTATAAAGCAGAAAATCAAGATGAAAAACTCTGAAATATAAATATACTACGCCGGGTGAAGGGTGGGTGCCCGGGCATTCTGGGCATACATGGCATAACTACATGAACTAGTTAAGTCATTGCCAATAATATTATGTAGATGGTTCAAGCGCAAACAAATCTTCCAAGGAACTCAGAGCGCGGCACTGGCAGAAGAAATTAGTGTTTAACTGGCTTTTGAACTGAGAGAGTTTTAGTTTATTAGGGATGTTGCGAATATTATCTGGAAGCGAACAGACAGCCGACGGAGCACAACGAAATGAGCGTTCACCGGCTGACTTGTTGTTGAGATTGAGATTGAGATATAGTCTTATTATAGTAGGGGTTTGCTGCTTACTAGTAGCAGTAGTAGTAGTAGTACTGCTAGCAATCCCTTGTATATTCTGTCAGCCTGCTGAAGACGAAGTGACATCTTTACCAGGCCTTTCAGGGAAACCAAATTTCAAACATTACTCTGGATATCTCGATGCTACTGGCACAAGACATCTGCATTATTGGTGAGTCTACTATTATTAGTACTTGGTTAGGCCAAGTAACCAAAAATAACGTGTTTCACATCCCCGCCCGCGATTATTTTTTTCGTACGTGAGTTGAGCAAAATTTATTTGTTCCTTTTTAATACGAAATAAATCAAAATTCAATAAATAAAATGATTTAAAAAAAAAATGTAAACAAATTAACTGATTTTGCTCAACTCATGTACGAAAAAAAAATCGTTCCCCGCCCGCACCATTCTTGACGCCGCTCCAATATTTTTGTTATTTGTTATTTTCAACAATTCCAAAAAATTCCAAAAAATTGGAATTCCTCTGTTTTTAGGTCCCACTTACCTTTTTGGAGACCCAAATTTGTACACAATGTTCAAGAACTCTGTATTTTTTTTTGCCGATCAAGTTGCACCATCTATGAAAAGGAAGTAATTGCTCCCCAGCTTAACATAGGCATTTAGGGAGTGTTCATAAATACTTTGGTGGGGGGGGGGGGGGGGTTGGAAAATATGAGGGGGGGGCCAACCAAAAAAAAGGTTCTTAAAAGGGGGGGTCAGGGAAAAAAGTGCTTGTATGGGGGGGGGGGTGGGGGTCCAAAAAAAAGTTGGTATTTTTGACAAAGCAGCATTTTGACGGGGGGTGGGGGGGGGGGGTCAAAAAAAAAAGACGGTTCTTGAAAGGGGGGTCAAGAAAAAAACCCACCCTATTTGGGGGGGTCCAAAAAAAAAAGATGTCCATGGCTCAATTGTTTCCAACCCCCCCACAAAAGTATTTATGAACACTCCCTTAGGCCAATGGAAATGGATTCATAGTTTACTGTTGACCGCCCGCTCCAATATTTTTGTTATTTTTTATTTTCAAAAATTCCAAAAAATGGGAATTCCTTACCACCTCGTACACCTAATTCGCCATCTGTATGATGGTCAAGCTGCCTGTGTTCGCACTGAGAAAGGAAATAGTGTGGTTTGCTGTAGGTCAGGGAGTCCGTCAAGGGTGCATACTTTCACCAGCTCTCTTCACCCTTTATGCAGAGTCTATAATGAGACGTGCATTGGATGATTGGCCAGGGGGGCTGTCAGTAGGTGGATACCAAATACACAATCTACGTCATGCCGATGACACCACCCTGTTTGCAACAAATGTGGAGAGTGAGCAACTTGGCCTACGTCTAAATGTCAGCAAGACCAAGATCATGTCCATAGGCACAGATGGTGTTGGAGAGCCTCTCATAATTGATGGTAATGAGGTGGAATCGTTCTCAAAATTCAACTTTCTTGGATCCCTGATCACCAAAGAGGGTGGTTGCAGCCAAGAGATTAGACACCGTTTAGCAATGGCTAGATCAGCAATGATCAACCTATAAGCAAGATCTGAGCTGACAGGAATAACCAGAGCAACAAAAACTAGGCTTGTCCGAATCCTTGTATTTCAAATTGCCATGTATCCCTATGAGACGTGGACCCTAACAAAAGCTGACAAAAACAGAAATAGCTGCTTTCGAAATGTGGTGGTGTTGGAGGCGTATACTTCGCATCTCATGGACAATGAGAAGGACCAATGCCAGTATTATTGAAGAAATCGGGGTGTCTAAACGACTTCTTCATGCTATCAACACCCAAATGCTGAGCTACTTTGGCCATATCTCATGTTGCAAGGGTAACATTACCTAGAGAAGATGATCATGCAAGGCATGATTGAAGGGAAGCGTAAGAAAGGCAGACCTCGTTCCCGGGTGATTGACCAAATAAAATTGATTACTGGACACCCTCTCTGTGATTGTTACTCCTTTGCTGAAAATCGTTATATGTGGCGTAGTATCTGTAAGGTCACGAGCTATCAGTCATGACAGGACCGAACCAACCAACCAAGATATATAATGTATCGTATCAGAGCGGGCTATTCAGTAAAATGAAACCAATTTTAGAATTTGAATTCAGTCACCTGAAAAATCCTCTGTTTTTAGCTAGGTCCCACTCACCTTTTTGGAGACCCACATTTGTAGTACACAATGTTCAAGAACTCTGTATTTTTTTGCCGAATCAAGTTGCACCATCTATGAAAAGGAAGTAATTGCTCCCCAGCTTGAAAGAGGTGCAGTTTTGTGAACATAGGCATTTTTTAATAACTACTGTAAAGCATGAAATGTCTAATCTAAACCTAGACAATACCTTTATTCTCAAACCTTTCAAGACTAAAATTCTCATAAAATATTGTATAATTTCAGGTATGTTGAGTCGCAGAATGACCCAGACAATGATCCAGTTGTGTTATGGATGAATGGAGGTCCCGGGTGCAGCTCTTTAGATGGATTCCTGTCAGAATTAGGACCATTCCATGTGAGTATTCTTATTGATAACATACACGATTTGCATTCAATGGTATTGTAGACTATAATTAAGCCTAACTATAATATGTATGGCAGTTGTGAAGCTGAGAGTCATAGTTAAAGGTAGATGACCCGATCACATTTCCGTAACACAGAATTATTTCAAACATACTGAGATTTTCATATCATATGAAAGCTCGTATTTTTCTCATCATCATACTGAAATTTGACGGCCTAAATCAGTATAATTACGGAGAAATCGATGAAATACCGTCGAATTACCGCGAATGGTGGTAACCACCGATATAGTTTGTGTACTACTCAATGGGTACAGTTCACAGCATCTTGTGCGTCTAAAATAAGAACCATTAGAGCTATGCAACTCAAACTTTGGAACACGACTTTTTTAAGGATGACCTTTCATGTAGAATAGAAAACTTCAAGTTTAAAATCGGAATGTGATCGGGTCATCTACCTTTAAATGCTGCTAGATAATCTTTGATAATGTTGTTGATTATAGCTTCTTATTAAGTATATACGATGAAAATATTTGAAATAATTTGGAAGCATTTCTGATTTCCTTATGCCTTTATTATAGGTCAATAAGGGACCGTTCATTATTTATGGTGGAGGGGGGGGGGGGGGGGTCATGTAACTTTCATATGTTGAAATAGGGGGTGTTATGTAACTTTTTATTCTTGAACAGGGGGGTTGTGTAAATTTGTTTAAACTATAAAGATGGTGGTGATTGGAGTGATTTTAGAGTGTAAATGCCATTTTTTTTCTAAAAAGCTACTGGTTAGCAGGGGGTCATGTAATTTTCAGTTTCAGTTGTAGGGGGGTTAGGTAATTTTAATGTACGAGTCTCGAATTTGTCCCCCCCCCCCCCCCCCCCTCTCCACCATAAATCAATGCACGCGCTGATGTTGATGTGTGAAATATGGCACCCCCCCCCCCCCCGCAGGGGAGTGCTATTTTGAGCATATCAACATTTGCGCAAGTGCATTGATTTGTCTAATTTTTCGAGGAACAAAACATGCATGTATTGACCTAATTCATACACGACACTATACAAATCAAAATTCACTATTTGAGCATAATTGTGATCTACAAATGTATGTAATATTAACGAATAAAAACATGTGAACAAGTTTGCTAACACCCGCAGTAAAAATCGGGGAACCCGCGTGTCACGTGTAATATCGATTAGAGAATAATCTTTTACTTTTTAATATCGCACTGACATTTATGGTACTTTAATCGCACTATTTTATCTTGTTATCGTAATTAGGTGTTTGCTGTGATGCTATACATCATCTTCATTATTGCCGTAGCGTACATCTCGACGAAATGCATGTATGTTTGTATTATTATCAATATTATTGTTGTCATGTGTATATTATAAGAGATCCAAATTGATTGATAATTACTAGTTCGCACTTTAATATTCTTGTGAAAGTCAATCATTTAAGTGTATACAATCATTGATTGTATTATTTGGTAGCTTTGTTTGGACATACTTGATTAAACTAATTATATTCTAGATCAATTATTTGGATTTGTTTCAAGAAGGAAGAAAAGCAACTTCCTCATTTGAAATAATTATTTGAAATTCATATTTGCAATTGTTTTTTTTAATGATATCTATTGTATTTGTTAATTTAATTATGAATAGTAACGACATGATTTATATTTGTAATTCTTCTAAATTATTGAAGAGTAATGTAAATGTCGTTGATATAATAACCTCTTCTGTTCCCAGCGTAGCGATCGATATTAATTTGCAACTACTTCAGGTATTTAAAATTTTCACGCTACACTTATTATATAAGCCAACCCACAATTTGAGATACAATAACTATATTCATGAATTTAGCATTCATTCATCTAGTTATTTACAAACACTAGTTTCAGCGTATTACTACTATTCTCCAATCACCTGCTAAACCTAAGTTTGTCTTTCCGTATTCAGAGTTATGTTAAAACAAGATATCAATTGATATACAGTGTATGGAGGTTAATGTTAACCAATGTTCCTAATATTAAATGCTGTATGTATTTGAAGTTTGTATCAAACCAGACATATCTTTGTTTATAATATATTATTATAAACCATTGTGCTTTATGACATACCGAATGAAGAAGAGTTATAAATAAATTTAAATTTGTGGTATGAAATAATAAATTTGTCTTGATGTGCGATCCCTAGTGTTATATACACTGCCACGCAAAAGTATTTCCCCTCTAGAAGCTTGCAAGTGATCACTGTGTTGTCAACAAAGTATTAAGCCATCAGACCCATATTACCATTCCATTGCGTTCATTGTACATTTTATACCAATAAATTCATGTTTCCTATTAAGATTCATGATTTAAATTACAATTCATGATTTTATCGAGCATGTCAGAATTCCAATGTAAAATCGCTGTAGTAAATCACCTCATTATTGGTAGTGTAACGCTATGGGAATTTTCAACTGAGATCAACTGGTGTTGGGAAACCCTCATGTGCAGAAATTTATAGATGATTACTGGCATGCGCAGTTTATTGGAATACCTTCAGAAGGAACCATTCCGGCTTATAAAAGTTATTAGTGTGACGACGGATTATGTTTTTGGCAGATGTTCATCTTTATTTAACCCTTTGAACATTGACACCCCTGAGTAAACAGTAGCCCACCCTGACACCCTGCCGAAATAGCCCTCAATAAGGCATAATGTTGTATCGTTCCCATAACAGTCACTAGCACTTTTTTACGGTTGCACTATTGATGCTTACCGTGTCTTGTTCATCCTTATTACTATAGTCAGAATCATATCCTCCGTATCAGAGTCCATGCCCTTTTGCTAAAACATCTGCTGCCGACGGTGCCATTGAAAAATCTGAAAATCCGACCAAAATTGATGAAATAACTCCGAAGTTATCAGCACAGATTGTCTTCAACGTAATGTCACGATATCAAAACAAAGCTATGTGCAGCTCATAGACTACTTTCTGAGTCAAAGGGCATGTTTATTAGCGTTGGGGAATCCCTCAACAATGCGCACATGTTAAAAGCCTGGAATCCGGCCGCCAGTGTATACGATACTCGTATTAGCCTGAAATCCGGCCGCCAGTGTTCAAAGGGTTTTAAGGCACATCTAAAATTATTTTAATACAATCGAGCTGACATACCATGGAGAACCAGCAAAACTAAGTGTGCATGCACGTAGTTCATTGACCTATTTGCTTACAGTGACATAATAAACCATGTTATCAATAGGATGATTCAAAGCAGCTAGAGTTTCCCACTATTTCATTTTCACAAAGTATGGCTCAAACATACCAAGACAAAATAAATCCTTTTTCTACTATGCCACCGTCTCTTCTCAATCCCAAACAATAGGGAGCTAGATTATCCTATTCAAATCAGATGAATAGATTACTTATCGTGTCGATCCTAACAGTACTACTTACTTACAGTCAATGAGATCCCCGGTGCTTTTTTAACTTGCCGAATTTGCGTTATTATGGCCCGATATGAATGGTTAAAAGATGAATCTGCCAAAAACATGATCCGACGTCACAAAATAACTTTTATAAGCTGGAATGGTTCCTTCTGAAGGTATTCCAATAAACTGCGCATGCCAGTTATCATTTATACATTTCTGCACATGGGGGTTTCCCAACACCAGTTGATCTCAGTTGAAAATTCCCATAGCGTTTACACTGCCGATAATGAGCTAATTGATATTCATGAGGTGATTTACTACGGCGATTTTACATTGGAATTTGACTTGCTCGATAAAATCATGAATTGAATCATGAATCTTAATAGGAAACATGAATTTATTGGTATAAAATGTACAATTGGGTCTGATGGCTTAATACTTTGTTGACAACACAGTGATAACTTGAAAGCTTCTAGGGGGAAATACTTTTGCGCGGCAGTGTAGGTTTCAGTACTTAAGGGTTGAGTGAACCAAAACAACTTCAATATCATATGAAGTTGGCACCGCGATAACTGAACAACGAATAAATAAAAAAGCGCGTTGAGCGCACATTGAACGGCGCGCATGCGGAGTGCATTAGTTACTTTCAATACACTCCACATATTTTAGTTTCTTGCTTTCTGATTAGTTCAACACTATAAATTCCTATTAATATTATGCAATATCATGATGTGAGCTGAAAATCTTATTTCAGCATTGTGTTTCATTAAGAGTTGCAAGTCTCCAATTAACTCCAAAGATTGTAGTTCGATCTATAGTTTAGTCAGTTCCAATTTGGCGAGAAATGTGCAGTTCATATCTTTCCGCAAGCAAAAGTATACCAAGTTTGGCAGACTCCTGTGTCATGTGTATGGTGCACAGTGCTCGCTGTTGTGTTATGCGAGCCTCATGCTTCCAGGTTCTACTGTATTAATTTGCCTGCTGTAAGATGACTCGCCAATATCTAGACTGGAATATATATATGATATGGTTAAAAGTGTGTGTTGTTTATAGAAATGATTTATTACCCACATTTTTGTTCTCTTTTTAGGTAAATGATAATGGTGCCACCCTGTATACTAATCCGTACAGTTGGAATCTTGTAGCCAATGTGATATTTCTAGAAGCCCCAGCGGGGGTAGGATATTCCTACGCTGATGACAAGAATTACTACACTAATGATGACCAGGTACTGTATTTTTTATTAAAGTGTAAATAACTAGCCACCCTGTATAACAATGGAGCCGCCACCCTGTATAACAATGGAGCCACCCTGTATAGTAATCTGTAATGTTGTATTGGTAGAGAAATGAAGGAATATTAAAAATTGTTAGTCAGATAATCAAGGAAACCGTGTAATAATACCATCACCATTTGTATTTATTGTAAACCACAGACAGCCAAAGACAACTACCAGGCCCTGCAGAGTTTCTTCACCAAATTCCCCAACCGACAGAATAATTCCTTCTACATCACTGGTGAGAGTTATGGAGGTATCTATGTACCTACATTGGCCTTGCAAGTGATGAACGGGAATGCTTCCATTAATCTTCAAGTAAGTATCTAACCACCTTTAGCACGTAACAGGGCCATGATAAACTGTTTGCCTTCTGTAGTGTTTGTTTTAATTTTCAATGGATGTAATAATAGTTTTAGCATTTGAAGGATTTAGTACATGAAATTTGAATTTTTCTTGAGCCTCCGCTGGAATGTACTTATTTATTACATTATAATTATTCCCAATCCCCATCAGTTCACAATTTGCAATATCTCACAAGTAGATTAGAACCAAACAAAGTCTAACAGATCGCATTTTGGTCCCAACACCCTCTGATACAACCATAGTACTATTCCCACAATCCCCGTTTGGGCTACCGCTCTGAGCGTGTGGCATCAGGCCATAACACTGGTAAAACTGTCTCCTTTTTCTCTTGTATCAACTTGACTGGACGTGTACTACGAGTCGGTAAGATTGATCCGAGTTCATGAGCATAGTAAGTAATGCTCATTAATCTAGACAAGTATAATGTTTAACACATAGATAGCTAATCATCTTACGATGATTTACTGTAATTCATATTTTCAGAATACGTTTTTACCGCCGTGTTCGTTATTGACCCATCCAAAACGCTTTTTGTTTACGTTCATAACACGTTTTTCGATCCGAGATTCGAGACCATCTAACAGTACAGCTGACTCTCTGTTTACTTTCGATTGTTCGCTTACATTGTATGCTTTCTCAGTTTATTCATATATCTTTTTTTTCTCTTTTTGTTGATGCCGGCGCACCAACTATTTATTTGCATTTGTCATACAGGAAACAATAATATATATGAACTTTATTTTTAATATTCTCTATATAATTAAGTACAGTATTTAATTATTGTCTTTCCACCTTTTATATAAACCCCATTTTTTATTGTGTTTATATAATCTTCCCTTTCCAATGGCAATATGATTTTCAACTTGGAACATAAAATGAAGTAAGCCCTTAAACACTTGAAAAATTGGCCGTAAACCTGCACATCTTTTTTTCTGTATACATACAGTTTCCCCAATAATATAATATAATTTATTAATTTAGTAAAGGGTCCGGATCAAAAATATTGTATCCAAACATTATTGAAAATGTTGTTAAACTGAGATCAATTCCAAAAATGATATTTAAAAAGATCTCAACACTAGTCCAAAAACGTTTAACATGTTCGCACTCGAAACAGATGAATTAAACTTTCAACTTTCCCATTACACAACGTACAATTTGGTGAAGCAATTAAACCAATTCTATGAACGAATTTATTCGTTGGCAACCGCCTATGTAACAACAAAAATTGAAATGATCTGGTAGGAATATCCCATGCACATTTTAATGCAATCGTAAAAAGATAAGGCCACATTTCTTCATTAACTTGAATATCATTTTCCCACTTTTTAATTGTTTTTTCGGGACGTTCACCCTTTTTCTTAATTATAATATCATAAGCCATTTTAACAATTCTCTTAGCTTGAAATAATCTATCATTTACAGTATTTGTATCATCATTTAACAAACATACATTATTTGTAAACATAAGTCTTTTCCAATTTTTAGGAATTGCCCTAATTAACCCATGGTAGTGTAAAATATTGCAATTAATATCATATTTAGTTTTGAAATTCTCGAAAGATAAAAAGCTATCATTAGGGAGTGTTCAGAAATACTTTGGTGGGGGGGGTTGGCCAAAAAAAAATTGTCGGTGTCTAAACTTTTTTGACCCCCCCTTTACAAATTGACAAACTTGTCTGACCCCCCCCCCCCCCCCCTTTAACAGAGTGAAAAACTTTTTTGACGCCCCCCCCTACTATCAGATGTAGATAGACAAGTTCTATGACGCTTACAGTCAGAACTGTGTATAGCTGGCAATCAATTTGCAACATTTCAAATTCACTTGAAACATATCTTTCAAGCCTCCGAATTGTATTTTTCGGTGATATGTATTTATCATGTTATAGCCTTTTTAAAAACGGTTTCTTTTTTCCAATTGTAGAAAGTTACTCTTTGTATACAAGTCCTTCTATCACACAATACTTTCACAAAGATTTGCGCGGAGCACGAAAAATTTGGTCAACTTGCTATACAAAATTTTTTTAATAAATCGTCGCTGTTTTTAACGTTTAACGACACATCAAAAGTGATGTGTCGTTATGTCAGAACAGCGACGAATTGTATCCTGTTGTTGATCACCCTTACCAACAGTTCTGAAGCAAAAATTGTGGACACTGGTTAGTCACATTTTGTATAACAAATCCTGCTGTCTGCACGTTGTATTCACAAAGACGCGCGCAGAGCGCGCAGAAATTTGGTCAACTGCGTTCAAAATCACGTGTAGCGCGCGGAAATGTGTATTTAACCCTGTTGACGATCACCCTTATCAACAGTTCTTAAGTACAAATTGTGGACACTGGTTAGTCACATTTTGTATAACAAATCCTGCTGTCTGCACGCTGTTTTCACAAAGACGCGCGCGGAGCGCGCAGAAATTTGGTCAACTGCGTTCAAAATCATGTGTAGCCCGCGGAAATGTGTACTTAACCCTGTTGACGATCACCCTTATCAACAGTTCTCAAGTACAAATTGTGGACACTGGTTAGTCACATTTTGTATAACAAATTCTGCTGTCGTCACAATGTTTTTACAAAGATTTGCGCGGAGCGTGCGGAAATCTGTATAATTTGTTATAGAAATGTTAATACTGCAGTATTTTCTTGCGCGTAGCGCAGAAAATTTTGGTATTTTCCCCGTTAACGACTACCTATTTGGCCAAACCTTTTTGACCTCCCCCCTCTTGAGTAGGTAAAACTTTTTAGTCCCCCCTTTTTGAGACTTCAAACTTTTTAGACCCCGCCCCCGTTTTGCCCCCCCCCCCCCCACCAAAGTATTTCTGAACACTCCCTTACCTTCAGAAAACAAATCTTTAACATACCTCACATTTTTGTTTAGCCATTGTCTTTACATAACAGGTTTATTGCCAACTTTTATAAACGAATTCATAAATCTACGCCAGCGTTCGTACTCTGATTTATAGATTCAATTTTTGTAGTTACTTAGTCATGTCGTATATTGATATATTCCTCTACTACCTGACCCCCCCCCCCCCTTACGACTATGAGATACTGCCGTTGTGGGTCTCCCCTCCCTGAGGGTGACCTCCACTCAGCCTGCTACATTCATCGTCTTTGCACCAGTGTTAATACCTGCAGACTGGATGCTAATAAGCCTTCTACCTTCTGGGACGAGATCGAGGCTTACCGTAAGGTCATTGCCATTTCCCCTCCCAAGGCCAAAAACACAAAACATAAACATAGAAGTAAGTCTGTTGATTCTCAACATAAGGTTACTAATATTAACAACAGCGACTCTGAGCAGGTCGCAGGTGATTCGGTCACGGCTATTTTGACATCTAAAGCCGATCGATCATCCGAGGGGACTCACCGCCCACGTAAAGGTGACTCAGGTGCAAAACGAGTCGAGAGCAGTCAGGGAGGTATTTAAAAAAAACCTCTGACGGCTCCAAGACACGCCAGCAATAGCGGTGTGCAGACTCAGACCCCTGTTCTAATGAAACTCACAAACAGGAAACCCCCCACGAGGGGAGGTTCTCCCTTCCAGTACAATGATTACTAGTGAAAAAGTGACTTCTGAAGATGGGGGGGGGGGGGGGGGGGGGAAGGGGGGGGGGGCCTGAATTTGATCAGGAGGCTCTTCCTATTACTCAGATCAGTGATTCACAACC
Organism: Ophiura sarsii; assembly: GCA_035610835.1. Classification (NCBI taxonomy): domain Eukaryota; kingdom Metazoa; phylum Echinodermata; class Ophiuroidea; order Amphilepidida; family Ophiuridae; genus Ophiura; species Ophiura sarsii. The sequence goes on along the minus strand of CM069458.1, from coordinate 38,466,791 downwards.
ATCTATATTGCCCGGCTATATTGCACCCGAATCACGGACTGGCTCCTATTAATACTCAAGAGTCTTTTGTCGAGCACCCCTCTTTACAGGGGGGATTCGGTTCGCAATTGCAGAGTAGGGGACCTCACCGGCCTGATGCGGGTACACTATTTTATAGTACGATTACAGTAGTTATAATAGCGATTCACACAGGGGTCTTCAAAGAGATTCACACTTGAGAACGCATGACTACGACTATCATTATCCAAGCTATAATAGTCAGACAATACAGCCTAATGTCCAACGAATATATAGCTGCCTCGCCAAGGGTCATCGACCATTCAGGCATAGGATCTTTGGATGAGGAGGATGCTTTTTACCAATGGCAGCAATTTCCGGCTTTCTAAGCGAGAAGGAACAATATCAATGATATTCAATCAGCTCCTACACAGCCTAGGGCGACTCAACCAACTGTAATGCCCGCTGCTGCTCAGACGGGTACAGCTAGCATTCGCTCATCCACTTCAACCCCTGCTACAACCCCAGCTGCCGTCACAGACTTAGTCAGCGAGGAGGAGGGCGAGAATGATGAGGATGATGATGATGATGATTACGAGGATGATAATCAATGACAGTGCTCAGAGGATGAATGATACAATCAGGGATCGGAGGACGAGGTGGACAACTCTTCGGATATTTTTCCATCTAACGTCATTAGAAACAAGGAGGAACCCGATGAGCCTTCTCCTTTCGGTTTCGATTGGCAGATAAACTCCAAGAATAAACTCCTGGAACGTGCCAGGGTTGGTCCTATCAACAACTATGCATCCAAGGCTGTGGGCCTAGCGGTTGCCGACGTTCCGGAGGAGCCTTCCGGAGGATCATTCTTCTTTGACAGTCTTAGATCCAACAACAACGACATCCACTCCTATTCTGTCTCTAAACCTACTGAAATGTTTACGGTTAGGAATAAGGACATGGCTACTCTTCAAAAAGAGGACAAGACTGAACGGAGGGAAGTCGCCTTAGCATTCAGTGTCAGCCCATCGAATGAAACCGAGTGCTTCGGTATATCTACCATCAACAAAGGAGTCACTGGGTACATAATAATAATAATAATAACAATAATAATAATAATAATAATAATAATAATAATAATAAATAAGCATTTATAATGCGCCATTTATCTAGAAACAAGTTCTAATCCAAGGCACAATGAACAAACAAGAAAAACAATACATTACAGTGGAAATCACAGAAAAACATGATCTGTAACAAACTTGCGCTGAAAAAAACCCAACCAAAAATTGTTACGTGCTAAAAATATGACTAAAAACAATTACAATTGCAAATTGAATATGAAAAATAATAACAATAGCATGGCATACAAAATGTAAAAATCAAAACAGTTGATATTAACAGTCATAAGCAGAATTGAGTAAGAATGTTTTGAGTCCTGATTTAAACCGATGGAGAGAATTTGACTGGCGAACACCTATGGGTAAAGAGTTCCAAAGTTTTGGAGCAACGGTTGAAAAAGCACGATCACCGAAAGAGGATGTTGTTCGTGGAACTGATAGTATGCAGTTTTCTGATGACCTTAGACTGCGAGTAGGAGTATATGGAGAGAGAAGGTCGGTTATATAAGAAGGTGACATATTGTTTAAACCTTTCCATGTCAGAAGTAGAGTTTTATATTTGATCCGTTCGCGAACATTCAACAGGTAACCAGTGAAGACTCCGTAGAGTAGGTGTAATATGATCAAATTTGCGAGTCTTTGTTAAAACGCGAGCAGCTGAGTTCTGTATACGTTGCAGTTTCTTAAGTTGTTGTTCAGTTATTCCATTAAGTAAAGCATTTCCATTGTCTAGACGCGATGTTACAAAAGCATGCAATAGTATTTCTGCTGTATCCTTAGAGAGAAGTTTTCTAATGAAACTGAGGTTTCTAATTTGGAAATATGCATGAAGGCGACAGCTGCACCAGCCAACACCTTCATGGAGGAATGGGAGGACTTACTTTCGTCAGAACAGGAAGATCTCTCACACATTAGAAGGCTTAGCGTTTTTCAGATGTCAGTTATCAACGCTCTTGCTTTGGACCTTCAGCCTTTTCTCCTTAAGAAACGTTAGGAGGAAGAGCAGAGATCATATGCGTCAGCCAGACTAGCAATGGACATGTCGGGTCGCGTGTTGAGTGGTCGACTCTATGGTGGAGGCACTAGTCGACGCCCCCTACGATGCTGACAACAGTCTACTTTTCGGGGGCGCAACAAGAAAGACTCCCAAGACAGTTTCCAAGAGACGCATCGCCGACGCATCAGTGGAACAATGAATCAAGAAACCCCGTCCAGCTAACTCTAAACGGGGCAACAACCGCGGAAGGAAAGGCGGTAACTACGCTAAACTACAGCAACGACTACTGTCAGTCATCCAAACCTCGAGGCAGGGGCAGAGGCAGAGGTTCGTCACGCGGGAGAGGAAGAGGAAGCGACAAGTCCCGCTCTTCATTGTCCCGTACAGAGAAATCCGAAGAGAAATCTTATTCCCTATAGAACTCCAGTCCGCCCAGAAAACCCGAGGATGTAGGGGATGCGGTCGTCGGGGATTTTGAAACTTCACCGGCCACTCAGGGACACGTATACCACAACATGTCCCTTCCACCCCCAAAGGTCTTCCACAAGGGTAACTGGGAGGTGGGTGGCCGCCTTGCCCACTTTACAATGACGTGGGCCTCAATTCATACAGGCCCGTGGGTTTACCAGATAGTCAGAGACGGCTACAAATTGGATTTTACAGACACCCCGGAGTTCGGACCCATCAGGGAGACTCCTCTTCAAAAGGACACATCTCAAAGATCCACACTGATGAACGAGGTGGGGAAACTCGTCCAGAAGAACGCGGTTATTCCCATCCATCCTCCATTCGGCTCAGTTTTTGGTCAACATTCTTTCTCGCAACCAAAAAGAACGGGGAGTGGAGGCCCATCATCAATTTGAAACCGCTGAACAAGTTCATCAGGCCAAGAAATTCAGGATGGAAACTCTGGCAACCATTCTGAAGGCACCCATCAGGGGCAACTGGGCGGCTTCCATAGACCTGAAAGATGCATATTTACACGTCCCTGTTCATCCTTCAGACAGGAAATGGCTCCGGTTTATGATCGACGGGCAGGCCTACATGTTCAAATGCCTTCCATTCGGCCTGTCTTCTGCACCGAGAGTCTTTACGCGAGTGGTTCAAGAGGCAGGAGCCTTCCTTCGCAGACAGGGCATCAAGATCTTCATGTATCTCGACGACTGGCTTATCATAGACGAGACAAGGGAGGTGACGTCTCGCGCAGTGGCTACGGTACTGGAAGAGATTACACAACTGGGATTCATAATCAATCTGGAAAAGTCACAACTCATTCCTTCCCATGACCCAGTATTCTTAGGAGCCCGCCTAGATTTAGCCACCGGTCGAGTGTACCCTACACAGGAGAGAGTCAGGAATCTCGCTTCACACGTCCGCTCATTCCTACTGAAGAAGACAGCGCCCGCCTCAGAATGGCTTCAAATACTAGGATTCATGGCAAGTATGGTGGACCTTGTCCCATTCTGCAGGCTACACATGAGGCTGACACAGATCTACTTCGTCAAGAATTACGACGCTATAGCTCAGCCTCAGACCCTGCATATCTTCATCACTCCGGAGGTTCGCTCAGAGGTGGACTCGCTTCACAAACCTGGAAATCGGGATCCCTTTCCCACCTCCACCCCACCAGATGATCCTGACTACAGACACATCGATGATGGGCTGGGGTGGTTTCATACAGCACTCAGCAGCCCACAGGATATGGTCCACGGAGGAGACAACTTACCACATCAACATGCTGGAACTCTGGGCTGTGAGGAATTCCCTGCTGGACCTCGAATCATCGGTCACGGGGATGAGAATTCTGGTGAAGTCAGACAACACCAGGGGGGGGGGGGGGGGGGCGAAATCAGAGCCACTCTGCCGGGTAACCATATCCCTCCTTCTTTGGTGTCGGAAGAAAGGAATCACTCACAGCCACTCACATTCCGGGGATCGCCAATGTTCTGGCAGACAATTTGTCAAGAGGGGTATCTACGAACGTCAACGATTGGTCCTTTTTGAAACCCATCTTCCAGGAACTCATGTCGCTCAGAAACTTCCCGACAATAGACCTGTTCGCCTCGAGCCTCAACTACCAGCTTCAAACATACTGCTCCAGGTTTCAGGACCCTCAGGCATGGGCCGTGGATGCTCTCGCAATATCATGGAAGGAAATCAGAGTCTACGCTTTGCCCTCCTCTCCCTCTCATCGACAGAGTCCTCCAAAAGTCTCAGGAGGACAGGTGCGATTTACTCCTGATAGCTCCCTTCTGGCCCAAACGACAATGGTTTCAGACTCTCCTAATGCTGTCAGTCCAGAACCCCATCCACTTTCCTCGGAACTCGGACATCCTCAGAATGCCAGGATCGAAGGCAAGATACCATGCGACGGAGGGACTGAGACTGACTGCTTGGTCCTTATCAAGCGACGTTTTGAGAAGGAAGGCCTTTCTGGAAAGTCTGTCGATCTTTCCACCAGGGGCAGGAGACAGTCCACAAACAGACTCTACTCTTCTCGCGCCCGACACTTCATGGCGTGCCATGCGAAAGGTTGATCCTTGTACAGCAAATGTAGGGGAAGTCGCTGAATTTTTGAGATCAAGGTTTGATCTGGGACTCCAATCTACCACTGTCAATGCATATTTGTCGGCTATCCAGTCTTTTCATACTGGATGCCGAGACGGTGGTTCTATTGTTCGCAGTCTACCCCTGAAATTCCTGATTGAGGGCATGGAAATTTCGCGCCCTAGAACTCTTAATCACTTACATGTACCTTTTGAACCATTGCAGGCGGCGCCTTTAAGAATGCTTGCGATCAAGACGCTCTTTCTCATCGCTCTGGCATCAGGCAAACGATGCTCAGAACTACACGCTCTGTCCATAGGAAAATGTACGGTCTTTAGTAGAGCTGGGGTGACGCTTTACTTCAGACCTGGTTTTCTTGCGAAGAACGAACGGAGCGATTACTCCGTTTCTCCCTTATCTCAAAAGGTCTGAAAACAGAGCACAGAGACTCAGCAGCTGCCCTGTGAGAGCAGGGCAGCCAAGTCTCTGTAAGCGTGGTTCGGATGACCAGCTTGATGCAAAGAGATTTCAAGTGGTACTTGAAGAGGGCTTATAGCGGTCTATATAATAGAGTTATGAATAGAGCTAATTTGTATTGGCAGCTATTCCAAAACATGGAAGGTCTCTATTGTTTTTGGTGACACTCACCCCTTTCTAATCAACCAAAACAAATTAAAATGTATGCACATTCTCTCCATTTTACCATTGAATTCCTAAAAAAGCACAGTTGTAGTTGTAAATTATACGTCCCTTTATTCTCCGTTCCAGGGATTTGCTGTTGGTAATGGTTTTCATGACAGACGCATAGATACAGACACGAGCATAGAATTCTCCTACTATCATGGTATCTTTGGAGACGAGTAAGTATAAATTATATTCCCTCACCATTGTTTTTATAATTACATCATTCAAGCGCCCTCATGTATCATGCTTGCGCTTTCCTATAATATGTTGGTACATGCATGTGATGTGTAGTGCTGAAAACATACGATTCACGATTCGGGTCTCTTCGCGAATCGGGTCGCTCCTATGACGAGTTTTTACGTCATAAATTAAACAAGGTATTTACAAAAAAAATGGTCAACGTCCTAAAATGAAATTAACAGACGACAAAGGAAATATGAAAAAGAAGATTTAAACAGTGTATGATGTATTTTAACAAAAACTCTTTGTTTTAATGCTGGGCCCACTTTTCTCTCTTCGGAAAATATAGCAGCTTCCAAGAAATATCCAACCATCCCATAGTAATCGCGACTTTCCACCACGTTGTTATCCCATAATCCGGTAGTTACATTTAATACATAACTCTCTATTCAGAACTGAGCACCAGCGAAATAACGTGGTAAAATTTTGCGCAATAAATATCCCATAATAATCGCAGACGTGCTAGGCATGCGCATACATGTTTGGATGTTGATTAATTGAGAAGTCCAGGGTTTTATTTTAATTATCATTTAATTAATTCGCAGAAGAAAAAAAATGGATTTGTACATTTTTAACCGCCATTAATGAATTTAATGTGAAACTAAATGAATAATATAATTGATGACAAATTTTATAGATAAACAAGAAAAGTACACGCTCCAGACCGGGCTCGAACTCCCGTAAATTTTCCAAAAAGAACGTGAGTCCAGCACTTTAACCACTCGGCCACCACTACATACAGAAATGGAGAGTGGAAAATTATTTATATACCAAACAGAATATAGTAAACACGATGAATGTCGCAGATTTTGCAAAACTCTATCATTTGTTTTATATTATTTAAACCATTTCTCCACAATTGTAACAACATATGTGTTCATATTTTCATATCCAGATCTAATATACATTTTAAAGACATCTGGGTACAAATACTGATTCAAGATACATGAAAGCAATTCATAGACTCTACCACAAGGCCTGAATCTGAATTCAAATGTCAACGTCCCAGGACGTTGACAAAAACCTTCTCTGATACAGAGAGCTGCTGCGACTTCCCGATACAATGATCAAGAGATCGCTTTACTGGAAACGACCGGTCGTGGCCAGTTGTCGCTCATGACGTAATGAACACCATACTTTTTCAACCAATGGGGGAAGGTTATTTTGCCTCGAAATTAGCATAACCAATCAGCAACCATTATCCAGGTTGTCGTCTGCGCGGCCAAAAAAAGACCTTAAAATATGTTGGCGATTTAATAGCTTGATTAGACCTATGGCGACCTAAGGTCGCACCGAGATACTTTTGAGCGAGCGAGTACTAGTGCCGCGACCTGTTGCGACCAGCGACCGGCTAGTATGATTCGAGCATATAACCCTACGCAGCGTTCGCATTAAGTGGTTGTCCGGTTTCATGGGACAACCAAAATTAGCACCGGGCAACCAACATTTACTTTTGCAGTTGTCCGGCGGGCAACCAAAAATCTTACTAGAAGTTAACATTTGAATTTAAATATTTAACAGAACTGTGAATCAAACAAATTCAGCAGCTAAATAATAATATAATTCAAGTTTCATACGGAAAATATTAATCTATCATCGTACTTCCATGATCTCATTTGGGCCTTTATTTGTACATGTATTCTATTTATACCGTACGCGTGGTAGCCGTAGTCTGTATTAGCACTAGCAGTAATACGAGACGTCATTGAGACATTGACGTGTTCATCACAGTCACACCCGCGACATATGTATCAACCGGTCATAATAACATATTCATATTTAGCTCTGATACGGAACTGTGTCGTCGGCAATAAGGGTGATTTTTGACTATGTCTGAATTGATGTTCAATAAGACGTGACGTCATAAACAGTTGTCAATCAAAATAACATACTAATATATTAGTAGAATACGATTCTGCAAAATGGCTTCAAAGTGCCGAAAATTCGAAATTTGAGTATCATGCCTTAAAGTAACATAACTAAAGTTAGAGGTGGTGTTTAAATTAACTAAATTGGTGTTTACAAATATGACAAAAAAATACAAAATAATATTTTTGTTGTGTGTTATAAGGGCGCACAGCACTAAATCACTCCTCGTTTTGTGTAATGGTAGTAAGTTCCGGCAAAAACAAAAACCGATTTTATGATAAATTGGGGTCCTTTGGGAATCAGTTTGGCATGAGGGTAGCATTTTATATACGGACAATCAACAATTCTGCCGGGACAACCAAAATTTCCTGCTAGGTTGCAGTTTTTTCCCCTTAATTCGGACACTGACCCTACGCATCTTCAGATTTTGTATTTATGCATTTGCTGTTGGTCATTGTCTTCATAATACTGATATTCATTTTCTATGCTACTGTAAAAATAATGGATACTTTACTTTAGTCATAACCAAATGGTAAAATGCTGAAACACATCTCGTTTTCAAAAGCGAGGTTATTCATTTAGGTAATATTTTAATCGTTCTCTAGTGGGGGCAAATAGAAAATATGGAAGAAATTGGTCATAATTCGTCAGCGTCATAATGCTATGGACATAATTCCAATAGTGCGTACGAGCGTGCATGCGTAAACCTGGAAGTGCTTCAAAAATGACCGGGCGTCCTGATTGGTCAATCCTGAAATCATCACACGTATGGAGGCATAGTTCATGTTCTTGCATTTCATGCATCTGGATGCATCTCTGCGAACAATAACAACAAAACACGCTCGCGTGAAATAACTTGAATTTCGTCAGTAGCATTATCACTTATAAAACTCGCCCATTGCTTGTGTGTTGGATTTCGATCACGACAGGAGCATGCGCAGATGCGATTTTTGTGTAAGTGGTCTGTGATTTTGTCAATATTATATTTTTACTGTGATTTGTCGATCTGCATTAAATGCAAAAAGAAACAACGCCCCCGGCTGGCCTCGAACCACCAACCTTTCGGTTAACAGCCGAACGCGCTAACCAATTGCGCCACGGAGGCGGTTATTTATTAGGCTGTTTTGGTTTGTCATGGTCACCCGTACACTTCCCCGTACACTCCCTTGCAAAGCCGGGCATCGTTTTTTCTCAAATGTTGCCTGCATATTGTAGTTGCTGTCACCTTAAATACATGTGCTGTCTGTTGAACTTGGAACCAACGTTTAATTTGAACTGTCTATTTTCAATTAAAAAATACTCCAATACGGGAAAAAATTCACAAAAGCTCACAGACAACAAATAAGCACATCATTTTAATCGACCTAGAATTTCAACCCTACAATTTTGGCGTTACGAAAATATCGATGATGTGAGTGACGTCATTTAATGAGCGGCGCCCTTCACGTATTAGCTCATTAGCATAATTTATGTCCGTGAAATGTATAAAGCAGTTTGATAAGTGATTATGACAGTGACTAATGCTCACAAGTCTGATATGAATAATCAAGACATTTTTATTGTCTTATTTCTGCAGCATATGGAATAAATTACAAAAATACTGCTGTGACGGTGGAACCTGTAATTATTATGACAACAAGAATAAAGACTGTCAATCGGCTGTAAGTTAAAGAATTATAATTGAAAAGATATATAAAATCATATATCATACATGATATACATCATGGACTAAGTCCATGTATACATGTACTTGCTTTTTATATTTTGGGTATAAAAGCAGTTGCATTAAGGTGGGTTTTTGCCATTTTATGCCCATTTTGGTGTGAAAGATTGGCTAAAAATGCAAATAGCTACTCATTTGTCAAACTTTTATGTGATAAAGGGTTCTAAGAGCCCATCATTCTTAACCCTTTCCTTTCCACGCTGGGGTGTCAAAATCCGTTGCATCCCCTCACCAGTCACCACTGGGTATATTTCTATATCCCAAAATTTGTAGACATGGCCTAAAGGCCTCCCCATACTCCACCAACGCTGCAACGCTGAGCGCAAGCGTTGTCACGCTACGCTTGTCACAAAATGTACCAACGCTCATCTGCCGCTCATCGGGAATCTACGCTAGCGTTGGTCAACGCTCGACCAAATCAGCAAATGTGTCAACGCTGTGGGCGGGGCCTATGGTGTTCTGGGGACAGACGACCAAACTACCTCACAAAACGCCGTAAATTTGTATTTCTAGCACATCACAGGCATCAACATCGCAACAAACTTGCTTAGGCCTACTGTTTAAACATACCTTGACATACACAATATCATTCCATCAGAAAAAATAGCCTGATTTGCCTGGGATTTTCCTATTTCGGCTGTATTTTCATGAATGGGAGCTCAAGAAAAAATATGTGACGTCAAAAGTCCGGCAAAGTGTCCTGCTTGCTGATTGGTCCGTGGGCAGCGTCAACGCTACAAAGTTGACCTGAATTCAACTTCAGCGTTGGCCCGAGCGTTCGCCGCTTTCACCCAAAGCGTAGGCTGATCAAATTATCGGAAAACGCTTTCCTGATCGAGCGTTGTTTTGGTTTTGTAATGGGCACTAATACGCATGTGTCAGAGCGCAAGCGTTGCAGCGTTGGTGGAGTATGGGGAGGCCTTAAGTGTAGTCATGCTTCAACTCAACTAAATTGGTATTTCTGGTTATCTGATCAAAAAATGTTATTCACCAAAGTTGTAGGGAATTTTTTCAAAAATTATATATGAATTAGATATTAAATTGTTAAAATTAAATAAAAATTGCACCAATATAAAATATTGACTCAAGTACCTATTCAATACAAGCATGTAGTTAGGTACACTACATAAAAATCAATAACATAGCAATTATAGAGTCTTCCCCCAATTCACACGCACACAAATGATAAGTTCCTGTTTCTGTTCAAGGTTTTTTTAAACTCAAGATATCTCTAAAATGTCCAACCTTATTTTCACAAATTCATAAATATGAAACACTCCTCTTTCTAACCATACCAAATGTTAGTAGTAAATGCACATAGTATCTAAATAAATAGCATGTTATTTTTCAACCAATTCCGGACAAAATAGATTAAATATCATATAATGTGGCATGTGCCCTGATTTGCTTTAGGATACAAAATCACAATTTTAGCTACGTATGATATCGGTGTTACTGATCGGTCAATCCGCAACCAATTTGACAACATAAATGACGTTTGCGTGAAATCGCAAGGATTTTTTCCCCCGTTTCAACCAATTCCGGACAAAGTAGGCTAAATAATCGTATAATGTGCCCTGATTTACTTTTCAGGATATGATATCACATTTTGAGCTATGTGTGATATCTGTGTCATAATCAGTCAATCAGCAACCAATTTGACAACATAAATGACGTTCCAGTTGAAATTGCAAAGGAAAACAGGGGGTTTTCCTAGCAATTGCAGACAAAATATGTAAAATAATCATATAATGTGCCCTGATTTGCTTTTTAGGATACGATATCACATTTTGAGCTACATGTGAAATAGAGGGTATTTCAGGAATTACAATCAAGGAAAAAAAGGTTGGCACACTTTGTCCCAATTAAGGAAAAAAGTGCCCCTCTCCCCCGAGGCAATGTTGATCCGAGCCACATGTCATCAGAAGCTTTGGCAGCTCTCTCAACATTGATTGATGGGGGGTGGGGAAGGATGAGAGAGAGGGGGAGACCTCTGCGTGCTATTAAAGAGTGCTATGTCCCAAGTCGGTTCTCTATTGTGAGCACAGGGATAGTTGTATTAAATTGTATCAAGTGTGCCAACTATTGTTTTCCTTGATTGTAGTCTCCGCGAAATTTGAAAAAGGGGTATTTTACGAAGAGGAACATGGTAACTTGGACTAGAACATGGATTAGAACATGGTAACAACCCAAATACACCATTTGTGGTACACCAGTTTATAACACAGTACCATAAACGCTTGTTACCATTGGGAGCAACAAGTTTTTATCTAGACCTAATGTATGTATCAAGTGTCTTTGAAAAGGGGGTATTTTTCACCCCAATTTTGTCCTCGTTTTTGCCAAAAAAAGGGAGTTAAATTGTTGCAAAAAAGGGGTACTTAGAAAAAATTAAGAACAGTCATGGTTACCAACTTTTGTGTTGAGTTGGGGGGACCGGGACGATATCAGATTTTGAGCTACATATAAAATCAGTAACAGATTTGTGATCAAAAGACATTTGTTGTCCTGAAATCGATGCCCTTGCACCATAAACATGATTGTGGGTGGTAAAATCTCGGATTAGAAATATCTAGCTTACTACAATTTCATTCATTGGTTAAACTGGCCAAAAATCACTCAAAAATAATAATACAGACAAAAATCAGGTGCAGACCTGCTCTAGAGTTAACTCCGGACAGGATATGAGCCCATAAAATTTGTGGTCCCGATTGATCAATTTCTCAAAACATTATATAATAAATTTCCAAAGTCGAAAAATCAACATATTTTTCATATATGACGGAAAGCATACAAAAATACAAAATAAACCTTGAATTTTGTCTTTTCGGTTCTATAAAATCAAGATTTCATCGGGCAAAAAATGAACAGGTAAATTCACTATTTTGACAAAAACATTTCACTTTTAGGAATAAATATACATTTCTCTTCAAAATGAGACCAAATGTAGCCGTTTTCATTGAAGCAATCTGTCATTATCGCGATTATAAAATGGTCCTTCAAAATTAGAAATATTGTGAAACCATGTTCCGCGCACAGGTCATGCGTGCAAAAGAAGTTGATATTTACGCTGGTGGCTACTGACTGGATACCAATAAACAATGATATCCAAACGGACCAAGCGGCACACTTCTCGTCCAATCAATATGAATGTATGAATGTATCGTTTGGCTGGACCCGTTTGAAAATTATACCAATTAGGTTTTCTGTGCCAAGTGACACTCGGAGCCATAAATAACGCGTGCTTGTTCACCCATGGAGGCCGCCATTTTGATGATGTCTGAGCATACTGCACGAACGCTCGAGTCCAACGCATGCGTAGTAACTCCACCACAAGAAAATGCCACATGGAATACGATGGTCAACGCTTGCGCACAGCGGCCGAAAGTTGTGGAGTATGCACATAATCGATTACCAGTCTTAGGCTGATTCCTTCTGTCTCCTAACATGGCGCATGGACGCGATGCTGTGCACAAGATAATGAGGCCGATTGTGCAGGGGCGATGGATACAGTCTATTACCAGTTCCAAGTATAAGTACTAGCCCTGTTGGGCTAGCACAAAAAGTGCTCATACCATTTTGTTGTTTATGTCTTCAGCTCTAATTTGATAGGTCACACGCCATTATTAAAGTTATGGTTATCTTCAAATAAATTGTCAAACATTGGTTCTTAGATGCAAATTAATCAAATAAATAAAGAAATATAACGAAAAGGTTTATTTTGCTCATACAAAAATATCAGAATTAGGGATATGAACAACATATCTGATTACCAGCGTACACACATCTCTAGATATAAAGTAACATGTGTTTTGGACTGGATGGTAATTAAATATGCAAATAATACGCAAATAATGTTATTTTACAAAATTGTTCTGATAAATATTTTCGTTAAGACTTCTTTAATATGTGTCACCAAACTTGACTTTATTGGAGGAAAATTGGTGTTGTTATTGTCATTGAAGTAAATTTGATAAAACAGGCATTTATGGTAAGTTGCACTGTACATAAACATATTAAATTATAAAGCTGTCGAGAAATTTCTCCTCTTGAATTTGAGATATTTGAGATATTACAAGCTAGGAGTGGTTGATTAATGAGACAGTTACAATCTCCCAAACGTAAGGTCAAGTCTGATTTTCCTTTTCACATTTTCCTTTTCAACACGGGGATAGTATGACCGTCAGGTAAAGCGTGTGTGCCGTATTGATCAACCGTAACAATGCAGCCGGCCGACTATCCAACAACCTGGGCATCAACCGGTGAATTGGCACGTACCACTACTAATCAATAATTTGCCGGTCTGAGTCCCCGTGTTGAAAATGAAAATGTGAAAATGAAAATCAGACTTGACCTTACTTTTTGGATTGTAACTTCCTCAATAATCAAGCATCCTTTGCCTGTAATATCTCGAATTCAAGAGGAGAAATTTCTCAACAACTTAATAATTCAATATGTTTATGTAGGAGTTATACCTGGTCAGTTACTTATTGTGTTGACTGTATTTCTTTTTACAGGGAGACCAGGTTTATCACTTCATCATGGATGTAGGCATCAATTTGTATTGCTACGGAGGAATACCGCCACATTTAGAGAGATATCAGATGGATATGAAGAATCTTCTGTCATTTCCCAAATCAAATATGTGATGTTATCTGTGAAAACCCGTCGGATGTCGCCAGATGTGAACTAGGGATTATGGGTAAAATATAAAATGAATATACATATTGGTTTTTTTAAGATGATTTTTTTATTTATTTTTTTAGAAAATTCATTCATTTCCAATACTTTATGTCCACATTTGTCACGAAATTTCACCTTCAAAACTAACTTAAGTTACTTTTCTAATTATTTTTCTAATGTTATTCTATTGAACTATGTATCTTTTTGGGCCTGTTTTCATGATTAATTGTTTTGTAGCTTTTTATGACATCACAATCATCATGTTTATAGTGATCGTAGAAAAATGATCGAAACAGTTCTGTAATCAGCACAGTTTCAGCTTTCTTATGATATAAATATCTCCAATATGAAAATTCCCACCATGTGGCGGGGTTTCACAGATCGAATCACATATGTCAAGGAAATATACTAGTTATTGGAATAAAAAGGTATGCATATCTTTCTATTAACAGAAATTTGAAGCTTACTACTTTATGATGGGTATAGACCTCAACTGGTATGATATTTATATGGATTGCTACAGAGATATACCGCCACATTTGGAGAGATATCAGCGGGATATGAGGAATCTACTGTCATTTCCCAACTCAAATATCCCAAGGAAATTTAACTGGAATAAAAAGGTGTGTACAAAATGTTATGCTTCATATTTTAACCCAAACTCCCCAGGCATGGTTTTTGGAAAAATAAAAAGGAGAACATCAGGTCTCATTTAGGAAGGGGGGGGGGGCAGGAATTAGGCTGCACAAGCGCCGGGCATCGAACATAGGTGCTGGACCCTTTACGCAGGTTACCTATGATCTTGCCACAGGGTCAGCTTGAAAATCTTAAAATTTACTTTACCAAATGCTTCACTAAGCTGGGCGAATGCTTCACCCACCATCATAAGCCAGCTTGACAACATCCAAAAGAAGGTACTTAGAATCATTGGAGTTAATGAAGCTACTGCTCGGTCACAGCTCAAAATCGACAGCCTGCTTCACAGGCGACAGGTAGCAGCAGCTACGGTCTTGTACAAGATCTAGCAGGATCACAAGATCTAGCAGGGTTACTTCCCACACCATATGTCCAACGCCGTGCTACCCGTTCGAGCATATCAATGCCAGTCCATGCCCTGTCTCTGCCGACTGCCAGAATTCGCTGCTTAGACAGAAGCTTCATTCAAACGGCTGTTCCCTTATGGAACAGTCTTTCAGACGATGTTATTGGCAACATTTCAGCGGCTGGAATTCAGGCTTTCAAGTGCCGTGTGCACAGACATCTACTCTCCAAGTCTTAACTTGTCATAGCCTTCATACTCTTTCATGACACCCTTCATTCAAGTCCTTTCAACACCTGAATGGTAAATTAGCATGGTGATCATGGGTTAAGGGGGCTGTGCACCTTCAGCCTCCGTAAAACTGCCGTAACTTCTTCATTATTCATTTAATCTATATGAAAGTCTACATTTTTTTGCAGGAAATGGTTCAATGAATCCAACCATGATCATGAAATTGACCATTTTGGAAAAAAATTATAAAAAACACGTTTTTTGCCCCATTTTAGGTTTGGAAAAGATAACTCAAAATATATTTTGTCAAATGTTGTCATACTAGTTTTATTATATTCCTCATATAATTCCCTAGGAATCGGGTTTTTGTTGATGAAAATATTTATTATTTTTTGAATTAGAGACCAAAAAATGTGATTTTTTACCAAAAATGGTGATTTTCACGATTTTGGAGGTAAAAAATCACGTTTTTTAGCACATTTTGGTCTCTAATTCAAAAAATAATAAATATTTTCAAAAAAAAAAAAAACTATTCCTAGGAAATTGTATGAGGAATATAATAAAGCTAGTATGACAAAATTTGACAAAATATATTTTGAGTTATCTTTTCCAAACCTAAAATGGGGCAAAAAACATGTTTTTTATAATTTTCTCCAAAATGGTCAATTTCATGATCATAGTTGGATTCATTGAACCCTTTCCTGCAAAAAAATGTATACTTTTATCTAGATTAAATGAATAATGAAGCAGTTACGGCAGTTTTACGGAGGCTATACGAAGGTGCACATCCCCCTTAAGTGTAGGTTAATGCTTGGTTGGGGAGATGGTGGATGGTCCTGTAAAGCATGTAGCCAGCTGGGCTTGTGATACGGCCACGCCCCAACAGGTGACAACAGGCAGCTCCTGGTAGATTTAGTTCCTAAGTTTGTTGTGTAGGCTCTCTTGATGCCCATCAGACCTCCAGATATTTTTATCTTTTATTTTATTTATATTTTGATGTTGTTCTCTATGTTTGGGCTTTTATCTTATTTTTATGTCACTTTCTTTGGCATTTTTAACCCCTGCCCATTTGTGTTTCTTTTATTATGCATATTTTCTAAGTTGCAGTGAACCAATTGATTGGCCTTTCAGAGCTCGAGTTACCAGTTTGATTTCTTATCACTCAGTTCATTAACTTTCCTAATGTCTGTTGGGCTATTGTTCACATTTGCTCTTTATATACAAAAATAAAATAAAAATGATAGACTGGCGTTATCGCGCCACAAAATAGACTGGGAAGAGCTTTTTATGTCTAATTGTTTCATTAGAATAATTTTTAAAAATTGTATTTTTTTCCCACAGCCAAAATCACCCAAACAGAAACCAGTATTCGATCTCCCAGTAGAACAGTATGGCAACAGTTTGGGTAAAAGTTTCCCTTGCATCAATAGTACAGCTCTCAAGGCCTATCTCAACAGAGCTGATGTACGCAAAGCGTTGCATATCAAGAATGGCTTGCCACCCTGGGATATATGCAGGTTAGTGTAGAAGACAAGCTGGGGAGCAAAGCGTTAGTGTATAAGACAAGCTGTGGAGCAAAGCATTGCATATCAAGAATGGCTTGCCACCCTGGGATATATGCAGGTTAGTGTAGAAGACAAGCTGGGGAGCAAAGCGTTGCATATCAAGAATGGCTTGCCACCCTGGGATATATGCAGGTTAGTGTATAAGACAAGCTGTGGAGCAAAGCATTGCATATCAAGAATGGCTTGCCACCCTGGGATATATGCAGGTTAGTGTAGAAGACAAGCTGGGGGAGCAAAGCGTTGCATATCAAGAATGGCTTGCCACCCTGGGATATATGCAGGTTAGTGTAGAAGACAAGCTGGGGAGCAAAGCGTTGCATATCAAGGATGGCTTGCCACCCTGGGATATATGCAGGTTAGTGTAGAAGACAAGCTGGGGAGCAAAGCGTTGCATATCAAGAGTGGCTTGCCACCCTGGGATATATGCAGGTTAGTGTAGAAGACAAGCTGGGGAAAGGAGGTGTGGCTGAAGATGAGGACGAACCGGCGCCCTCATATAGCAAATAAACATAGCGAACAAACTTGAAGACATGTCTGTCCATGTTTAGTATATATTGCTCAACCCTGACCCCGCACCATCATTTATCGGAGTGAAACTATCGTGATTGTGGGGAAACATAAACCAAATAGTATTTGCGGAAAAAATGGGGTCCACAAGCACTAGGGCTTGAACCTGGGCCACTACTTGGGGAGGGACAGGTAGGCAATGGCAATAGCGCATCTTTTCACAGGGATAGCGCTCCCAAAACAATATCTCTGAGACTATTTATAACTCTCCATGATTATGCAATGAGATTGAAAGAGCCAGGGCTCAGGCACGGCCCTTGGATATAGTTATAGTTATAGTTTATTCTCACCAAATCACAGCTAAAAGCTGAATTACATGGATATTACGGATAGATAAAAACATCAAATTGCACATAGAAATGTATACAAAGATAATATCAAAATTGAATATTAAAAATGCTAAAAGAGATTAAAAGGTATCAAAAATACATAAATAATTAAAGGTTGTACATGCTAAGTCGCCTAAAAAAGCTAATATTGCACTGTGGGTGACATACAAAAATATTAAAAAACAGCAATTTTAAATGACACGGAATGAATCACAAACCTACACATGGTTAACCCCCTACCCCCCCCCCCCCCCCCCCTAGCAAGCATATTTACTGCTGCTGATTCAGGAGATTAGTAAGGAAAGGGATGGGGCTATTCCCATATCTTTTGGTTTTGCATCTGGGAACTTGATATTTGCTGGTGTGTCTCAAATTCATCCTGTGGGTCTTATTGTTGTTAGGGAACCAGTCGGAATACCTTTCAAATTCACAACATTTCTGGGCAAACTGAAGAGATAATTGTAATCTCCTGTCTTCTAAGTTTAAGAGTGTCAACTAGTCCAAGGCATCTGTGTAGGATTGATATTGAGCGCCCAGAATGATATGGCATGCCGTTTCTGCAGGCGTTCAAGTTGATAGGCCTGATTTTTACCGATACTACAATGCCAGACAGGGGCGCCATATTCACATGTTGGGCGAACATAACCAACATACACAGATACCAAGTGTTCAGTTGGCACTCCGAAACGTTTTAGGCGACTCAGCATGTACAACCTCTTGGATTGGACGGCAAGGCCTAGAAGCTTGGTCTCAGTCACCACCTCAAGCTCATTACCAGCAATTTGGAGTTTGGGGGAAGTGGGGGATCTCTTTTAAAGCAGACCTGCATGACCTTACACTTCCCCGGGTTGAGCATGAGGTGGTTGTCTTTCGCCCAAGCATCCAGGTCCCGCACATCCGACTCGATCTGGCTAGGTTGATTCGCATGGCGGACTTCTGCTAGCTTGAGATCATCCACATACTTGAAGCTATTGGTCAGAGACTCTTCAGAAGCATTATTGATAACACTAATAAAAGTGATTGGGCCAAACTTGGTGCCCTGGGGGACACCACAAGTGAGTGTTTTCCATTCGGATAAAGCAGAGTGGTATTGCACACGTTGGCGGCGAGCAGTAAGAAAGCTTGCAATCCAGGGTATGATTTCACTTCTGGCACCAAGCTCGCAGAGTCTCTGGATAGCTAGAGTATGGTCGACACAATCGAACGCTTTTGAGAAGTCCGTCACAACCAGGGTTCCTACATTACTTCCCTTGTCAGTACCTTTGAAAAAGATATCAAGAATTTTGATTAGACAATGAGATGTCGAAGAACCTTTGATACTACCATATTGGTTACGGTCAATTGAACTAGAAATATCTTCAAGTGTGCACTTGGAAACAAAACCTTCACACACTTTAGCCAGAAGAGATGTCAATGAAATTGGCCTAAGTTTTGATATTAATGCAGGGGTTTCCTTTGGGATGGGGGCAATTGTTGCATCTGTCCATACTTGGGGGAACCACACCCTCCATCAGAGATGTGTTAAAGATATCTCATGGTTATCTCATCTCATGGTATATACAGCATGGTTAAAAATATAGTATTACTTTTCAGATCTGTAATATCTGAAGATACTGTGTTGCATGGGTGAATTACATGCTTGTATTTGCTTCTGGTATAATATACTGTGAGGCAACAAAAATTTCCCTAATTTCGCTAGGGACTCTATTCGCTAAATTAAAATGCTGATAATTACGATTTTAGACATGGGTTAACATAGCAAGATGATTTAAATTAGTGAAATTAAAATACCCCTAAAAGGTGGTGTTTTACAAATTCACTAAATGTTAATGCTGTGGAAATTTTAGATCGTGCAATAAAAAATCTGAATCAAAAGTAAAATGTAGTAAAGATAAAGTAGTTTGTTTTATTATGAACACTGATTCCATGGCCTGGTAAAACCATCCCCATCTAAACAAGTGGGTAAGGAATGAGCCTCATAAGAAACATTTTAATAAAATGCCAGGGCAAGCCATGACCCAATCAATACCACTCTTTCCTATCAGTATTGCCATTTAAAGGTAGATGTTCCGATTTTCAACTTGAAGTTTTCTATTCGACATGAAAGGTCAACCTCAAAAAAGTCGTATTCCAAAGTTTGAGTTGCATAACTCTAATGGTTCTTATTTTAGACGCACAAGATGCCGTGAAATGTGCCCATTGAGTTGTACACAAACTATATTGGTGGTTACCACTTTTCGCGGTAATTCGATGTTATTTCACCGATTTCTTCGTAATCATACTGATTTGGACCGTCAAATTCCAGTATGTTAATTAGAAAAATATGATCTTTCATATGATATGAAAATCTCCATATGTTTGAGAAAAATCTGTGTTATGAAAATGTGATCGGGTCATCTACCTTTAACAGTAGATCATGCAATATAAACCCTGAATCAAAAGTAAAATGTAGTAAAGATAAAGTAGTTTGTTTTATTATGAACACTGAATTCCATGGCCTGGTAAAACCATCCCTATCTAAACAAGTGGGTAAGGAATGAGCCTCATAAGAAACATTTTGATAAAATGCCAGGCCAGGGCCAGGGCAACCAGATGTTTGACCCGATCAATACTACTTGTTCCTCAATCAATATTGACAACTAAAACCCAGATTTTTCCCATTAACCATTTTAGACATGAGAGATGTTTTTACCAAAAAATACCACCTTGAATTATCTCCAAATGTAATAAGCTACACTGAAGTTGTGTAGTATGTTCGATGGGCAAATTTGAAATGAAATTTTGCTTTATCTCTTATTTTGAAATAATACTGACTTTATGTTGCACATTCATATAGAAAACACCATGTGTAATTTCATATTATACGATGCTTATGTTAATTAATCTGTAATATATAAGTGTAGGCTATCATACCTCTCTGTGTTTGTGGAAGTTTTTGTATTTGGAAATGCTTGTTATGTCGTTGTAAGCTATAATATGAATATAATAATATTAACAATAGCGGATTTAATTTCATGATCAGTTCAAGTTTTAAGGGAAGTGTCAACCCTAAATATATGAAATTTATCAAGC
The DNA here is from genome assembly GCA_035610835.1 of Ophiura sarsii. Taxonomy (NCBI): domain Eukaryota; kingdom Metazoa; phylum Echinodermata; class Ophiuroidea; order Amphilepidida; family Ophiuridae; genus Ophiura; species Ophiura sarsii. Next base: position 38,446,127 of record CM069458.1, on the reverse strand, counting down.
ACTGTAACTTTTAAACTAATAATGTAATGTACATAAAAGTATACAATTGTTCAAATGAAATGAGTCGGAGAATCCATTTTTGGTATTAAATTTCCCCCAAAATAGTGATTTCTACATTTTTGCCGCCAAAGATTTTCAGACAACCACACAAAATCAGGTTTTGATTAAAAATGTCAACATTTCACCAAAATCATCTAAAGTCAATCATCTAGGAAGTACTTTTTTTTTTGGCTTACATTTTTTAATTTTTTTTGCACTTTTTGTTCAATATTTTATTTGGTGAAATTTTGAAATTTTGAATCCAAAACTGATTTTGTTAGGTTGTCTGGAAATTGTTGGTCAAAAAAAAAAGTGATTTTTGGGCAAAAATGTAGAAATCACTATTTTTGGGGTAATTTAATACCAAAAATGGATTCTCCGACTCATTTCATTTGAAAAATTGTATACTTTTATGTACATTACATTATTAGTTTAAAAGTTACAGTGCTTGATAAATTTCATATATTTTGGGTTTTTAAGACACTTCCCTTAATGATCATGTATGTAAATGCCTTCTCTTGTATATATCACGATGAAGTTTATACTATAATATGCATTTGTAATACTCTGTATTTGCATCTGTGACTATAAATGTTTTCTGATGTTGCAACAACAACAAAATGGCCATTCTGTGGGCGCTTAAATAGAATCACCATGTGTAAAGTTTACAGTCATCCACCTTGTTGTAAAAGTGGCATTGACATGTTTTACCTTATATCAGGGATTTTTGGGATAGGAAAGTCCTATACTAACGTACGTAGCGAAAACGGTCCCTTTTGCATATTTGAATAAATTATGGTAATCGTCTGGAATGCGTCGGTGACCGGCGTATGACGCGTTTGACGTCATTATTTAGTCAGCATAGAATTGGTGGCGCTAGTCACGCGGTAGATTTACACACAGCTTGCTGTCAAAAAATGCATACTGACACTAGGGTTAGTTATCCAACTCCAGCGGTTTTTGGATGAAATAATTTAGTTCCAACGTGTGATGAATTTTATGGGGTCATATAATCAAAATCCCGGGCAAAATCCATTGTTACATTGAAAGCAATGGAAATTCAAAATTAACGGCCGTTCGTGTCTACCATCGTCTGCTACAATCACGCCTTATCAGTATAGTGCCACCAATTCTATGCTGACTAAATTTTAATTTAAAAGTGGACTCCGATCGGCAAGCTGAGTGGCACACCCCTGCTTATATCACCATCTCAATTTTGTTTTGTACTTTCAGTGACATTCCCTACACTCAGATCGACGATATGACTATGTACCCTGTGTACAAGCAACTGTTAACAAACTACCGCGCCTTAGTCTACCATGGAGACACGGACCTCGCATGCAACTTCCTAGGGGGTCAAGAATTTGTCAACTCCTTAGGTCAGCAAGAAAAGGCACAACGTAGGCCGTGGATCTACAAGAACCAGGTAGCCGGATTTGTGCACGAGTTTGATCGTATCACGTATATGACAGTGAAAGGAGCCGGTCACATGGTACCACAGTGGAAGGCGCCGCAAGCGTTACAGATGATTATAAACTTTCTGAATAATACTCCGCAATAATGTAGATTGAAGATGCATTCACTGTTAGAAAGAAAATCTGAAATTTGCTTGTTATTGTCCAAAATGGTATGATTTTGGAATTGTTTGAAAAGTTTATCTTGCCTGAATTGTTCTATTAGCTTATATCAGTGTTTATCTTTGTGTATATTTTGTATACAGTCATTACAATAAGTAACTGACCAGGTAATAAATGTGCTGATAACTCTAAAAGTATAACTCCTACATAAACATATTAAATTATAAATATGTTGAGAAATTTCTCTTCTTGAATTTGAGATATTACACGCTAAGAATGGCTGATTATTAAGGAGTTTCAATCCCAAATGTACTGTCAAGTCTGATTTTCATTTTCACATTTTCATTTTCAACACAGGACTCAGACCAGCAAATTATTGATTACTGGTAGTGGTAGTGCCAATTCGCCCGTCGCTGGCCTGGTTGTTGGATAGTCGACCGGTGGCATTGTTACGATTGATCAATACGGCACACACGCTTTACCTGTCATACTCTCCCCGTGTTGAAAAGAAAAAAATGTTAAAATGAAAATCAGACGTTTCGGATCGTAACTTCCTTATTAATCAACCACTTTTAGTGTGTAATATCTCAAATTCAAGAAGAGAAATTTCTCAACAACTTTATAATTAAATATGTTTATGTAGGAGTTATACTTTTAGAGTTATCAGCATGTTTATTACCTGGTCAGTTACTTATTGTGATGACTGTAGAGCTGATGTATCCATTGTGTTGAATACATCTTTGGTCAATACGAGGGCGGATCAGTCATTTCTGTCACCAAAGGCAGCCCCAGCTACACAATAAGGCGCATTCATACTCCCGTCGTTGGGCGTCGGCAGATATCGATGCGGGAGTTGAAGCAATGTCAACATTTGTCCGCCAACGTCGACCGACACCCAACGACGGGAGTATAAACTGTCTTTATATTGTGTTATGTCATCCTTTACATCACATTCTTGGCTCCCTCTTATGTAAATTTAGTGGGGATATATATTACCCTAGGAGATAAGTGCCTTTAATCAGACTTTGAGGTCTGACAAGCTTTTTATATGTAAAAAATGGTCTTACCGCTCCCATAACCCTCCAGGGTCGTAGGGGCACTGCATGACGGATTTCTTCACCACCTCCCTCCATCTGACTCGGTCATGTGCTAATGCTTGGGTTTCTGCGAAGGTTTTAAATGTAAAAAATGGTGCTGATTTCAAAAAAGTGAGTCTTATTGACGCCACTCACGACATTTTGGCTGTTTTGGCCTAGAATTTGACAAGCCCGTTTCTGCAGCTACTTATCTACCTGTGAAATGGAGCCTACAAAGACGGCATCGAATCATGCTGATCACTACAGTGCAATTCCTCACAAAGCTTGCCACATCCAGACGTATCTTGATGAAAATGGTATCCATTTGATGGAACATCCACCCTAAGCACCCCGCTTGGCTCTGTGTGACTTCTGTATCTTTCCCAACAATCAAAGATTACTGGGGGCCCTTTTCAAGGATCCAAGATCATGGGCCATGTGACAAAACTTTTTGATCCACCCTCGTATCAATATATTTTTGAGTATATGTGTGCGTAGAAACATGAAATTATGCGATCTGCACAATTGTCTGAAATTTTGCTAACAGAAAATTTTCACACACAAAACAAAAAAACCTACTCAATATATGGTTAAAGGGACACTATGGCATGTTGAATTTTTTTAATCTCAATTAATTTACTTCAGAATTCAAGATGAACATTCAAAATTGCCATTATTGTTGTTTCTACTAAAAAAAACCAGCAAAACTTGATTAAAACAATGTTTGATATATGTTGGAATACCACCCTTAACCATGTAAAATGCTGGTTGCGGCTCTATCAGCATTTTTGAATCACATTTTTGTTGTACAAAGAGGGCTGATTTTTCTTAATCCTTAGTGTAAGTTCATACATAATACAATTGTAAAAATATACAAATCCCAGTTTTTATCATATATTTTTGTAATTGAGGGCGCTGCCTCCACCACATCTCTTAATGCCCCTTCAAATGATTTCTTTAGAAGAAAGTTTGATGTAATTGAATGTAATTTTCATTTGATATGTTATTATATTTGAATATTGTATCATGAGATTAAATTGTGAAACTATTACTAAATACCAAAAAGCACCCGAAAATCTAAAAATCAACAAACACTCAAATCTACTTGCTGTATTTTCAAAAAAAAATTGATATGAAAAACAAACTGTTAAGCATTTTTCATTGATTATTTCATGGGTTATTTTTAAGCAAATTTCAGTTTTGCAGAAAACAATTAAGTGATAGTTTCATGAATTTATTTTCATGCTGTATTTTGTTGTTGTATCGGTACGAATTCTACACAGATGTTAAACATCAGAAATAGTTGTGAGATAGGCCTTTTCGACGGGTATTTGTAATATAAGTTGGCCTTTTACGACGGTTATTCATAATATAAGTTAAAGAGTTTAACGGGTTTGCCGTCGAACAAGTTTGAAACTGTCTGGTTTTAAACTTGTCAGTTTTAAACTTGTCCGACGGCGAACCGGTTAAACTCTTTAAAAGACTTATCGGTTAAACTCTTTAAAAAACTTATCGGTTAAACTCTTTAAAAAACTTATATCAGAAACAGTGTATGATATTATAATTGCTTAACAAGAGAAGTACTATTGCACCTTTTTTATAATACAACCCCTTTTGTGAGGTACTATCTCATCCTGGGTACCACCAGTTACAGTGGAACGTCTTTAAAACAAAATCTTACATTTATCATGTTATATGCTTGGGCCTCAGGGTTAATATAATTGCGGCAAGAAGGGTATTTATAGAGTCATCTGCCAAGAAGTTCTGCATTTTTTATGTTACAAGCACGTTCATAGCGTAACACAGAAGTAGGGTTCCTATGTGAATGTCCAAAAGCTCATAATCTAGCCTGAATGTGTCCGGCAAATGCTGAACTTTTAGCTGGTGGCTCAAGTAACAGAATATGGATATCAATTCAATCAAATAACAGAACTCAAAGACATACATATAGTATATATAATATACTTTTTTATTAATAATACAAAGTCTAGGATTTGTAAAGTTGTTGCTTTATAATATATTGTTAAACACTCCATTTTCAATACAAAATAAACTAGTTCTGTTTATAATATTGTGTGTGTAGCTATCGTTTCTATTATACAAATGTAAGGGTCAAACACTGGGTTACATCAAACAGGGCTTTGTAATTCAAAATGAAAATACAGATTTTATTTTCATGTAAAAAGATTGTTTTGTAAGCTTTAACATTTGATGTGAAATATTCAGTGAAAATTCCTTTTTGTATTTTCATGCTTTACTTACTCAATCTTAAATGCATACAGAGTATACATTTAAGATATTGAGTAAACTGCCGACAAAATCCTTTTTTTTTTGATATGAATGGTCACGTATTGACCAATATGTCTCATTTTCCCCAGAATGACAATTAGACCGAATAAACACATATTTTATGGGCACACAGTCCAATTTGCTTACACAATAAGTGGTTAAACTCCAAAGTTCCACATAATGCAAAGTTCTCCGGCGCTCCTGACGCCGGAGGAAATTCCATGAGATAGCTTGGTATAGATCGCCGATAAATCAATCAGTGATTGGTTAGATCGCATACCAAGCGAATACGAAAACTGAATTTCTCGTGAAGAATTCATTTATTAGTTGATAAAAACTATTTCCATTGCTGTGCCGCGGGCATAGACGGACTTTGAAAAAGTCATGGAAAGTAAGGAAGAAAAAGAGACTCGCCCCGCTGGGGACGAAGGCAAGAAACAGACAGGGAAACCGCCCGTAAAAACGGGAAAAACATCCAGTAAGAAAAGTATGAATTCGCAGAATTCGGCAGTCGTAGCCGGCGTGTCACACGCGTCCGGTAGTAAAAATAAAACTGGGGCTGATGGCCACCAGAACAAAGAACTGGACCTGGTACTAAAAGCTATCGCTAAAATAGATAGGAAAGTGGATGATAACGCTAAACTCATTCAAAAACAAGGGGTCCAGATGGATTATTTGGCCAATCCTGAGGATGGAGATGGCAATGTTAATGATGAATATTATCATGATTATCATGATGGTCAGGAGGAGCTGGACTATGAACAGGACGTAGAGAACGAGGGGTATGAGAATGAGGAGCCCCCGCAGAAAAAGAGAAAGGCTGATGACAGTGTCAGTGACATGCCCCCCAGTGCAGGAGGTTCAAGGTTTACAGTAGCCTTGAGTAAATACAAAAAGTCCAAAGAGACAGTAGAAGACTCCATAAAGGAGGACATAGCTAAGCTTGCCAATGAAAGTTTCAGTCAAAGTATTGATAAGGATCAGCTTAAGGCACTTATAGACTCGGTTCACAGACCAGAAAACTGTACAGCCTTAACTGAAGTTCGGGTTAATGAACTTATTTGGAACCTTTTATCAGCCCAAACTAGAGCTTTTGATGAGAAGTTGCAGATAGTGCAGTCGTGTATGGCTAAGACAGGGGTGATCATGGCAAGAATGCTTCATATGATCGATTCTGATGAGAGATTGTCATTTATTGACAAAACTCTGGATGCTGGTGCAGAGGGTTTAACTCTACTGGGTCAAGCCTACCATCTCTTGTGTATCAGACGCAGAGAAATGATGAAGCCAGACGTAGACTGGCGTTATACGCACTTATGTTCGGCTAATGTTGCCCATACCTCATTCCTGTTTGGGGATGATGTGCAGGAAGAGATTAAGAAAATTGGAGACACAAACAAAGTTGCCAATACAGTCAGGGGTAATAGACAATATAACACATGGGGCAGAGCTAGAGGTCGCCCACTACACAGAGGCATGGGATACAACCCATATAGAGGAAGAGGCGCCTCGAGTGCAGGTTCGTCCTTTAGAGGTCAAGGCCGCGGTGCTCAGAGATACATGAGAAGCAGAGGAGGGAGAAGGCCAATGTCAAGTGCTAGCAGGAATAGCCAAGGTGAGGTAAGAAGCTCCTTGTCTTCTGTATGTATGGTCAAAAGATCCCCATCAGACATATTAGTACCCGAAAGTACATGTGCACGATTATTCGAGCATGGGCAAGATTTAAAAGCGGGTAAATTGGTAGAACATCTTGAGGAATGGAAAAAATTGACATCCGATAAGGAAATTTTACAGACCGTGTCAGGTTGCATAATCGAGTTCGAAGAGGTCATTCCAACGCAAGATGAAATGCCAAGAAAATATTTTAGAAATCAGATTGAAGCGGATATAATTTCTAAGGAGGTACTGACCTTACAAAATAAAGTGGTCATTGAAGAAGTGGTACATGAAGATGGTGAATACATCTCAAACATTTTCCTCAGGAAAAAGAAAAATGGAAAGTATAGGATGATTTTGAACTTAAAGGGTCTTAATGAACATGTACAATACCACCATTTCAAAATGGAAACGTTCGAAACTGCCCTAAAGTTGATCACAAAAAATTGTGTCATGGCATCCATTGACATTAAGGATGCATACTACTGTGTACCAGTACATCCAACATTTCGAAAACTTTTGCGGTTCAAATGGAATGATAAACTGTATCAATTTACCTGTCTGCCAAATGGCCTTGCCTGTGCTCCACGTAAATACACGAAAATGATGAAGCCAGTATACTCGACCCTTAGGGTCAGGGGTCATACAATTACAGGATATATTGATGATACACTGCTAATTGCTGATACTCCTGCTGAATTACAGGAGTCCGTAAGCCTTACTCAATCCTTATTGATTAATTTGGGATTCACCTTAAATTATGAAAAATCAGTGTTAAAACCATCAACATGTATTGCGTACTTGGGTTTCTGTATAAACTCCAAGCTTATGAGGGTGTCTCTAAACATAGAAAAGTGCAACACAATTATCAAGGAATGCACAAATATTAGGAGTAAGCAAACCGATATCATTCGAAATATAAGTAAAATCATAGGAATGATTGTGGCATCATTCCCGGCTGTTGAACAGGGGCCCCTGCACTATCGGGTGCTGGAAAGACAGAAAACACAAGCTCTCCGTGAGAATTATGGGAATTTTGATGCTGTAATGGAAATCACGGAAGGTATGAAAGGGGAGTTGCAATGGTGGGTACATAACTTGCCACAACAGTCAAGAGAAATTATCAAAAGCAACCCAGATTTAGCAATAACAACAGATGCATCTGGTAATGGTTGGGGAGCCAGTTTGCAGGGGGAGCAAATTGGAGGAAGATGGAATATGAAAGAGAAAGAACATCATATCAATTTATTAGAGCTTTTAGCAGTGGATTTAGCCCTAAAATCATTTGTAGATAAACTGCAAGGGCAGCATATTCAGGTGCTTATTGACAACACAACTGCAGTCGCTTACATAAAGAATATGGGGGGAAAACAAGAAGAACTAAATGAGTTGGCAAACTCTATTTGGAAGTGGTCGTTAAATAATAATATGTGGTTGTCAGCATCGCATATTCCTGGAGTAAAAAATGTAGAGGCAGATCATGCAAGCAGAAATTTTAACGACAGGACAGAATGGTCATTAAATTCAGATGTGTTCACAGAACTTACACAAATATTTGGGGTCCCAGAAATTGATTTATTTGCTTCACGACTGAATGCAAAATGTGACAGTTATGTGTCTTGGAAACGAGATCCTGCAGCAACATATGTAGATGCTTTTTCCAGATCATGGAATAATAATTATTCATATCTGTTTCCTCCTTTCAGCCTCATAGGGCGATGCATTCAAAAGGTCTACCAGGACCAAGCAACAGCAGTCATAGTTCTTCCTCTTTGGACAACGCAAGCGTGGTTCACCAAATTCCTGGGACTACTAACTCAAAACCCGGTAATTCTACCAAGAAACGACAACATGTTAACTCTTCCGGGAAGCAGCAAGCTGCATCCACTTCGCAAAAAACTAAAAATGATTGCAGCGAAAATATCAGGGAAACCTTCAGACAGCATTCAATTTCAAACAAAGCTGTCGACATCATGCTCTGTGGGTGGAAACGTGGCACCCACAAACAATATAATAGCTACATCAAGAGATGGTTTAGTTTTTGTTTACAAAACAAAGTTAATCAGATGCAACCAAATGTCTCACAGGTTTTAGATTTTTTGACGGTCTTATATGACAGTGGGCTGGGTTATAGTGCCATAAACACTGCACGCAGTGCACTTTCACAAATTGTGGCATACAAAAAGGGGTTTCGCACCATAGGAGCTCACCCATTTGTAATCAGGTTTCTTAAGGGGGTGTACAATCTTCGACCTCCTGTACCAAGGTACACAGAGATGTGGGATGTAGGCAAATTATTGCAGAAGCTCCGCAAATTGTCCCCAGTAGCTCATTTGAGTCTAAAGCAGCTCACTTTGAAAACCGTGACACTGGTGGCAATTTTACTTGCTGCAAGAGCGCAGACATTGGTTGCACTTGATATCAAAAATATGACGGTCAAGAAAAATAAATATTGCTTCACAGTGGGCAAGGCTACCTTAAAACAGAGTAGACCTGGTTACACACCACCGCTCTTGGAGCTTGCAGCATACCCGATTGATAGAGGAGTATGCATACACAGAGCACTCACAGAATACATTAACAGGACAAAACCCTTAAGGGGAACGCAAACTCAGCTATTCATTAGCTACACCAAGCCTCATGCAAGCGTTTGTGCTGAAACCATAAGTAGATGGATTAAACTAGCCATGAGTATGGCCGGAATAGACGTTAGCGTGTACAAGTCCCACAGTGTGCGTGCAGCATCAACATCTAAGGCATGGGAGCTTGGTGTACCTCTGGAGGAGATACTCCGTACTGCTGGGTGGTCCTCAGCAGCCACATTTGCTAAATATTACAAGAAGCAACTGCCTAAGGAGAAGATCTATGCAAAGAAAGTAATCGCATCTAAGAAGAAATAGATGTGAATGTGAACTCTAGAAAAAAGGAACAGTATATAAAACGAACACTGAACTGATAAAAAGCTGAAAGTACAGCTGTGAGTGACAGTTTGAGCACATGTGATTTATATGATGAGTTTCTATTATAAAAAGTTGAGCATAATGGATGGCATTATGGACTATAGTTAATTGTGTACAATTTCTCGTACGTTGATTTTGGGCATAGGTTAGTCCCAGTGGCTTTGAAGTCTCATGGAATTTCCTCCGGCGTCAGGAGCGCCGGAGAATTATACAGTTAAGCGAGGCTTACCTGTAAGCTGAAGGGTAACTGTAATTCTCCGGTGCTCCTGACGCCATAAGGAAATTACATTCCACACCCTCCCGCCCAGGAGCTGTTTTTCAGGCATGAAAACTAACTCATGTACTTAATGTACATGGGATATATAAAAATTAAAAATTAGAAAGTCTTGTTTGGCTGGGCCTAGCCTATGCCGCTTTAAAGACTGATTGATTTATCGGCGATCTATACCAAGCTATCTCATGTAATTTCCTTATGGCGTCAGGAGCACCGGAGAATTACAGTTACCCTTCAGCTTACAGGTAAGCCTCGCTTAACTGTATAATTTTACAGGGAAACTATCAATTGCACATAAAATGTTTTTGTAAATTACAATATCATTATTAACCTATATTTGAAATAGACCAATCTTGACCTAAATACAATAGTTTTTCATTTAATCGTTTTTTGAATCAATACATTACACAAACTCAATACATTACATGACTTGTTGAAACATGGACTATGTATGTTGGCTCAGTAATGATTAGCCAAATCAATTTTAAGATTGTTTCCTGTTTTTTTTAATTTCAGAAAAGTTTTTCAGATTTGTTTTTCAAATTTAAATGACATAATAGTTGTAAACAGGCTAAACAGCATGCTCTCAATTTACATATTAACACATCAATGCAGTTGCCTCATTAGCATATCATACTAAGATAAGAACCAAATGTGCTATTCCATTTAAAATCCATACACCCCCCCCCCCCCCCCCGACACCTACTGTATTTCAAGTACAGCTTCAGCCACTAGCATTTCTATCTTGTGACAGTTGTGTGTGATGCATATATCTATTTTTAATTGAGTCTATTACCTATTGGGCTATTCCAGTTGAAATTCATACTCCCCCTATGGAAGACATTACATTAATATTTCCTGAAGGGAGTGTAGATTTCACATAGGGTTACCTGCATGGGGGACTCCATTTGAAATCTACACTCCCTATGTGGAAGATGAAGGTAATGTGTTCCATAGAGGTGGCGGGAGGGCAACTTGCCCCTATGTTTTGTAAAGGAGGGGGATTAACATAAGGTTTATCACACTAAATATAGCAAATACTCTGGCATTACACCTGGTGTTCACATGTGCACAGAAGTCAAGTCTGTAGTCGGTATACTTAAGGAGGGGTCCTGCAAATACAACATTGTGCATATTATGTTAGTAAAATAGGTATTGAGGCCAAATTGCGTATAGTTATATATAGAAAAAAACATCATACCTATGACAAAAACAAATAAAAACCACCCACTCTCAACATGCAATTTTTAAAATTTGTGGCGATCAAAAGTCCCGGTGTCGATGCAGTCATAGTTATACAATGCACTTGCAAAAATGTGAGCACCAATAACCATGACGTCATCTACACCAGGACTTTTGATTGCCGCGAAATTAAAAAATTGCATGTTGAGAGATAGCCGGTTTTATTAGTTTTTGTGGTAAGTACAACGTTTTGTTCTATATAACTACACGCTTTGGGCTCGATAATTATTTGTCTATCAATATAAAATACATAATGTTGTGCTTGCAGGACCCCTCCTTTCCAAGATATTAAATACTGATCAAAATACCAATCATTTTGCCCATCTGGTTCTTAATGTACTACAATAACGCAATCAATTCGCCTTAATCTAATATAGAAAACTTGTAGACAACATAAACCGCTTGCACTCCACATACCCTAAGAACTTCAAACTTGAAAGCAAATACAGGTACTGTACATAAATATCATACACCTACCACAAAAAGTTCCAGACCAGGGGCTTTCATGTTAGCTAATTTAAAATCGGTAATCGGTATTAAAAATATGATATACATTAACCTGGGAGTGGTACTTAGTGAAAGTGAGGTAACAGTAGTGATGTGCTGCCAAATAGGTTTTTTTCACCCGTCTGGAAAATGAATGACCCCTTTTCATAGCCATTTTTGGTAAATGTATGGGTCTAAAATCCTAAATTTAGCTGTTTTTCACAGAAATTTTAGCAAAATCTGTCAAATATACAGGAAAATTATGGGTCTCTGGTAAACATATGGGTCCATTTCCCCCCAAAATTGGTAAATGTTTTGGTCAATTTTCATTTTGCTGGTGGCACATCCCTAACTAATTTGTATCCGAGTACCTCCCCCCTTTTTGTGCTAGGTGTATGTTACATCTCCATAGACATATAAAGGGGAAACCAGAATTTGCTGAAAAAGTTTTCCAATAGGTAATAAAACACAAGGCAACTATTATTTACAGTGTAAATCAAATATAAAACAATTGCTGCCCTATGGATTAGTTTGTATGGGAAACCTGACAATATTGTCAGTTTGCCACCATTGCAGTCATCTTCTATATTATATTTAACATAGTGTACCTTAGCATACTAAAGCTGTGTCACAAACTTGTTCAGGGCTGGAAATATCACCTGCCTGCCCATAGCAGGTAACTTTCGCGTCTGACTGACTGGCAGGTAAAATTATTCAAACTCACAGTATAAGTGAGTTACACTGGCTGGCGGAATTTCTGTCGTCGACGGGTATTTTTGTGAGTTACCTGCCCGACTGGCTGGTTGAAACAAATCCAAGAATCAATGAAATTTCAGCCCTGGACTTGTTTGGTGACCATGTATGTGATGTACACCCAACACAATAAGTTCCTAACCAGGTACTTTTATATATATATATTGTGAAATCAGTAATAACCCCCCCCCCCCCCCCCCCCCCCCCCCCTCAGGGTTAGGAGGTCTGGTTTTCTCTTTTTAATCATTATATCTTGCCTGTGTCTTCAATCATGACGCCAGGTATATGGTAAAATGGTAAAATCAGAACGATATATTTCAGTACAAAGTCTACAATCTTAACTATCTAATCAAAACATAATTTTAGGAAATTGGAAGATGTATACTGTAAAACACTTAAAATTTGCGGGTACTTTATTTTGCGAATGGCCGAAAGCCAACATTTTTGCAATTCCAAAAATTTGGCTCAGATTTTAAGTTTTTACCATGGTTTATTTTGCAGGGATTTTTAAATTAGAATTTAACAAATTTAAGTTCCTCGCGAAATTCAGGAAATTAAATATGTCGCAAAATTAATTGGTTTTACAGTAGAGTAATAAAATTAATTTCTTCTAATTTCTTGATTTATATACAATTCAATTATCATCTTCTCAAATTAAAAGTAACAATGGTACGATGGGTCAGATATATATGTAAGAAGCTGCAGATCCAAAAAATACGAGAGTCAGTGTTTTATGATTGACTTTGCCATAGAATCTCAAAACATTTGCCATTACACAGATGGTTGAGACACCCCCTGGGATGGCAGACTACCAAGATTTATCGCTGAGAGGAAATTTCCGGTGTTGCCTATTATGAGTAAGCTACATCACAAATTAACCTAATCTCCCGACTCAGAAACTTTGTCCCCATTTGGAAAAAAATGAATTGAAAGCAAAGGTTTTACATCAAATCTGACAATACTGGGATTCGAACCCAGGACCTTTTCGGTCCCACAGCAAATGTCATAACCACTAGAACAGCTATGCTGTTGATTAAAGGGCATTGAGAGATGTATCGATATACTAAATGAGCAAATAACGTAAAGATAATCATCAACATAGCCCAAATCCAAAATATCATACAATTCCGACATCGCCTTCATGCCAAAACTAAGCAAATAACGGCACTGCCGCGAAAGTCTGTGAGTTAAACTTAGCATAACTTTCGAATTCAGTACCTTAGTTTCGATATGATCATAGCGAAACTAAGAAAATCATGAAATTTTATATGATAAACGGCGAATGTTGGTAAACTGTTTCAGATGGTAGTTAGAATATGCCTAATTCTTATATATTGGGCGTGGTTTAAAATGTCAACCCATAATATCCATCAATTTCATTGGTTCTGTGGTTAGTTTTGTTGGATACGCGCTATAGATTACCAGACCGGTAATCTATGGATCTGGGCGGGGCTTAATTCACACCTTTGATGATGCCGGAACTACATTTAAAAAACATCGTCTCGTCAATAATTGTAAATATCCTCGTCAATTATTGTAAATCGAAATTAAGCTTATTTTACAATACAACATTAGGTTATATGCATGTAATTAAATGTAAATAAAAGATAGAGGTCCATTTAATGAATAAACGCTAATAGTAATAAGACATGTAAAAGATAGAAGGACAAATAAAAAGGGTGCCTAAAAGCCTATTTTCGTCTGCTATAAAATAAATATTCGTATAGGCCTAGGCCCCGCCTAGGCTACATTCGTAATTACTTGCAATAAAGTGAATATGGAAGAAACCACAGCAACTTTTGAAATTGGAGACCTAGATGTAAAACATGTGAAAGGAGAACCAGAACCAGAACCGGAGTGTGATGATTTACCAGATGAAGTGATCAGAAATTTGATGGGAAGGTCCGACGTTAGCGGCAAGCATTTGCTGCTGGCGTGATTATCGCCATCCACCCGCCCCTGAATTTACCATTTGTAGAGCTCAGTGAGGCTGAATTTAGCCATATAGAGGAGTGAAAAGATGACAAAACTTACCGAAAAGGGCCACGAGCTGGGGCGTCAATCGCCGTAAAAGTAAGGAAACATTTTTACGTGGTGTATTTATTAAATTAAAACATTCAAAAGTCCCCAGCTCTTTTTGCGTTCGCACACAGGCCAGAAATAGGAACTACTTTAGCACGTATCCAACAAAACCAATGAAATTGATGGATATTATGGGTTGCCATTTTAAACAATATATAAGAATGCAATTAATTAATTATTTGCAGTGATTTCAAGTAAAAATTCCATCGTATACCGCGAATAAATCTGATCACTAAGGGCTACCTGATCACTAAGGCCACCAAATCACATATTCTTGAGATTCTTGCGCCAAAGTAAAATTTCTATGGGTTGTTCGATTTTGTTTGTGGGGATGTTTAGAACAGTAATCAGTTGATTTGCCACTGTGTACTAATTCAAAACGATCTTAAATGATCCCCCAATGAATAAAATGTTGAAAAAAAACGTTGATAAATATAAGAATGAGAATAAAATATGGTTCGTCGATGTTTTGGTATAGAAGGCTGCCATATAATGCATAGGCTGTACCATATTTTTATCGTCGTGAATGGCCGCCTGCGGCGACCATTCACGACTCAAAATATGGTACAGCCTATGCATTATATGGCAGCCTTCTATACCAAAACATCGACGAACCATATTTTATTCTCTAAGTATTACTTTGATGCAAAAAAAGTGATTTCCAGGATGATTGAGGGTGCACTCCCATACGTATCTCTCCATGCCCCTTTAAGAGGTAGCAATATTAATCCTATAAAAGAGGTAGGGTAGCCCATTGTCTACAAGGTGTATCAGAAAGAACTGTACCAAGGCAATATGATTTATTACGGTATGAATTTGATTTATATATTTTTCATATCTATCTTGCGCAAACGCCCAGCTTTCATAAGAATTTTAAATTTTGAAAATCTGACATTTCTTATGAAAAATGCAGACTTTCTGGTAAAGATGGTAGATTTCAATGTTGGTCGAAATGATCAATTTAAAAATCTGTGAAATTACGAACCCAACCTCGGATATCCATCTGTCCATAGGACAGGTTTATTTTTGGTCACCATATCTCAACTTTTCACATCACTTGTATAACTATTTATTATTTGCATACTTTTGTGGGTGAAATTTGGAGATAAATTCTGATTTTTAATCAGCAAATAAACCAGGATTTGTTCTGTTGAGTGGTTTTAACTTTCCTTTTTTTGGCGGGAGCTTTGAATATTGCTTTGAATATTGTGGTGCGGGCTACATTGTTTGAAATGTTGGGTAAGTGGTAGAGAGGATCATTGATTGAAATTGAAAATATGTTTTTTATCAATTTTCGATTATGTCTTGCCACACGTGAACAAAAAGAGATATCTCAATGAAATTAACATATAATATAGGAAACATGTTCACCTTTATATTGCAGGTGTTAAAATATAAAACAATAATCATTTTGTATTTTTTATGTATTTTAGAAACATGGTACAGTTCTTTCTGATACGTATGTGTATTATGGAATAAATCTACATAAACTTATACAATAGAATTCTTTGCACTAGACATCATTTGTGATAGCTTACTCAAATATTAGAACCAAGTTTCCGGGCACACATATTTATCCTAACTGACTTGACAGGATTGGGTGTCGGCCTGAGCAGGCGATTCATCCAGTAGATGCATGGTGATTGCTTTGGCTAAATAGCTGGATGTGCCTCTTGGACCGGTAGGAGGCATATTAGGCCAAAAAAAAAAATCATGTTTAGCGTCCCCGCCCACCCGCTTCCTTTTTAGGGGCCGCCTCCTTTTTTCTTTTTTTTTCTTTTTGAAAAAAAAGAAAGAAAGAAAAGTGTTTTGTTTTTTTTATTTAAAAAAAATCATATTTTTTTACTTTAGCACACCTTGTATGAAGCTGTTTGCCCCATGAAATAAATTGGTTCTCTACGTCTCAGAACTCAGGACAAGACGTCATTTTGGTCTCATTTTCTGTTTCATCTTGCCCATAACAAGCCAATATGAAATTTCTTGAGTCCAAGTGGCTGTCATTTTGAAAAAAGCAGGCAACCATCTTGAAAAGTAGCCCGGCCAGCTATCTTGACAAGATGTGTCGGGCGGCCATTTGGGAAAAAAAAGACGAAAAAACAGGGCCTCCTCCTTCCTCATTTTCAAAAAGGCAGGACGCTAAACATGTTTCATTTTGCCTTATAGAAGGCAGACTCCATGTCGCTTAGAAGATTCCTGTCTTCCTAGTATGATTTGTACTTTGTAGATATTAACCCTAACTGACTTGACAGGATTCGGTGTCGGCTTGAGCAGGCGACTCATCCAGTAGATGCATGGTGATGACTTTGGCTAAATAGCTGGTTGTCCCTCCTGGACCGGTAGGAGGCATATTATAGAAGGCAGAATCCATGTCACTTGGAAGATTCCTGGCTTCTTGGTAGGATTTGAAGTTATTATAAGCTTCTTTGATGAGCTGTGTAGGGGGAGATAAACATGAAAAAACACTGTTACCAGGAAAGATATAGTTTGATCAGCTCCAAATTGGCGAAGCCTCCTTACACCAGCGAATGAATACAGAAGGACACGAGCACACATGAATGTAACGGTGCACAGTGCATCGTATGCGTGACGCGTGCATACCTCCAGAACCGTGTGCGTGTGGCCATAATTGCGTGCTTATGCCTGGATTACTTTATGCGCAGAGAGATAAAAACAGAATATTTCTCGCCAATTTGGAACTGATTAAACTATAAGATATTTTGAAATATCTTGCTATAACCATAATTGGCAACTACTTTTTTTTAATCCTAGAGTTGACAATTGTTACAAACATTTAAATTTAAAAGAAAAATACAAAGTTTCTATCTACGTAACAGCTGGCGATATTTCCAAATATGGATACTGCTTTATTATACTCTGCCATGTTTTTAAACATTTTGTTGTTGTCTGTTGTCCGAGTAAGAAACGTTGATCAGCTTTTTCTGGTACAAGACAAATTCATAAATTCAAGACTAATACATTTGGTGGGTTTGTTTGTGATTCTATAGCTGGCTGCAAACTAAATGTTATGGATTTGCCCTTAACACTTTCCATGTGACAGGCGTCTGCAGACGACAGTTCCAAAATTTCACAAGATGTTTGAAAAATGTCAAAATTATTGAATTTCATCACCATATTTGGAATCGCCATGAGAAAAGCATAAACATAAGTATACACAGGCCTAGTATTGGTTCAGTTATTCTTGAGATAGATCTTGAAAGTTGGAAAAGGTTTCTGAAAAACTAACAGCTGCTTGGAAAGTGTTAAACACAGAATTGACTGGATGATCGATTCAGGAAGGGCATTCCACCTAAGGGCAGTACCAGGGAAGAAAGACAGCTAGCAGTTATCTCTGGTGAAGCACAGGATGCAATAAACCTGGGAGATTTTTTTTTGGAGTAGATTTGATAAATTAATACCAATTGTTTACCAATACCAATGGGGATGATATTATACGTTTATTTCAGTATGAAGTCTATGCTCAAATGAGTGTATTTCCATACTGAAACTGGTTTGGTTTTATTTATCCATAGTCTATTACACTTCTACAGGACAGTGACGTCAGTGCGGCATTTACTGATTGCAATACTTAACACTTTCCACACAAAATGTTTCAAAAATGTCAAAATTATTTTATTTAATTACCATATTTAGTATCACCATGATAAATGCATTGAAATAAGTACAAACATGCCTAGTATTGGTCCAGTAATTCTTGCGATAGACCTTGCAAGTTGCGTAAGGTTTTAAAAAAAGAAAATCTGTTTTGTCTATGGTACGAATAATTATAGTCGTGTGAAAAGGGTTAAAGCAGGCACATACTGGAGGCGCTGGTGTAAACACACACATGTATCTCCGTCTTTTTATGTGTGTGTGCGCGCATAAATACTGCGCCTGTAAAATTACCTTGATGTCCAGAGGAAATAGAATAGACTATATTCATACTTACAGAATCCATGTGCACCATTTTCTGAAATTCCAATTCTGGATTTCTCTCAAGAATTACTGATATTACAGTTAGTACCTGTAGAGTAATAGAGTGGTAATAAACAGTTCAAATTAAAGAAACAGAAACAGTGCTAATAGACCTAAGTCATCATCAGTGTGGCAAGAAAGAGAAAAGTGTGAGAGAAGGAAAGCAAAATTATAAGTATGTGTGAAAAATTAAAGTAGCATAATAGAGGATGGGAAATGAAATATGGAACTGGTGATAAACATGGAACTAGTCATCAATATTGAGCCCAAGGGGTGCAAAACATCCAACTTGCTGATTCCAGATTTTTTTTCTTTAATGAGGTGGGTGGGTGTTTAAATTGGTCAGACTGAGAAATGCATTAATACCAATGATGGTAAGGTAGTTAGTACCTGTATGTAACATATCGAGGGCTCAGAACCACAAGGCCTTATCTCCATTTTGACCATTTTGAGAAAAAGACTATTGAAGATTTTAAAACACATTGGGGAGATGGAGATGAGGCCTTGTGAAAGTGGCTATAACTTTTGAAAGAGGTTGTGTTATGGAGATAAGGCTGTCTTACTGGAAATATAATTTCTTTCAGAAAATATTGATACCAAAGTCTCATTTTTGAAAAAAATGGAGATGAGGCCTTGTGTTTCCAAGCCCTTGATATGTTATAATTGGTTATTAAAATTCAATCACATCCATGAATTTAATTTTAATTTCTTAAGTCTCTTAGGTAACAAAAAACCTGGTCTATGCATCAATTTTTAAAACAATTATGAATATTTTCCTCTTTCTTTGGTTGTGATTGCTAAGGTTTTTTAAGTGCGCGTCTCGAGGCAGGTAAGAAATTAGATTCCCTCAGATGTACCGGGAGCTCATCATTGCATAATTTGGGAGCAGCAACCAGGAAGGAGGAATCACTAGCTCTCTTATTAGGGCGTGAAACATAGAGCCGGGTAGAATCCGAGGAAGATCTGAGATCTCATATGATATGAGTCATCATCAATCTCTTACACAAGACTTACCTCTACCATGAGTTGTCTGTACTCTGGGTGAGCAATGTGACTAAACATCTGCTCGATGCGGAGAGCAAAGTTGAGATCAGTCTGCGTCATATCTGACAGCGTCGGTTGCTGAGGTAGATAGGAGTCCGCTATTTGGATGCCTTCAGGCGTGCGGTTCAGAATCCTCCATACTATATAATAGAAAACAAAATTATTTTATAAGAGTTTCAAGAGGTTGTTTTGGTCAAACTGGGAATCTACCACTTCCACAAAAGAGTTCATAATTTCTACCAGAAACTTCAATTTTTTTAAAATTCAAAACTCCCAAGAAATATAAATATATGTATAGGTTAGAACTATAAGCACTCTGACCAAAAACAAAGTATTTTATAGCGAAATTAATGCATCTTTCCCCCGGTAGAAATCATTCTGAGACACCATGTATCTAAATATTTGTGACCAGTCGCGTCAAAAAGGACATGTTGTCGGCAAACACAGTTTTAAGATAGAGGGCAATATATTTGGTGAAATATAAAGATAATAATAGACAAAAAAATGCTTCTTTAATTCCTATCTTGTGATTACAAAGTCCGATTACCTTCCACACCTTCTCTTTCAAGTCATACTAATTACTTAGATTTGATTCGGGCCACCAACATGTCCATTTTGATGTGATGGGTCACATTAAGGCTTCATAACATTATATACAGTTGTTGGCTCCCATTCTTCCTTCCTGTATGACAGGCAGATTAATTAAGTTTATCGCGAATCAGTAAAAATCCATTGATTATCCTTTCTGTTGCATTGTGGGATTGAAAAGGGACAAAATTTGCCCATTTTTCTATCCCACAATGCATCAGAAAAGGATAATCAATGGATTTTTACCGATTCGCGATAAACCTTATGGATAACTATTTTCGCACTTTTCGCGATAAAATCAGCAAGAGCAAAAATCAAAACATGCAATTATGTATGTAGGTCTATGTAAGAAAGCTCAAAATCGCAAAAATTAAAACAAGCGTAATTGTTCAAAATTTGCAAAGCGCGAAAAATTACACGCACAAAAATGTCCACTTTTACGGTACTTTTATATTTCACATGGCCTTTACAATCCTCCAAAAGGAGATGGATATACTCTGATGTTATATTAAAGGCATATTATGTGGTCTTTTCCAGGGGGCGCCCTTTTTTCATGATTTCTTTTAGAAAGTAGATTTTCTTGCAGATTTACATTTCTGATCATAAAACATAAATATATTCCGAGTTACAGAGCGATACGATTCCTAATTAATTCAAAATCATGGTTTTAGAGTGAATTAAGAGTGAAAAATAAGTTGTCGCGCAGACCTGACAGTTTATTTTCACTCTTTAAACCATGATTTTGAAGTAATTAGGAATCATAGCGCTCTGTAACTCGAATATAGAAATGTAAATCTGCAAGAAAATCTACTTTCTAAAAAAAAATCATGAACAGAGGGTACCCCCTGAAAAGATTACATAATATGCCTTTAAACCATTATGACAACTACAAATTAAAAAGAAAATGTGCTGCTTTATAGTCAACTTCAAAAACTAACCTTTGTCGTAGAACTGCGCTGGTGTACGATTGAGGGCGCCATCGAACTGCCTCCTCTGTAACCAGGTACGAGTACTCAGGGCGGCCATGTTGGATCCTAACACATGCTCCAATAACTCGCAGAGTCTGCGAGGTGATAGACAGTGGATTGACTGTGGAAAATAAAAGCATGATTGGGTAATCTGAAGGAACAACTCGCTCATATATCAGCCATTGGAAAAAGTGTACTTTCGGTCCCAGATACTGGTATACCAGTATTGCATGATACTGGCACATGAAATTTGCCAGTATTGCTCGATGCTGGTACAATTTTATTGTACCAGTATCAGTCGATACTGTAACATCAAATTGTAAACGTGTTTATATGACTTTGTATGGAACGAACGATACTGGGTGTTCCAGTATCGGACGATACTAACCGTGCAGAATCTGGGACCTAAAGTACACCTCTTTTCAGGCATTTGTCAATAGGCAGAGGATCGGCTGCATAGATAGAGAATTGTATTTTCTGGAAAAACCTCTCAGCATTAATAATAAGCATCATTTAGTTGTCTGTTGATCTGTTGTGAAAAAAGATTGATTAAAATAGGTCCTTTAAAATGCATACCTGCCAACATTCCAACATTGAATGTCCAGAAATGTGTGTGGTGATCACCTATAACTGGTGGGGTCCAGGCCCTAAAGCTCTTGGAAATTACAGAATATATATTGCTCAGACAAGCTGTTTTCAACACCCTTTTGATTACCAAGACATACATTTAGAAGTCTTTATGTACACTATGAAACTGACAATATGATCTAAAAACAAAATATTTTATGCAAAAAAGTTTATACATCAGAAAAAACAGTTCAGACAAGGAACAGTTCAGACAAAATCGGAACAGTTGGCAGGTATGGATATGTAACCTACTTGTGAATTGGACTAAAGATTATAGGTCATATATGCGTATGAGTTGTTTTGAGAGAAATTAGACAAATCAATGCACATGCACTGATGTTGATTGGTGAATAATGGTACAACCCGTAGGGGGAGTATTATTGTGAGCATATCAACATTTGCGCAAGTGCATTAATTTGTCAATTTCTTTTTGAGAAACAAAACATGCATTGACCTAATTCACACACAACAATATTAATCAAAATTTACGATTTTGTGCATACTTTTACATTATATAATTTCAAACACATAAAAACATGTTTACAAGTTTAGTAACACATCTGCAGTAAAAATCGGCGAACCCATATGCTGCTTGAACAACGAATCAAAACATAGCGCATAGTGCAATTAGACATTTTCAACGCACTCCACATATTATAGTTTCCTGGTTCCCATTGGTTTATAACTACTAGAGTGTATACCTCTAAATGTGAACAATTGCATAAACAGTTACTCTTCAGCCTACTGTAAAATTGGAAATTATCACGGTGCATTTATTTTCGCCCTTTTCGCGCTCGAAGTATCTGCCGCGAAAATTATAACACACAAATATGTTTCTTTTGCGTATAGGTCTATGTGATGAAGCTACGAATCACAAACTTAAAAACATGCAGATCAGTCAAAAATCTATAAAGCATGAACGATTTATGCATGAACATTACCACTTTTACAGTTTTTAGGCATGATTGATTGGATCGATTTCACAAAATACATTATAGTATTTACCTGATCGTCTTTCCATGACAGTTTCAACTCTGACCTCATAGCATGAAGTAGCCATCTACAAATGAAAGTGTATGATATGGTTAAGGCTATTTGAGTGTCTGCACTAATAGAAAGGGTTTTGGTTTAAAACAGCCTTACAAATGTTGTCTACACTTTCCAGCTATGCAACTTTTGCTTTCCATTCTAACGATCATTGGTCCGTGTCACAAGTTCCAGGCCAACATCCTTTTTGATTTTCGTTGTCCAGGTCAGTTTTGGCCATCCGACAGGTCGTTTTGTTATAAATCCACATCATGACATGCAAACTTGGCCCATCCCAGGACTTTGACAAATTGGCCCAACAGAATTTGGGAAATTTTGAAAACATTATGCTTTTTCTTGTTCATTGAGCCACTTTTTAACCTAAACTGACAAATTTGGTGCAAGCACTCCATCAATTTTGTAGAATTAGCACAAGCTCAAACACCTTAGAGCGGAAACCTGTTCCCCATTTATTTACCAAAAATAGGTTTGAAAAGTCTTCTATAGTTTAATCAGTTCCAAATTGATGATATAATATATTGATGAGAAATGGTGTTTTTTAATCTCTCCGCGCGCAAAAGTAATCCCAGAGTAGCGCGTGATTATGACCACACGCACACGGTTTTGGTAGAACTTGTGTGTCACGCATATAATGCACAGTTCACTTGTTGCCTTCATGCACGACCACATTCTTCTGTATTCATTAGTTGCTGCAAGGAGGCTTTGCCAATTTGGAACTGACTGAACTAAACATACAAGACAGGTAGAGGTGACCTTATACAGGGTGTCCCAAAAGTTTCGAAACTATTTTAAAGATGGGCATCTCTCATAAATTAAGTCGCAGTACCAAATTGAAAATGTATTTGGAAAGAGAATACTTGTAGAATCATTTCGGTACCAAACATGACCCCTTTTTGAGGCCCCTGAATATAAAACACGCTGAAAGGTTTGACCACATAACTCACAATACCATAAAATTGTTCAATTTGATGGACGCACTATAATCACATGCTGCGTGTTCCTCAGATTTCATTCCTGTGGATTTTTTTTCAAAAAAAGGTTTTCACTTATTAAATGTTGTGCACAACATTAGTAATGTTTATAATAAGGATCATATCAATCTGAAATTAAAAAAGAATCATTTTACAGTGTAACCTTTTTTCTCTTCCCTGATTCTTTCTGTTTGTCGCATCCTTGACTATATTCAGCTCATTATGCTACGCTTTTAAATGAAAGTGCGGTTTTACAATTCTGGAAACTTTTGTCTGTATTTTGGCAAAAACAGATAGCTGTTTTGTAAGTTTGGTACCAAAATAATTCTACAAGTCTTCTCTATCCAAATATGTTTTTATTTTTATACTGCGAAATTTTTAACCAGTGATATAAAGTTTTGAAAAGGTTTCGAAACCTTTGGGACACCCTGTACTAACATAAATATTTGCTGCCCTCTAGGTGGCCAAATAACCATACATAATAACTTACCCAACTCTTATCTTGAGCATGCCATCAAATAGTCTTGGTTGGACCGGTATCAGTTTGGCTAGAGCTATCAGCATCTCTTGTTGCATGACCGTTTCCCTGATGTCATGGTGCTGACACGTCTCATAGATGATAGACTTGATTTCATAGGGTGTCGTGGGACGAGATATTATTCTCTCCTGTCGACCAAATATTCCAATGGTGATCTGTAATATATCAATATTAAAATTAAAATAACAGTACTGAAAGTTGCAAGAACATTTCCTAAATTAGTTTTTGAAGAAAAAAAAATCAAAAAATAGATAACAGAGTACCTTCCTTCAAATTACACACAAGCTCATTCCCCGGAGGAGATGCTAAAACATAAGACTACTATGGGAGAAAGAAGTGTCACCGACATTGGAAAATGGTAAACATCTAACAATGTTTAAGCAATTCTCATTGGTTCTCAGAGATATCGGCAACATTTATATGAGACAACTTAACACGGTGTACATGAATTAGTGTGACCACCCTCGCACAGTGCAGTGCGTCTATTGCGCTTTTCCCGCGTGCTCTTGCGGTGCATTACGCTGACACATGGCCTACTCACCGCACAGGATTGGATAGAATGTATTTGTTGTTTTTTATACTAACCAGTAACCAGGGTAAAAGTTGACAAATGTGGCAAAGTTACAATTTAGATTAAATAAATGTCTAAAGTATGACTGTTTAAAAATAAGAATAAAGGTATTGTTTTAGACTGTACCAGTGTTATATTGTCTGTCTATTATTATTTTGTCGATCTTTCAGGGTTTCGGGTTTCGGGAAGGTGATTTCTGATCCCGGGACTAGATATTCTTGGGGGGGGGGGGGGGCCTCAATTTCCTGGGACACTCTCTCATCCTTAAATCACAATAGAAAGAAACATAATAATATTATGGTGGTTGACTGATTGAGGGACTGACCAACCAATCAAATGTTCGATGCAAATAAGGTGTTTGAGGAAAAGAAAAGCCGCTTTATCGACGAAATCTGATGTGTTCACACCAAAACCATGTGCGTCTTGTTCATGGAGTCGGCCATCTTGTTCCCCCTAGAAAGAACCTGTCTCCCCGGCAGGCAGCCTGTCATACAGAGGGCAGTATTTCACTACTCCAGTATTGAAATACTTAGGGATTCATCACAACGACCAATTGATTATTCTTACCACTTTTCCTCTAACTAGTAGTGTAGTAATAGCTGGTGCCAAACTGTCTATAATCTTTCTCATCACACTGGCTGAGTATCGTAGTGTTTCCCAATCTTTCACCATGCCAGCCTTGGCATAAACCTTTTCAAATCTCTCTAGGACAGTACCTATAATAAATAAAGTATTCAAATAAATGTCAATACATTGTATCGTCATATCATACTTGTAGCCACAGAAGTTTCAGAAATTTGAATCTTTAAGCCATCCTATAGATGCGTTTCTGATGCAGGCTCAGTAGATAGAAGGCCCAACTACAATCTTGGGAAAAAGTCCTTGGAACACGTTGCACATTTTGGACAGTTTGTGCAGTATTTTTCTTTTCTGATCTTTAAATGATATGTATTTTGTTAAGAGCAAAAGAGGACATTATAAACAACAATTTCCCATCCCCTTACCCCATCAATGTTGGGACACCTTGATCAACTGCTGAAGACACTGACATTTCTCAACGTTAGACGGGGGAGGGGGTGTGTTTTAGTTTTCCGTTGTTAACAAGTAACCGTTCCCAGACCTTTTTTCCAGGATTGTCGAAACAGAAAGTCCCTCAACCAACATGAGAAAAAGATCAGATATTGCCCAAGTGTGTCATCTTATCATTCTCCATGTCAGCCTTGGTCCAAACTGTTTAAAAATATTTATATCCCAGAGCTGAGCTAAGACTTTCTGCAATAGAGGTCGTCGGGCTTTTTCATGCGTAACTCGTCACAAAAGTGTTTGTAACATGATTTGAACCGGAATAATCCGCATTTGACACTAGCATATGGATGGGATCAAACTAAGGATTGCTGGCGATTTCAGTTCAATTCATATCTTCAAATTTGGAATGGAGTTTACAATTGCCATAAAGATGGCTGCTGTGACATCAGCCCGATAACCTCTATAGCTGCTCTAAGTTACTATCAGTTTACATCAGGGGTTCAGCATATAATCTAACAGACATAAAACCTGGCAGCTATTACATGATAGACTTACCATTATCAGTGAGGAAATTGTCTCCCTCTCTTTCTAGCAGCAGAGCTAAGACTTTACTTTGCCATTCTAGATCACCATGTCTAACTATATGATCTATCACCTCCCATGATGGCTTATAACCTAATTCCTATGCAAAGAAAAATTGAAATTATTATTGGTATATGTGCAGCAATTGAAATACTTGCATGACTGTCTACCCAGGGTTGTCTAGGTAGGAACTACACACTTTGTGGACTAAGAATATATTTCTAACCCTAACTTTTACGAAAGGAAATAAATCAGTTGAAAAAGTGGTCCTAGTGGGAATCGAACCATGGACCTCTGCATTGCAAAGCATGTCTGATCTCAATCACTAGACTAGCGATTGGCGAACTGGCCAGAACATGATTTTAATCCCTTTTAAATTTTACGGAATAAAGCAATACTACTTTTATGATCAGTACACACACTATTATGAATAGAGCTATGATACACATGATCATCTACTCCGGGTTGACAGTCATGTGGGTAGTTACATTACTGCTGGTATATGCATGACAAATCATAAATTTGGGACCATAAATTGGTAGACTTTCAATGTATACACACGTCTGGGGAGAGGTAAAATTGTATTGTCATACATTTTAATTGTCACTATAGACCATTTCAAATTGAGATCGGAAACCTTTGGAGCACGTTTTTTAACAAGACGAGATGCGTAGAATAGGTTCGTGGACGATAATCACAAATTTTAATTGATTTTTTTTACCCGGGAAGCTACTGTTCAGACTAAAATTGTGGCTTTGGGAGTGAGTGATGACATATGGTCTTTGCCCAAAAACTTTCCTCGTGAATATAGCTACATTTCTGCATATGTGGCTGTTTGTTATCCTTAAAGATCGCATAGTAAAAAGGCTTTTATACAGTACAGGACTACACATCCGACAAATACAAATATTTCATGAACTTTTCTGTAAGTAGACAACAAACTCATACACAGATCTTAAAATAACACTATTACATTTGTTACATAGCCGCAAGTGGAGTCTGATTGTTTCGGAGGTGGTCTGGGATGACTCCGAGTCATCCAGGTGAGCCGTCAGACATATTTTCTGAAAACTTCAATTTGAAATGGTCTATAAAGTTTGTTAGGAATCTGAGCCAAACTAACATGTAAGACCTTTTGGATTTCAGACTCGGTAACATGATACAAACGTCTATGTAGGACTAAGATGCTTTTTGAGGGGAATAAAGGAAGATAGTTGTACATCTGATTATGTAATTACATGTTGCACATTAGGCTAAAAATAAAGTTGACTTTTTGCCTTTTTTCAGGGCTGTCAACTCTCCCACATTAGGCGGGAGTCTCCCGCCTAGACAATCTTTCTCCCGCACTCCCGCCTAGCATATAAAATCTCCCGCCTCAAAAATGTACCAATTAAAATGTTTATCAACGTGTTTATTTCCTTCGCGAGATGCTATCAATCAGTGCTTTACACTTTCTGATCACCAACGTACTACTACGGAATTACACGGAATTGACTATTTATAGCCCGTTGTCTAGGTTCATTCACTTTACTTTTTGTATAGTATACTGCCAGCGATTTTTGGACTGCAATTTTTGTTGACCGTGCAATTTTTTTTTTGACCGTGCGAAAACATGTTGACCTCTTCACAACCCCCACACTTACTTGAAATTCACGAGGTGACTGCCAAAAAAATTGGGGCTACCTTTTACTATTTTTTTTGTTGGTACACTTTGGCTATCATATTTGTAATATTGTATCTCTCCCTCCCAGCAAATCCCAAAATCCCAAAAGCCCTGTTTTTTTAATATCATAATTTGGTTAATTATTAGCAAAATGTGTTCTGTTGATGTTTAACTGCAACATAAACGAATAAGATTGTCAATTACTCACTTACTTATTATATATTGAAAGTTTAGAGTTTTGAGGAAAGAAAAAAGGTACATGTTCAGCATTCTTTAAAATATATGTTCTTGTGTAGTATCTTTTTTTCCCTAATACATTTTTTTAAATTAAATGACCACCCGAACCACTCATGTTTGAGACCTTCTAATGAATAGTATAAATGTTGGCACTTAAAGGACAAGGCAACTTTTTGGGGGCCTTACTGTAACACAATTTATTTTGCGAATTTCAGGAGGGATGTCAATT
Source organism: Ophiura sarsii (assembly GCA_035610835.1). Classification (NCBI taxonomy): domain Eukaryota; kingdom Metazoa; phylum Echinodermata; class Ophiuroidea; order Amphilepidida; family Ophiuridae; genus Ophiura; species Ophiura sarsii. The sequence continues at coordinate 38,417,630 of CM069458.1, read as the reverse complement.
CGCGAAAATTAAATACCCGTGAAATTGGCAATTTTCCATTAAAAATAACAGTAACATTTCCAGATCCGCAAAATTAAATGCATGCTAAAATAGCAGTAATTCTAAATTCGCTAAATAAAAGATTCGCGAAATTATAGTGTTTTACCGTATTTAAATCCCAACCAATAATTACCTGTATGTCTTGTTCAGTCCAGTCCCCTAATACTTTCTCACCCGGTGCACTAGGATGACGTGTCCGTTTCATCGGTAAGATATCAACATTTAACTCGACCAGCGGAGTGAACAAAAGCTGCGCAGCACTGTGATGGAAAGGAGAATAAAAGTGATGAGATCCAAGCAAAATGTTTTCTACTTGATTATATCAGTCATGTGCAATGCAACATTTGGCAGAAAATCCACATTAAAGAATGGACAATTACTTCCAAAGATATGAGCAAATGAAATGGTTTTCAAAACAATAGAAAACAAAAGAAATTATATCCTTTGTTTGGTTATATCTCAAAATCAGTATTTGTGACTCAATCAAGCGGAATGAGTTAGTTGTATGTCGGGAATATTGATTTTGAATTGTATGGGAAAGCCCGTCGGAAGTCGCTAATGTTAATATTGAGATATCTGGGTTAAGCCAAATTATTCCTAACAAATGAGTTCCAAGTCAACTTTCCAACTTTGGTCCCAAGATAGGGATTAGACCTTTAACTTTCAGTCCCCAGGAGTTTTTTATACAAAATTCCAGATGTAAAGTTTATTTTTAGCACTTTTCTGAACCTTGATTATCAAATTTTTGCCAAGAAATCAGAGGTGAATGAACTAAAATTTACGTCTTTTGAACCGGCTAACTCCTTCTTGAACTTAATATGCACTCCATTGAATTTGATATCGTTGGAAAGCTCTATTCATGCCCTGTATGAAGATGTACATGCGCATTGATATTTAGGTCACATAATTTACTGCGCATCACATTTATTCGAAGCAACAGGTCACTCAACCCGGTGGAGGAAACACCCATTTATCGCCAGTTATTTCCTAAAATGTCGACATTTTGGAATGCAAACTATTACTTCAAATAACAAGGAGTATTCATTGATTGAAATCAAGTGATATTTTATACAATTTCCAAAGTTAAAAGTCTAAATTGTGCCATAGTTGGCTGTACTTCACTGTATTGTTTATACTTGTCGTCAAAATCGGCGCTCAGTGAAAACGTTGCAAAAGTGAAGTTGCCCGAAATCTTATGGCCTTGGAGGGATAGATATGACCATGCAATGTAATGATTTTGAAAGTGTAGAATTTAAAATTGGTAATAAATAACATTGCAAACAAATTAGATTAATATCAAAAGTCCTTTTAACATGACAATTGACAAGCCATTCTGTGTGATATTAACACATAGTTTTATTCAAGAAATTCAAAGATTTTGTGTACAGAACTTAAACCTTTGAATTTTCAGTTTCATGTTTTTTAGTTACGTATAAACTTGCCGTCTTTAAAAAAACTATAACTGTAGTTCTAGATGGAATTTTTGAAAAATGTAAACAGTTCTGAAATCAGTAGAATATGTAGCTTGCTGCCAAAAAAAAAAAAAAGTTGCTAGAAAATGACCATGAGAAGTATTTCCTATGCCACCACACATATTTGGAATCAACATGATAATTGCAATACAATAAGTACAAACATGCCTAGTATCGGTTCAGTAATTCTTGAGATAAGACTTTCAAAGTTGGGAAAAGTTTCTGAAAAATCAGTTTTGGATATGGTAAAACTAATGGCCGCGTGGAAAGTGTTAAACCAGAATTACTCATGTTGGAGACCTTCTGATGAATAGTATTGATCCAAGTTCTACCTACTTCTTAAAACATGCTGACAAACCAAAGTCAATATCACGTATCATAATAACTGACTTCAGCAAGGCTTTTGACAGGGTTGACCATAATATAGCGTTCCCCAAGCTGCTCAAAATGGGAGCCAGACCAGGGGTCATACCCTGGATATGTAGTTTCTTATCTAACAGAGTCCAGTGTGTCAGATACCATAACACTTTGTCTGATTGGAGTGAACTCTCAGGTGGGGTCCCACAGGGCACGTTGAATGGTCCAACAATCTTTATGGCCTTAGCTAATGATGCTGCCAGAGTGGAGGAGCCAAATAAACTCGCTTTTAAATATGTTGATGATTTAACTATTGTAGAAAATGTGTTTGGAAAACAAATTTCCACCATCCAACATGATTTGGATAAATTTGAACAATGGGCTACAGAGAATCATATGAATTTAAACCCGACCAAATGCATGTTTATGGATGTCACCTTTGCGATGGATCCACCGATACTTACCCCCCTCCGTTTGTATGATCAAAACCTTCATTGCACTGACACGATGAAGATTCTGGGCATAAAAATTGCTAAAGATCTGAAATGGAACACCCACATTGGTGACATTACGAAACGTGCAAGTGGACGGCTATTTATGCTTAACATCCTAAAACGGCATGGGCTAAATGTTAAAGACCTGGTAACAATCTATGTTGGTTTTGTTCGCCCCCTTCTTGAGTATGCTCTACCAGTATGGCATCCTGGTCTGACAGAAAATCTCCACTATGATTTGGAGCGTATTCAGAAGAGGGCGTGTAGAATCATCTTAGGTTTTAACTACATAGGCTATCAGGATGCCTTAATAACATGTGCTATTCCGGAACTCAGGAACCGTAGAGACCAACTTTGTTTAAACTTTGCTAAATCCCTTTTAAAATCTAATGAATTCCGTGGTTGGTTACCAAAATCTAGAGATGAACAAGTGCATAATATGACTCTCCGTAGTGCTCACAAAATAACTGTTCCTAAAACACGTACCCTGCGTTACGCTCGTAGCTCAATTCCATACATGGTCAAACTCTTAAATCATACATTATAGTTCTGTTTCCAATAGGGGGTGGGTTGTTGTGTTATGCATGCTTAGTTATTTCTATGAATATATTGTTTCTATTGTTCTATATATTACATATTGTAAATATTGTTGTAATTCAGCATTTTGCTGCGATAATGATATGTTTATTAAACCTTGAATTGATAATATCTAAGTGGTGAACTTGTCTAGTTTAATATCCTTTTTATAGTTATTATACTACTTTGTTCTTATATTTATAAACTAATAAGATGGATGGCACCTCAAAGCCACCGATTATAGAACTTTTTTCTTTTCTTTTCTAGGATACCTATATAAAAATTCAGACCAAACCAAATAAAATGTCATCCCATACTAACACATATGGCACGTTTTCTGTTAAATTGTGTGTGCTGTACAGGGTGAGTCAGAAAGAACGGGTACATTCTCACAAAAAAAGTCACAAAAGATGTAGGCATGCATATTCCAAATCAATGGTAGCACTTTCAAGACCTACAATTTGGCTTTCATTCGAAAGAAGAATTTTAAAAATCGATCATTTCTTTATCTTGTTACACTAATTTGAGTAAAGCCCCAAAAATCTGAAGTAAATCCAAGGAATGGTCAAATTATCAAGCCATTCCTAAAAGTATTCTAATGGGGTTTACCTCCTGAATCGGTAGATATGCCTCCTTTTACTTTTCCTTCTTGATTTCAGGCTTTTTATTACTCATAATTACACAGATCTATTTATTTCCAGTTATTTGAAGATATTGTATCCAACATTCATGTGCCTTTTCAGTTTTTTCACGAGTTTCATTGATCAGCATCTCTGGATCAGGCAACCAACAATACTATCGGTTATTGCCATTCTGTGGATTGGCTTTAAAATACCGGGTTCTACTCAAATGGTTGCAACTTTATGACGCAACGTTCAAATTCAAAATTTCTTCTTTGAATGAAAGCCAAATATGTGTTCTTTGTAACACTATATTTGGTTTTGAATATGCAGGCTTAATATTTCTGTGGCGCTTTCGCCAAAAAAAGTGCCCGTTCTTTCTGACCAACCCTGTATCTATATGTGACCCAACATGAGTAAATGAGGCGGAATGTGGCAGAAGCTAATTTGATTTAAGAGCACAAATGTGGGACAAGGTCAAAATAAGTCAAATTAAGAACAAGTTATATTTCTGATCTTTGATACACCTTGTATCTAACCAAACACTAAAATTCATGAAAATAAAGAATTAAACTACATTTTGAGGTATTTCATTTTCATTTACTCCATTGATTTGTTAACAAAACCAAAACCTTAATTGCCCATAACTTGACAATTTGTATTTGATGTTTTAAGACAAAGTGATTTTCAATCATCTGTAACTTTGGTTTGAAATGTGATACGACATTGACTTTGGTACTAAAATGTCCCTTAACATATGCATATTATCATGATATCAAAAACTTAATATTCATATTTCCCTCGTTGTGCCTCATTTACTCGCGTTGGGTCGCATATGGTATTTGACATAAAATCCAGATCACTATTCGCATATACTCACTGTCCATCTGGTACCTGGAAGTCCAAATGCTCCACAAATGATGATGCAATAAGTGTTTGTAATCTGTCCACCCGAACACGTATGCCGTTACAGTCACCCATCTTAAACATCACTAGCATATCTAGCATCTCGGAGGCTTGGTTTCCACTGAAATATCAAACATAATATTGGATCATAAATCAATATTGTTATTGAAAACTATAGTCTATTTGTCTATCACGAGCCAATGACGTGACTGCGTGCTGGCATATACACCCACCGGTAGAAAGGCGGAAGACTCATACGCATGCGTAAATGTTACGTCAGTGTCCAGAGGTGGCCTACTCGACAGGTCAGTTGTCTGACGAAGTCTGACTATGTTGGACGCAACGTAACACTTGCAAAAAGTTAAGTCCAGTATTTTGAATATTTGTTACTCTTTTAATACCCACTGGATAATTGAGATCTCTGTCGCAATCCTTTTGACTCATAAACATATTTTAACTCACACAAATTTCAGTCACTTGAATTTAAGGTAGGTGCAGGCTTCAAATATTATGGGGTCCACTGGACCCCATAATCTACCAATTCTCAAAATCATGGGGTTCGAGAAGAGAAATTATGGGGTCCAAGTCAAAAATGTAATTTGCGAATAGTGAGTTGTGACTTCGGAATCGGATAGGGACTTATTAAGGAGTGATTAAATGGGGACTACATCATGTTTAACAAACTATAGCATCACTATTAGTCTGTTGAAGAGACAAAAAATAGCGAGAGGAAAAAGAAATTACGCAATACGCACATGTTAGTCTCTCTTGAAAATTGGCCGTACAAATACTGTATTGACGATGTATGCATTCAACCACGACTACGGACATGACGAAAACATGTGTAGATGAGATGAAAACATGGACGATGGTCGAGGGTTGTACAAGGAAGACCGAGAATATTTAATATTTTATTACCAAGTATACTTTGATTCGGATTGTCACGAAAACTGATATTTGTAAGCTTACACTGGTAAAATTATCTTGACACACAATTAAAAATTATTGCATCCAGATGGACGCAATAAAGAGTCCAGTTTAAAATGTACTGCGTTTTTACCAAAAATATTGCGTCCCCAGACGTGAAAACGCAATGCAACAAGAAGCCGGGGTGGGTGACCTGCTCAAATTATGTAAGACACAAAAGAACACATCTTATAAATAATGTAAAAGTGGAAATTATCGCGCTACATTTATTTTCCCCCTTTAGTGCTTGAACCAGCTACTATGAAAATAATAACACAAAATTATATTTCTCTTGCGTATAGTTCTTTTTTTTTTAAAACATGCAAAACGGTTGAAAATCTGCAAAGCCCGAAAAATTAATCGCACAGAAATTACCACTTTTACAGTAATCAAAATAGATACGAGGCTAATGACTGCTTTTCAATTGTTTCAGGATACTGAGGAAGCAGAATGCTATTCAAGTGAAAGATGCCTGACTCATAACTAACTTTTCATGTTCCCTTTTGATTGCAAAGTTCAGTTTAGGATGGTCAACCCCTAAATTTACACTTAGTATAGAAAAAACCCATTCAACACTCACTTACCTAAAATGCTCCTCTTTGATCAAGATACAGAATGTTGGACGACCAGACATTTTCCAACTCTTCCTCACAAATGCCACCAGTCCCTTTAAAACACAAAACGGACATTTAAAAAAATGGATTAGCACCAAATCTTGGAGATTTGACACTTCAGTGAAGTGTTATGGACCATAAGGGTTTTATTAAATTTATGTTCACCTTAATTGGAAGCACCTGCTTTCTAGACACCAAAATTGGGTGGTTTTCTCTTGATTTCATGATTAGTGTTAAGAAGGTGGTTGAGTCTTCTTTGTTAATTTTAAATGGAGATTTTTGGTGATGGGTTTTACATATTACTGAACAATAGGTTGTGGCACTTTGGTTCTTGAGGTTATACCAGATTACCTTTGTTCATCTAACAGCACCTGCAAAATATATAATCTGACAGGTGCCTGTCAACTTGACAATCATGTCACTTGTGTGAGGATGTTTGAAATATTGTTCACTTTTTAGATCTCGGCTGATGAACACCTTTAGTTCGAAGCACTATCGAGAATATACTGATTAAAGTTTTCTACGGTCAAGTCCGGAGTCCTGTTGTCTATTAATTATACTTTTACAACACCTTAATATCTAAGGACTTCGTCACAACAAGAAGGTTGAAATAATGTAAAAGGTTATTGCTTATTCGTCATGTGTATAAACATTGATTTTGGAGTATATTGAGCAGAATAGACATGTGACCATATATCGAGGGTTGAGCGCCAGAAGGCCGTAACTCAAGAAACGCTATTTTGAGATAATCGACTTTCAAATATTTGGGACTCACTACAATACACTGTAGCACCCGACTTATAACTCTAATTTTAGTCAAATTAAGAGTGGTTTATGAGTTATCTCTTTATGGTTCTGAACATCTAGGTTATATGGATTATCTTTGTACCAAAATATCAATTTGCCCAAAAATTGAGTTACGGCCTTCTGGCGCTCAACCCTCGATATATGGGTACCTTTACAAACCTAACTCAACTCCATTATGGTACTTGGGTGGTTAAAATATGGGCAAAATTATAATTGGTTATCAAGATGGTTATATCATGTAATCGACCAATGGGAATTTGTGTATGAAAGACAGGTAGTGCCCACGTTTTAAAAGCAAAAACTTTGATTTGTTTACCTTGATATCATCAACAAGTAGGGACATATCCTGATACATATAGAAATCTGTCAGGTCAAACTGCAGCGGGTAACACAGTACTGTTTTGCCTAGTATTCGATAGATCTTGGAGGTGCTGATACAACCAAATGGACGAGATGGTCGACCACTTAGGCCCAGTTTCTTGTTTTGACCTATGAACTTGTACGCCTGTTGGTGAGAAAAATAGGAACAACAATATGACCTAAGGCCAAGTATAATAAACAACAAGTTTATCGTCCGTACCCTCACCAATGTTTGCAAATTAAAAATACTTTTCTCTTATTTACTTCATAACTTTAATTCATATACTGTTGTCATGAAAAGAGATGCATAGAAGTAAACAGTATTATGTTTCAACATATTGCACACTATTTCTACAGGCTAGTGGTATAGTAGGGAAATGAGGAAATAACAAAAATTAATGATGGCCTCTTCAATTTTACAATATATGAGGACAAAGCAATTGGAAATGAATAGTAACAAAAATAACAAATTAACAAATAATAAGGGCCTCCCTCACTGGAAAAAAAAAATCTGGACAATATACTTTTTTTTAAATTTGGCCTAATAATAATAATCAGCTCCTATTAGTATTATATGAGGAGACATTATACACTTTGCTTTGTGGCTGATTACTTTACCAGGTGACTTCAACATTCTCATCACCATCAGGTAGCCGTCTGTATCAGACTGATTTCATCATACACCCTGTCAAGTGTGTATGCCCCTTTGTTTTTCATTATGATTCTCTGCTTTATCACTTCTAGCAAGCAAAGGATAATTTTGTCTGATTCTTGATCTATGATCATGGTTATATGTGGGGCTACATGTTGAGCACTTGTGACTTCCAAGACTGACACAAATCTTCTTCTTCTTTTTTTACTTATTATTTTTGTGACCTGTGAATCACTAGTGTGTATTTCCCTTTTTTACTTGAAGTTCAATTTTATTTTAACATAAATACCCCCATAAAACACTCAAAATTGATGATAGGCTATACCCCCTCTAGAGGCCATTTAAAACCATCTGGCAACGTCTGCATTGTGGGGGTACGCCCACAGGCCGAAAAACGCCCACAATGTAGATTTATACATGAATTCACGCCCACAATGTACCTCTTGTAAGAACTTGCATACTATCCAATCACATACCTTAATAAGTTCACTTGGCGGCCATATTTGTATGGGTTCCACTTGTGTCGGAGTCTGTGATTGGATGCCGTACATGGCTAGTTTAGCTTGCAGTCTGGCACTCTCAGCAATGAACACCATTTGTACTGTCATATCTTTAGGAGTACTCTGTGGAATAATATTAGATCATAAAATGTTTAGAAATATATCGTCGCTGTTCTGTCCAACCTTGTATGTTTTTCCAGCCCTTATACTCCCCAACGGTTATGCATGTGAAGTGTTGCTTTATACATGTTCAGAGGCATGAGCACTTTCAAGGTTTTGATAGATGTGTTGATTGTTTTTAAGCAGAAGACATCTTAATCTTCAATAAAAACAATGATTTGAATGAACCAGTTTGCTTGAAAGGTGAAAATAATTAACATGAACTTGACCTCTTAACCACACAAAGCAATGGTGGTGTGGGACCCTAGCTCTTTATCAGCAGTACACATTACAGACTGTTTGTAAACCTATGTGCAGTGATATTAGAGCCTATTCCAATGTTCAGTGCAGCATTTATGACCAAGTAAGGGAATCGTCTTTGATCACCGGTAAAAAGTCCTTGTGCATTACAATAACGGGAATGATAATATGTGACCAGCTCCCACAAAACCCGGACAAAATTGCCAGGACAGTATTAGAGATAAAGGCCAATTAAGTTACCAAAAATCAGTAAGAAAGATGAGGATTTTTGAGTGAAATATTGATTTTTGAAGTACAAAAGAACAATCTATTCTCAAGTGTGATTCATCATTATAAAGTTTTTGAAATCTGCAATTCAAATCAGGAATAAAATCCAAATTAATTTTTCCAAATTTGTTCCTGGTTTCGTAAGAGCAGATCTCATATGCTGCGATTACTGAGATAGATATATGCTCTAACATCACTGCACGGAGAGATATAGATGAATTAAGTATAATGTGAGATCACAAGTATACTTTAGTCGGATTTAAAATTAAACGAACATATCAAAGCAGCGTTTTTGGTACATAGCGTGAAGCGCGCACAACCATGAGCGTGAATATTTCGGGCGTGATTATCTTTGAGCTGCGTGTGCGGTGTTCGTTCAACTTTTAATCATACTATAATGATAGCAATGTAATCAACAATAAACATACATTATACTAATGATAGCAATGTAATCAACAAAATAATAGACATACTTGAGTGAAAAGCTACATTCCACATAGCAATATTGATTAGTGATAAATGTCACATAATTTTGAACCAAATTGCCGAGCATTTCTTGACATACGAAAGAATCTTTTCAGGCATATTGCTAGAAAAATAGACATACATTACACTAATGATAGCAATAAAATCAACAAAATAGACATACATGGGTGAAAAGCTACATTCCACATAGCAATATTGATTAGTGATATATGTCACATAATTTTGAACCAAATTGCCGAGCATTTCTTGACATACGAAAGAAGACCACTGACTACACCTACCAGAGCATGTGTGGTGTATTGGATAGCATGCCGGTCTCACGATGCAAAGGTTTTGAGTTCTAGCCCCGCTGCAGCCAACTTGTTTGTATCCTTGGGCAAGGTACTTAGTCTTAATTTCTTCGTCAACCCAAGTGAGTTTGGGGAGCTGTTAGGGGATATTATAATCTAAGTGCTGATACTGTGTGCGCCGTGTCGGTAGCCTGGTAAATGAAGCGAAATGATTGTGACGATTTCCTAATGGCAGCAAAAAACAGTGGTTCGGAAGTCACGTATAAATGGTGGTCCCATGCATCGGAAGAGCAATACCCGAGCACGTTAAAAGGTTACAGACTCTTTCGTAAAGAGTAGGGGATCATCCCGGTCTGTATCTGTTCACACATCTTACGGACCCCAATGGAAATAAGTTAATAAGCTTATTGGGTTATCCAGGGTCGTAGGAACCAAATGATATCAAATCAAAATCAAACCAACTTGAGGGGATACAAAGTATACACTTACCTCGAATGCCGAGTAGCGTGTGTTAACCGTCCTCTGCACGCTACGAGATGAGTAGTCCAAGTATCGGCCAATCGTATCAAGATCATTCCTATCCAGGAGCTTTTCCACTGTAATTTAAACACATCAACGAGATACTGTCTGTCATTTAAAGTTGACCAAAATGCTTAATAAATTAAAGCTATATTAGGCAATCTTTTTCATTTGTTTTTATCCCAATTTTTTTCTTCGATTGAAGTTTCACTACCCATGAACCATCTTGACTGTGTCTCTGTAAAAAAAATCACAAAGATTGACTAGAATTTAAAAAGAAATCTGCTTCTAATTTCGGGAATTTCTTAACACATTTTTCGTCTATTATCAATTTATAGCACCCCCCCCCCCCCCACACTAAGATGTTCGCTTGTGTCAAGTTTATGATTGTAGCCGTAAAAACACTGCAAACAAGGTTAATGCAGTATCAAATCCTCTAATATTATTATCAAATCTTGATTTTGAAGTTATTAAGAATCGTAACGCTCTGTAACTTAGAAGATATTGTTCATAAATGCAATTTGGTATAAATCAAGGATAGAGGGCATTTCATGAAAAAGATGACATATTATGGCTTTAAATTAAAGTAAACTTTTTCCCTAAGTGTTTGGTGGAGGCAGGATTCCAATATATCAGGTGAAAGAGTATATTCTTGCCTTTAAATTGATGGATTGATGAAGGTATTTTGATTTTTAACATCCCAAGATTAATTCAAAAGCATAATTTCTCTACTATTTTTATATATTGCAATCTTTAAATTTCGCAACTTTATTAGCCTCAATGTCGATACTGTGCTTGACAACAACATTTCGTTTATGATACAACTGGCAATATTTATAATTTCATTTCAGAGCGGGCTATTTTGAACCTTTCATTATTTTTGTTTAACCGATTAAGAAGACTATAATCAAAACAATTACATCTTTATCATTTTAAAACAAAACACTTCTACAAGTGATATGCGCTTGTTGTGTAAACCCAACAGCTATGCAGGGCCAGGATGCAGTGAATTGAAAATTGTGTTAAACCTTTGTAATTGACTAATCATGCTCCTTGGCAACAAGAATCAAGAAGCACGTTTGCATGATTGCATAATTGCATGATTAGATGTTATCACAGTGTACCATATCTCCTGAACAGTGCCGTACCCTGCCTCATACATCGGCGAGACTAAACGGCCACCCCTGGCCTAACATGCACAGAGGACCTGACATAAAGCCCCCACGGACAATGTCAGAATTTTAGATTCTGACTCCTCTTGGGTATGGACGTGGAGTACGATAAGCCGCCCACACCAGGCTCAACCGACGCTCCCTGAACAGAGACGGAGGACGCCATTACCTACCAGTGATTTACACCCCGCTATTGAGTTGTCGTCCACCACCGCCTGACGGTGATGATGGCCAGAAGACTCAATAGCGAAGCTGTCAACAAAATATGATTAGATGTTCATTAGTACCTCTTGTTGGTATGGAATGCAGTGCACCATTTGAATGCGTTAAACACTTGGACCATCACTGGAACATTGTGCATGGGAGTGGGCAGCATGTTTAATTAAAGAGGAAAAGTGTGCAACAAACAAATGAATATAATAACTTACTCAGCATACAGGCGATAATGTAAATGGATTGTCCCCATAAGAATAGATTATTGCCCTGTCCTTGTGGGCTTGGTGTGCGGATTTGACTGTGTGGTTGTTTACGTTCGGCATCGATGTGGCTACGCTCTATGTAGTAGTACTTTGGCATTTGGCTATACCCTGTGAAAATTCAGAAATAACAACCCAATCATATCTTGTGGTCAAATGGATGCAGTTACGATAGTATTGAAGGATTAAAAAATATATATTAGGCCAAACAAAGAAGAAAGTCTGTCTCAGAAACATTGTGCAAAAAAGCTAAGTGCACTTAATTCTAGTGTTGACCTCCGTAGAAAATGGTGCTGACCTACATTGAAAAAGCGATATTTTCATTGATTTACCACATTTTCAACTCAAAATGACAAGCTTTTCCACTTATGGGATTTATAAAATGAAATATTTATATGAAAGAGGAAACCATGTATATTTAAAATCCGTCCGGTACAGCAGGTTTGATTGTCACACGTTCCAGTGGGGTGGCCCAGAGTGTTATTTTGGCTTAAAGTGGTAGTTGATTTTCCGTGTTAAATGGAGGGTCATGTACTGTGTGGAGCAGATGTTCGCTAGTTGTTCATGTTATACTGTAAAAGCCAATATTTTCGCGTACAGATATTTTCGCGGATTTTGATATCAAAGACATTTCGCGAATTGTTTTTTTCACGGGCGACCGTCTGAAAGCATTGCATGAATGTGTAAAGCAATATTTTCGTGTGTTATAATTTTTGCGGAAAAAGATTTTTGCGCGAAAAGCGCGAAAATAAAACCACCGCGAATATTTCAGCTTTTACAGTAATTGACATCACTGCATCAATGAAGTGAAATACACTTTACCTGTTAGTCTTTCTATAAAGGTTTAAGGTGGAATTCTTCTAAACCTGTGCATTGTTCCCTTTGAAGACACCAATGATTAATATATGGAATGACTAATTGATATCACTTCCTTGAGAAATTGAAATGGATTTTACCTGTCTGTCCTATCATTTAAGGTTTCAATCGGGTGTCATACTCCTCTACTTATGCATTGTCCCCTTTCAATATACCAATGGTTAATATATGGAATAACTAATTGTCATCACTTCCTTAAGGAACTGAAATGGACTTTACCTGTTGGGCCATCTATGAGTAAAGGTTTCAATAGGGTGTGATACTCCTACACTTGAGCATTGTCCCCCTTTCAATATACGAATGGTTAATATATGGAATAACTAATTGTCATCACTTCCTTAAGGAACTGAAATGGACTTTACCTGTTGGGCCATCTATAAGTAAAGGTTTCAATAGGATGTGATAGTCCTGTACTTGAGCATAGTCCCCTTTCAATATACCAATGGTTAATATATGTAATAACTAATTGTCATCACTTCCTAAAGGAACTTAAGGGGGCTGTGCACCTTCAGGTACAGCCTCCGTAAAACTGCCGTAACTTCTTTATTATTCATTAAATCTATATAAAAGTATACATTTTCTTGCAGAAAAGGGTTCAGTGAATCCAACCATGATCATGAAATTGACCATTTTGGGAGAAAATTAAAAAAACACGTTTTTTGACCCATTTTAGGTTTGGAAAAGATAACTCAAAATATATTTTGTTAAATTTTATCATACTAGTTTAATTATATTCCTCATGCAATTCCCTAGGAATCGGGGTTTTTTTTAAATTTTTACTTTATTATTTTTTGAATTATCGAACAAAAAGTGCCAAAAAATATGATTTTTTACAAAAAAAAGTGATTTTCACGATTTTGGAGGTTAAAAAACAGGTTTTTTGGCACTTTTTGGTCTGTAATTAAAAAAAATAATAAAGTTTAAAAAATTTAAAAAAACGATTCCTAGAGAATTGCATGAGGAATATAATAAAACTAGTATGACAAAATTTAACAAAATATATTTTGAGTTATCTTTTCCAAACCTAAAATGGGTCAAAAAACATGTTTTTTATAATTTTCTCCAAAATGGTCAATTTCATGATCATAGTTGGATTCATTGAACCCTTTCCTGCAAAAAAATGTATACTTTTATTAAGATTAAATGAATAAGGCCATGCGTTTTGAACTGGGCCTGCAAAAAGGTGGAGTTGTGACATCGGCACATCAAAAATGACATTGTCTATTCAATTTCTTGTACAAAGATACCTCCTACATAGCTAAATTTGGTATCAAAATAAAGCTCTTATGCAGGGCAAGAAGATAAAAGTATTATCATGTGTTAAAATGTTGTCATTTTTTGTTAATTAATGGCTAATTAACCAACATCAGGGGTGGAGGAGAGTCCGGCGCAGGAGAGTCCGGCGCAGCAAATTTGGCATCTACAGTACAGTTCAGTGCAATTGAGTTAAATCATGTTTATGGAATGAAATTGTTGCATCTAAGTACATAAACTCTGGTAAATAAACTGATTTGAATAATTTAGATGTTTAATAATGGGTAATCACCTTAATTATTAAAGAATTAATCAATAATTACAGACCCGCAATGCATTGAAGAACTACATGTGTATGACTGGATGGATATGTACCGACGCAGCGCCTTTACCAGCACATACGGTTAGGCAAAGTGATCATGGTATGGGATGCATGAGTGATTCTATTGAGGGGATAATGTGATCAATACAAAGTATGAACCTTTGTCTTTCAAACAATACACTTTTGGATTGTTAGATACCTTTGGTTATGTAACGTCATTAACATAAACACAATAGGTTTCAGACACTGACTGAAATCTGCCAATTATTTGGCTGGATATGTAATATGTTGAATATGGGTTGATTGATACATTTGCGTATATCTCGGCAGTGCAAGCATAAAAAACAGATAACACTTGGCACATAGTTAGAATACACACTCATCTCTGTTTGACACTCTTTTTTAGATCTGAATGCCTTAATACGAACAAGAAGGGACCATCTCAAATACGCTTTTATTTAGCAAAATCCACAATAATATACCTTAGAAAACAACAAAGGATAAAGAACAATAGAGGGATTATAATTTAATAAATTGTTGTGGGATGTAAAGCAATAATAGTGGGGATTTCAAAAGGAGCTGTTCATAAAATTTCCTCAAACCATTGAAATTATATGACGATTACTTACACAATACATATCTAGTAGCTCTAAAGATAACAGTAATAAGAGAGGTTGTGGCAGCCATCTTTGATTGATACATTCCTGTATATCTTCATTTTGACTATCACAATATGTTTACACATTGATTTAAACATTTTTCATTATTTCTGATTAGAATTTGAAGGCACAGTAAGCTTTTATCTGGTAAATTTCATGATTTTAGCCATTTTGGGCCCGTTTCAAAATTATCTGCCGTCTGCGCATGCGCATTTTTCTGCAGGTTTCATGCGAATAAGTTCAGATAATTAGTTAACTATCATATGGAATCTTCCAAACTGGTTAATTGCTTGAATTTTTCCTATATTGTTTGATTTTCCGCCATATTAGTGATTCACTGACTGGGCATTTTTAAATAAAAATTAGCTATTTGAAATACTGATATTTGTATACCTTTTATTCAATTGCTTCTCCTTACTTTTTCCTTTTATACTACACATTCCAAATTACACAGGGATTAAGGTTATTGTCTTTAGTATCATATTTATGCGAAGAAAAATCGGGATTTACCTGCTTCTGATGTCATGTTATGCAATCTTCTTACCACGTGTTTCATAAAAACAATTCAAATTTCCCGCCAAATAACTGATTTAGCAGTGTCCCAAGTGTACTTACTTTGAGACAGTGCTATGACGTCATAGTTCACATTTAAAAATCCAAAAGTGTATTGTTTGAAAGACAAAGGTTCATACTTTGTATTGATCACATTATCCCCTCAATAGAATCACTCATGCATCCCATACCATGATCACTTTCATTATTTATTGACTGCCCCTCGTATGTCAGATTTTTTTCTTCGCAAAATGACATTTTTTCCAGCCCGGTGCAAAATACTGTAAACATTACCTAGATATAGAAAGTTATATATGCTTGGAAAGCTTTAACTGTCAGGAATTCAAATCTGCAATAATTAACCTTGTAGGGTATGCAGAATTTTTTTCATATTTTTTTCTTCTTCTCAGCAGATTTTTTTCATAAATTGTTGACCTTTTCAAATTCATAACCTTCTAGGGGTTCATCCTATGTTAATTTTAAGTGCAATTTTGAACTCCTAAGACAATTTTAATCAAGAAAATGTATACTTTTGTGGGGGTATTGCCTAGTATAGAAAAGTTATCGCCATTCAAATGAAAATACACGCGATATTCACCAATTTTAAGTTCGTCACACGAGACCGGCCCAACTTAAAACGCATGGCCATAATGAAGAAGTTACGGCAGTTTTACGGAGGCTATGCGAAGGTGCACAGCCCCTTAACTGGACTTTACCTGTTGGGCCATCTATGAGTAAAGGTTTCAATAGGATGTGATAGTCCTGTACTTGAGCATAGTCCCCTTTCAATATACCAATGGTTAATATATGTAATAACTAATTGTCATCACTTCCTTAAGGAAATGAAATGGACTTTACCTGTTGGGCCATCTATGAGTAAAGGTTTCAATAGGATGTGATAGTCCTATACTTGAGCAT
This sequence comes from Ophiura sarsii, assembly GCA_035610835.1. Taxonomy (NCBI): domain Eukaryota; kingdom Metazoa; phylum Echinodermata; class Ophiuroidea; order Amphilepidida; family Ophiuridae; genus Ophiura; species Ophiura sarsii. The sequence continues at coordinate 38,401,056 of CM069458.1, read as the reverse complement.
TGTCCCCATTTCAATATACCAATGGTTAATATACGGAATAACTAATTGTCATCACTTCCTTAAGGAACTGAAATAGACTTTACCTGTTTGGCCATCTATGAGTAAAAGGTTTCAATAGGATGTGATAGTCCTATAACACTTGAACATTGTCCCCCCTTTCAATATACCAATGGTTAATATACGGAATAACTAATTGTCATCACTTCCTTAAGGAACTGAAATGGACTTTACCTGTTGGGCCATCTATGAGTAAAAGGTTTCAATAGGATGTGATAGTCCTATACTTGAGCATTGTCCCCATTTCAATATACCAATGGTTAATATACGGAATAACTAATTGTCATCACTTCCTTAAGGAACTGAAATAGACTTTACCTGTTTGGCCATCTATGAGTAAAGGTTTCAATAGGATGTGATAGTCCTATACTTGAGCATTGTCCCCATTTCAATATACCAATGGTTAATATATGGAATAACTAATTGTCATCACTTCCTTAAGGAACTGAAATGGACTTTACCTGTTGGGCCATCTATAAGTAAAGGTTTCAATAGGATGTGATAGTCCTATACTTGAGCATTGTCCCCATTTCAATATACCAATGGTTAATATATGGAATAACTAATTGTCATCACTTCCTTAAGGAACTGAAATGGACTTTACCTGTTGGGCCATCTATAAGTAAAGGTTTCAATAGTGTGTGATACTCTTCTACTTGTGCGTTGTTTCCTTTAAAGACGCCATCGATGATCATGTAGGCAAAGAACATTGGCCACTCACACTCAATGGAGTCAAAACTCTGAAAGAATGGGCAACAAAAGTCAGATATAATGATCATCACCATGTAGAATTCATGACTATAGCAAAGGTTCTTTATTAAAATTGTGGTGATTTCACTAAGACTGTAGAAATATTAGAATCCTATTGCTTTGTGAAGTACAGCAATTTAATCAGCAAATTGAAATCGAGCCTTCAATATTGGAGATCCTCAATTGGATGTTTTGATCATACTAGCGGGCACCCGCGCTTCGCGCGGGACCCGCTAGATGAGTAGACCTGGGCGGTTAATATTTTGGGTTCGATGAGTGAACCTGGGCGGTTAGTTTTTGTTTGTTTTTGAGGAGTACTGCATAAATGTATTTGATTTGTAATGTTGTTACAATTCAGCCGGTTGGCTGCGATGACAATAAAATTTAGACCTTTATTATTATTATTTTGGTGAAGATGGGACATTAATAATTAATGTCCCTTAGTTGTGTTGTTTTAACTTCGTTGAATCAGTACGACGGTCAAGCGCGCACGGGGAAGACTTTCCCACTCCTAGATGTTATGCCACTGATTTACATCTTTTATTTTATAACTTAATATATATAATATGGGGTATAATTTATCGTCATGTCAATTTGTAGACTATAATACTATGTACATCAATGGCAACAGGCGATTTGTTTTTTCTCAGGTTTGCCATATGGGACATGCATACTTGTAAGCCTAGGCCCACGTTTTGAACAAATAGGGGACGTGGGGTGATTCTAAACACCACGATAACCGTAAGCAAGTGAGAAAGGACGTTATGTAACTATACAATAGAATAAAGGACAATTCATTACGGTATTACACTATAGACTTGGTGCAGGATTGGGACCCGTACACTAATTACATTTGTACACGTTTGTATTGTAGTGCTGAAGTAGTGTACAGGTATGATAACAGTCAGATGTAATGTTGTCAAAATGTATTTTTAAATGATAGTTTGTGTGCCGAACAAACCACAATGAAAATGAAATATTGATAACAAAGCACGTACTACATCGATCATGCAGAAACGGCAAAATATACACCAATCGTTTGAAATCGAGTATGGGATAATTGCTATAAAGCTCAACTTGGCTTGTATTCCCGTTTTATTGGCAGAAATAGAACTGTAAAATGATATGCATTAAGGGGTTAAAAATGACGGCAGAGGGCGCCATGTTGAAAAGATCTATTACTATACCTGAACATGGACCAGGAAACACACTGAAACCGAGGAAAACACAACGAAAAACATATTTGTAGAACACCAGTATTTATCAAAAATAGTAAAACAAAATGAGTAAAAAATCATTGTTGCAAGACTCCTGGTCACTTGCTGCTCATTCTACTTATTCCAAGATTGATTGTGTCGTATCTAAGAACACACCGACAACACACAAAAAAACCGTCGTGATCCGCGTCGTCGCCGCACCGTGGACCAGGAAAACACACTGAGACCGAGGAAAACACACCGAAATATATTTCTGTAAAACAACAGTATTGATTTAAAAAAGTAAAGAAATAGTAAGAAATCATCGTTGCAAGACTCCTGGTCACTTGCTGCTCATTGTACATATTCCAAGCTTGTTGGTATCGTAAGAACACACACCAGCAACAACAACAAAACAGTGTCGGGATCCGCGTCGTCTTCTTGAAAATAATTTCTCTAATATTAAATTGTAGTTAATTCTAATATCATATTTCAGAGGGGAATAAGCATTTGTACAGTATAAATTAGATTTATTGAATATAGTCTTGTAATTTGTAAGAGATGAATAAATTATGATATTCTTTTTGTAATGATTATTAATTATTAATATGAATATTCACATCTCGGTTCAAGCAGGACCATTGGATCATTCATATTGCTAATTAATATTCATATTGCTAATTAATTAATTATTTATTTATATTGCTAGTGAATTGCAAATTAGTATTCATTACGAAATTATAATTTATTAATATCTCTTTACCCCGATTTTAGACTATATTCAATACTTAACAACGTCTTTCATATACATTTGTATTCAGTGGCGTAGCCCCCCAGTCAGAAGCCAGTTAATGAAATTATGACAAAATACAATGTTACCCATAATATTAGAGTCGTATCGGTTGAGACTCGAAACTGTCGGTCGAGATTGGCACTACCGGTTTTTGAATACCTGTTTTTTGCGAGCGGTTTTGGTAAAAACATTATGTGTGTTGGGGCCCGGGGGATGTAACCCACATAGTAAAATAGTCGGCACATTTGTACATGTAGTCTACAAATTTATGCAGCAGTGGGCTAAATAAACAAAGGAAAAATCCTAGCTACGCCACTGCACTGTCGGTTCACTTTCATTTTTCGCCCCCCCCCCCCCCATGAAATACCTGGTTACGCCACTGTTTGTATGGGTCCGATGGGATCAAGCACTGATATAACACCATGCATTTCTCCTCACTCCCCTTAACCTTGTTAACCCACGTTTAATATGTCCAGGATGAAGGCCCAGTGTTCTCCTCACTCCCCTTAAATCCGGGATGAATGTCCAGTGTTGTATTGTATGTTGGGGAAGGGGAGGGGTGAGGGGCGGGGGGATAATTCATCATTTAATTTCATTGATTTATAAAGTTATAATTTTGAAACAAAAAACTAAGACCTAGGATATGTGTCATAAGCCTATCTATATAGGTTTCATTCCATATTTCTCAGTATAACAATCAAGGCCCTTTAATATGGTCCGTTTGTCGACATGTATACCCGAATTGAATAGCGCATGCCTGCAGCAATTCATAGTTTAATTTGATTGATTTATGAAGTTATAATTTTAAAATCGACATGTATAGGCCTACCCGAATTGAATAGCGTAAAGCAGCCTATACCTGGAGTTGTTCATCATTTAATTTGATTGATTTATAAAGTTATAATTTAAAAATCGAAAGCCCCCCCCCCCTTTAATTTACATGCACATGTATACCCGAATTGAGCGTATTGATTGATTTATAAAGTTATAATTTTAAAATCGAAAGCTCCCCCTTTAATGTACATGCACATGTATACCCGAATTGAGCGTATGCCTGGCGCACTGTAGGCCGTATGTCTCATGTCCATAAGTTTCAGGGGCACTGTTACTGTTAGCAATGCCAGTAGGGCGCTGTGTACTGTACAGTATAACAGTATGTAGTAGTCGGTGTAGTAGTCGGTCCTAGTACTACTACATGTACGTTTGTGGCAGTATTAAAACGATAAAATATAACAATTGTAGCGCCAACATTGACTATTATGACGGCTCGGTTATGTGCTATGTATGTTAATAATAGGTACAATCAAGCCTTGAAGCGTATAAATGTATAAAACTGTGTAAAAGAGGATATTAATAAGACTCGCTCTCTCTTGACTTCACCTCTTCGGTTCAAATTTTACATTCGGTTCAAGTGAGCAGTGTTGCTATAAATGGTGATTGAAGGAGCCCAAAATCGCCCACTGACCTAATATAATTGACACTGTCCACCCGTCTCAAATCACGCAAAATGACGCCCAGTCATGCCTCTTTGCATACGCTTAGCAACTTCAACGCATAGTAATATCTTACTCAGCGTTGCTACATTTCAAGTTCAGAATGCGGCTGCGCTCCGTCTTTATAATTGATTGAGCTGTGGAAGAGTTTACATTTACATTCAACCTTTCCCGCATTCTTGTATTACCGTAGATAAGGTCACAGCACTCACATATAGCGGTAACGACTGACTGATTCTTGGTCGACTATTACGATGGCTTTACGTGAATTGTAATATAGATTTCATACACTCTTAGTAGTGTCGAACCAATCAGCAAGCAAGAAACTAAAATACACGGAGTACACTGAAGATGTCTAATTGCAATTCTCATGTCTGATAGCGTCGTGTATGAATTAGACCAATAAATGTGTGTGTGTTGTTTTGACAGAAATTAGACAAATCAATGCACTTGCGCAAATGTTGATATGCTCACGATAGCACTCCCTGTGCCATTATTCACACATCAACATCAGCGAGTGTGCATTAGATTTGTATAATTTCTCTCAAAACAACACATATGCATTTATTGACCTATAAATAATACTCTAGATTTTGAGTGAAGGACAAAACCAGAAAGTGGGTGGGTGGCTGGAAATACAAGGTAAACTCCAAACTAGCTTTATTTAGCTTCATTCCGTTTACGGCCCTGGACCATGTTATCGGGCCAAAATCTCACAAAAATCGCTATGTCTTGGGTATAAGGACGTCAAGTTTTAGCAATATCACTGGCATACATGTCTATACATACATGCAAGTGTAAAAAGATGGAATATACATAAGTGCATAAATTCTGCGCCTGTAAAGTTACGTCCCTGTCAAGAGAAAGATAAATAGACTATTATAGTGATAGGGCCTATTCTTATACCTTGAGTTCTGCTGGTCTATAGTAGGGCCTATTCTGGTCCTCTAGTACTGTGCCATAGCCATCTCTTAGGAACCTACGAAAGCCATATCTTCCTTTCAACTTGCGTATCAGCTTCTCAAATGTAGTATCTCTCAGTTCCGGTGTGTCTAGAGCGAAGACAGGGAAACTTGCCGTGCAAATAAGAGATGCATCCGTGTTCTGGGATTATTTTGAGAAATAATTGAAAAGAAATATTAAATATTAAAAAAGGCCAATTTTTTTCATTTAAAATAAATTGTGGGAAATTTGTTGGGGAAAAAAAAATCTAAAACCAAACAAAACAAAAACACCTATTTCGTCACCAAAAACACCAGGTAACTAACACCAGGTAACACCAAAAAGAGAGACTTTTTTGGCTAGCCAACCATACCATGAGTGCCTTAAATGCAATCTTCCTACTGTGTCGTTTTTATATATACAAGATAAAAATGAAAGAGGGGCTACCATTTTTTCGTTTTGTTCCGGAACGAAGCAAATCTGATCTTCTCCCTTGAACAAAATATATTGTCGTAAAACACGGGAACAAAATATGGAATTCCCGCTTTACCATTTTGGGATGTGTAGTATATTATCAAAGGACCCTGTAATAACCTTTTTAATGCTCCGTTTCATCTGTTTTGTACTAGTAATATTATGAAGAAATGTGATATGCATTATACATGGAAAAAAAAGGGAAAAAGAAAAAAAGAAAAGAAAAAAGAGAGACTCTTTACCCTTGAGCTGCTTTCTCTTGGCAGTAGACTTTGTAATATTGTAGCATTTCTGCCATGTGCATCTGGATCTACATAGAGTACAGACCACGATGTACCTTCTCTGCCAAATAGATTAAAACCATTGGTTGCCTCAAGGGCTGCCTTCGCCATACCGATTGCACTGTGGTGAAAATTTAACACACAACATAATTAGATAACTATTTTAATCTTTTAATTGCATTCAATTGTATTTGTCTGAATCATAAACATATCAATAATATTCTAAGGTTGAAAAATGTGCTAAGTGTTGAGACAAATGAGACGGAAATATTACGAAAAATTTCTATTTTGAAATTTGCATTACACAACAGAGTGCATCATGTATCAACGAATCCCGTTCGTTCACACAAAAGAGCTGGTGATTGTTGTCTCACTGTTTTCGGACCTCAGCTCTGGAATAAGCTTCCTATTTATGTCAGAGAAGCTAGGACTGTGTCTACTTTTAAGAGTCTTCTAAAGACCTATTTATTTCCAAATGTGTAACTTTGTATTATTGTATATGTTATGTGTATTATGTATGCCGTATATTGTTTTCGGGGGCGTTGTTTAAGCGCTGTGCTTTTTATAGAGCGCTATATAAGTGCCTATAATAATAATAATAATAATAATAATAATAATGTGCAAGACATGTGCGTAAGCCAAAATCGTGCACTGACACTTGGATTACTTCTGCGCCCGGAGAGATGAAAAATGCACATTTCTCGTCAATTTGGAACTAAACTATAGTAACTTTTTTTAAATCTTTAATTGCATTTGTCTTCATCTAAAAGTTAACAATCAATTTAAAAATGTACAGCAAAACAAATTAAACCCAAATTAAATCACTACTTCCTTTCCGCCACTTGCAACCCCAATCAGCTCAAAAGCCCCACCTCATTCTGTCCCCAAAAAGATTAAAATGTTGTAGAAATTACTGAAAATCAGCTTGGCATTTTGACATTAAAAGCACATATTAACCCACCTAACTCCCCCCCCCCCAACCCCCAATTTTTTTTTTTTATCTTGCCCATAAGATTTTTCTGAACCGCCTCCCCTCTTCTGTCCCCCCCCCCCAAAAAAAGAAGAGGTTTGACAAGCTCAAAATCAGTCAAATTCATAAAAAGTATTATCTGATCTTTGATACACGATGCATCTTTTATCCATAGACTCCATAAATAGTTAACCACATTTTGAGTTACATACATTTCATTTACTCCATTAATTTGTTAACAAAATCAAAACTTTAAATGTCCATAACTCGATAATTTGTAGTTGATGTTCTGAGAAAAATTGATTTTCAATAATCTGTAGCCTTGATTAGGAATGTGATATAACATTGACTTTGGTACTACAGGGTGAGTAAAAAAAAAGTGTACTCAACTTTGGGATTTTATAACTTAAAATCTGTACAAACATTTCACAGATTTTTTATTGAGGCAGACGGCTAGGTTATTAGCTTTCCAAAGAATTTCAGTTGGTTGAAATTGGTTATGGTTAACATATTTTATGCTCATTTGCGTAAAAGTCAACATTTTATAAACCGAACAAGATTTGCAATATTTTCTCTTTTAAAATCTATTGAAATTCACTATTAAAAATGGTCCATACTCTAGTCCGAGCTGAGTCCGACTATCATGAAAGTCAAATTTGTTTTGTTGTTGCTAAATATGTGTAATAATGACTTGGTTTTTGTCATTATTTCGCATTTAATGTTTGAAATAATAACAGAGACCGTTTAATTTGTCTTTATTAGTGAGCTATTGTATACCATTCATGAATCCACTTGTTCATTAATATCGAGCATTATTGAGTAAAATATTCAATATTGTGTTCGGTTTCAAAATGCAGTAACTTTACCAAAATATTCATATCTGTTAAACGGTATCATGAATTGTCATGATTATTTTTTGCTGATGAAAGTGAATAAATGCATCTATTGCCGCATACATTGATTGCCTTCATATTCTGATAATAAATGTTGGTAATATTTTTTCTTCTTCTCTGAGTACACTCTTTTTTGACTCACCCTGTATTACCCCTTACTTATATATATTATTGTGATATAAATCAATCAATATTCATATGTCCCTCATTTACTCACGTTGGGTCACATATTTTAGGCCCGGGGGCTGGGGAGATACTCAGATATTTTTTTGGTAGGGATGTGCCGCCAGCAAAATGAAAATGGACCCAAACATTTACCACTTTTCGAGGGGGGTAAAGGACCCATATGTTTACCGATAACCCATAATTTTCCTATAAGTTTGACAGATTTTACTAACATTTTGGTGAAAAACTTGAGAATTTTAGACCCATAAATATACCAAAAATGGCTTTGAAAAGGGGTCATCCATTTACCAGAGGGTGAAAAATGGGACCCTATTTGGCGGCACATCCCCGTAACACCTCATATCCACTAAGTACCCCCCAAGGGTATTTAGGCCCCCACTCACCTTGCATTGACCTCGCATTTGCCAGTGTTATATTTGCTTCCTCGGCCCCACATGCCAAAATCCGGGGTCCTGTATACACGCTCCACATAGTAGACAAGATTCTGTACAAAGCTCACTTCATCTAGGGTGTATATGATCTGTAAAAAAAAAAAGTTTATAAGTTAAATGTCAATTTTTTATGAACCCTGACCCGGCCATATCCATCAGAAGTGCTGTCTCACTGGTGTAACTCATTGCTCTCAATGCAACTCATTGTGCAATCACAGAGCATGGATAGAACTGATTGGTTGCTTTGTGAATCGTATGTTTTCAAATGGGTTGTTCTCCCACGGCTGTTTGATCCCACATAATTTGTCCGTTTTATTCTGAGAACACCGTAACTTGCTGGCCCGGTTCTGGTTTTAACTTATTCAAGTACCTGAATATACTGGTCATCTTTTGTAGACATTTCCATAACATTTTGTTGGTCCATTTCTGAGAAATAGTGCTTTGCATATTATTATCTATATAATAATACGGAATCGCCAATTCTTGTACGGAGATGTTCTCCCCTTTCCGCACCTTCGATTGACTTCAAATTTTCTGTGCGAGTGCGTATGGGTCCCACGACGAACCAGTTTATGTTTGATTTTTTAAATTTGGGTTAGATTTTGTGATATTTGGGCTTTTTTAGCCCGTTGCTACGTTATTGCTACGCGCTGCGTGTACGCTGAGCACGCCATGGCGATGGCCGGCGCACCGCATGCGTAATCGGGCGATCGCCGGTGCACGCGTAATCAGGCGATTGTGGGGACACGCAAAATCGCAAAATGCGTTTACCGGCGCATGCGGCGTAATCGGGAGACTCTCGGCAAACGCGTAATGGCGCACACCGTAAGGTGCACACACGTAAGTGGCGCAATATAAGCGTAGTTTGTTATGTGGTAGAGTAAAGGCGGCAAGCATCCGTTGCTCCGTAGTAGTGCAAACCCTATAGTACAAGGAAACGGGTGATGAGACAACATCAAAAAGGCAATCATATAGCCAGGGTATACAGGAACCCCTTTGCAGGAACTGGAAGCAAGGCCGGCGCAAACCGTATAAGGCGCAAACCGTATGCCTGCATCCAGGATAACATGTGTTAATAGTGACAGGGAAAATGCGTGTATATACGACAGTGCCTCAATCCCATCGCGGAACCATCCACAACGCAGGCCACGGACAGGGCGCGCTATATAACATAGATAGGACAGTAGGGAATAGGCCAGCTAAAACCGTGATATCATATTATTATACATGGGGTATAGGCCTATTATTAATAAACTAGGTATACTGTTAGAGCAAAATACGCATGTAGAAATACACTTACGTTTAAGCCTACTGGAGAAATAATTTAATGTCAATAGGCCGGAAAATAAAATAAAGGATGGCTAACACTGAACTGGGTGGGTACAAAGGGATCATGGTGAGACCCCGCCTCCCGCCAACTATGAAAGACTCACTATAAAACTTAATAAAGCCACTTAATAAAACCAGTGGCGTCGCGGACCTAAATCTATTTAATACGTATGTGTTCTATGAGAGACTTGGCAAATTTAGTGGGGGGGGGGGGGGGTGTCCGCGAAGTGGGTTGTGAGATCTATCCTGTCTGGATTATTTACACGGTTATACCATGGGTACCTGGAGTATGGGTATGGAATATTAGCGGCACCTGTGATAACTGAATTTTAAGGATGTATGGGATAGGGCCGGGCCTATCTGAGTGGTTATTTCAGGTCTTATTGTGGGATACCTATAATAATATTTAGCGTTTCTGGGTAGGTCTTATTCATATCCCTGGATTATTAAGGGTGCCGTGGCACCGATATTAGAGTATAGGTATGGGTATGGGTATGGAATTAAGGGTGCTGTGGCACCGATATTAGAGTATGAGTATGGGTATGGAATATTAGCGGCACCTGTGATGGGATAGGGCCTATCTGAGTGGTTATTTCAGGTCTTATTGTGGGATACCTTTAATAATATTTAGCGTTTCTGGGTAGGTCTTATTCATATCCCTGGATTATTAAGGGTGCCGTGGCACCGATATTAGAAGGGCACCTGGAGTATCAACGACCTCTTGCTATTTCACAATAGCCTATACGCTTTGATAGCCAGGGTATACAGGAACCCCTTTGAAGGAACTGGAAGCAAGGCCGGCGCAAACCGTAGGCCTGCATCCAGGATAACATGTGTTAATAGTGACAGGGAAAATGCGTGTATAAACGACAGTGCCTCAATCCCATCGCGGAACCATCCACAACGCGGGACACGGACAGGGCGCGCTATATAACATAGATAGGGAATAGGCCAGCTAAAACCGTGATATCATTTTGACCACTAACCGCACACTATCTTCTCTACAATGCATACACTATATGGGGTATGGGGTTGGTACAACTTCTTTTTTTGGGGGGGGGGGGGAGGGGGGGGGGGCGTATGGGATAACTATAACATTGTTTCTCTCCTAAATGGGGTATTGAAATTGGGTCCGAGATTCAAAGATATCACAAAACTCAGATATCTGTGAACAAAGTCTATTTCAAATGAAAACAATTATTCAGGGATCTACAATTTTGATGAACTCATTACCTATGTCCATTTTGCAACAATTAGGATAATACTCAGCTAGCGAGTGCCCGAGCGTAGCGAGGGTACGCCGCTAGTTTACTATAATAGCGCCCTCATCGGCCACATTTCCCATAGAGTTACATGTAAAATGTGTGTAAAGTAGAAAATGCCGATAATTTTAAAATGGCTCGAACAATTTTCGTGACATTTTCACCGTATATTTCGTATTCATTAGCGCTACCTAAATCAGGTCAAACCATAACTGGGCCACTGTGTTATCTTTTTTTATTCCATAATTTTATTTATAAATCGGACAGCCAAACAGCCGTGCTCCCCGTTAGGCCATCTGCAATTGATTCTTAGTTTCCTGTTGGCGGGTGGGAATTGGCTGTTGGGTCAAATAATTCATTATTATGTTATAATTCATTAAATGTATACACACTGCATTTTCTCATTGAAAAATGAATGTTTTTCCTTCGATCATACTTTGCTAACTTGGGGAAGTACCTTAATCGATGTAAACAAGCATTAACCTTTTTGACAATCTGCTTTGAACAACATGATAATGTGCTTTGCTTCTCAACACATGCGAGAGAGACTTTTGCATGACCGCAGTGGATTACTCTCAGATAACGGAGTTGGACAAGACACAGGGAATGTGATAGATAGCTGGTCGGCTATTGCTGAGAGGATTTATTCCTTAAATACTACAGAATTCAACAAAGTCAAATTATATTTGATAATACAATTATTGAACATCTAATAATATAGATGAATTGAATATAACTATTAATTGATATCATAAAAAAAAAATTAAAAAAATTAAAAAAAATTGGCGCTGGCGAGAGAACCAAAAACCCGCGGGACTTGGAAGACGGCCTCTGATTGGCTCATCGACCGGTAGTCATGACATGGATGCAAACAACATCCAAAGCACGTCACTTCCGTTTCATGGAGTAAATGAGTTCGATCGAGAGTGCCCTCTATCAAACTTAATTATTTCATTGTACTTGGGTATCACTCATTTGGCAGGTACGATGCTATCATTACTCTTGATCTAAAGTTAACTGCTAATCCTCCAGATTTGAACCAGATACCCAAAGATAAATAAGTCAAATCAATATGAACTGCTTCAGTACAAATTCAAAATTCCATTATTTGTTTTTATATTTTATATTGTTTAGATTTTTTTAGAAATTAATTTCCAATACTTTGTGTCATCATCTTTTATGAAATTTCACCTTCAAAAAAGTCACTTTTCCAATTAATCTTATAATGTTATTCTATTGAGCTATGTATCATTTTTGGTCTGTTTTCATGATTTCTTGTTTTGTAGCTTTTATTACATCACAATCATCATTCACTCATAACTTTTTTGTAGTGATCGTAGAAAAATAATCTTAACAGTTCTGTAATCAGCAGTTTCAGCTTTCTTATAAGATAAATATATCCAATATGAAAAATCCTACCATGTGGCGGATTTTCACAGATCGCATCACATTTGACCTATTTTTCTCCTTTATACAAGTAGGATAGTCACTGGTCACTGCATATTCAATAAGCCTGTCAATGATTCAGCGCATTTTATCGGTTTTAGTACTTTTTCTATCAGTACAAAAGCGCCATGCTTCGTTGCCTTGATTGGGTTTGTGCTACAAAATGTGGGCAATTAAAATTCTTTATGACACTCACTTTTTATGACATTGTTAGTATATTAGGCCTTAACAAAAATGTGTTGGATTGCCCTTTCACCTACATTTTTTGTCGGGGTAGGTAGGTAGGTTGGTTTTTGTTTTGTTTAAGATTTCAAAGAATGACCAAATCACACTGGAATACACTGAGGTTTATAATTTGACTACATTTTGATATTAAAAAGACAAAGTCTGGTGGTGTGGATAACTATTTCAGAGTGGGGTCACATAGGGGTCAATTGAGGTCATTTAGGAGACAAATTTGTAATTTCTAAAAAGAATTACAAAATTTCCTCTGATTTTTACAGTCGGCCGGGAAAGGGCAATCAAAAAAAAAATGTTAGGCCTTATTCAATGCCAATAGCAACTTTTAATAGCGACAGATGTGACCTAGCACTCACTAGGTATAAATGTCTGACAAAAAGTGGTTATTAAATAAATGTAATACTTTTGTTATAAGAAACACAAACTGATGGACGATCAAATCACAGAAATTACACCAGATATGTCAACCAGAGATGATGCTCAAATTACAGGCGCTACGGTGAATTTATCTTCCACATTTACTGCAAACAACACAAAGGATACAGGACACACAGAGCCTGTATCATCACCACCATATACACAGAGAAAACGATGTACAAAATATCGCTGTTCAATTTCGGTTGTACACTTTTTCAAACAACAGATGTGTAAAAGTTATACATCGTTGTTTAAAGAAGACAACATTTTTTTTAAACAGGTGTTGTTTACAGTATAAAGAACGCCGTTCACATCAATACAAAGTGATCTTGAACAACGTTGTTTACTTGTGACGTCACAAGTCACGTGTCACAATGATTCGTTTGCGATATGCTTCAAATTAATGGCCGCCGTATTTCATTCGGTAAACAAATTTCGATTTTAAATCATAATTTTAAAGATTTTGCTGACAAGATGGGGAAATACAATCAAGAAAATAATGAAATATGATGACCAAAGAACCGATATAGTTTGATGATAGACGGCGAAGATGGATATTTTTTGCACAAATATAATTTTAATTTCGCGATTTTGCTCCACAGACAGAAGGCATCCGAATTCGACAGTTCTGCCGTTCTGTCTGTGTACTTCAACACAAGAAATTCAAGTCTTCAAATCGTGCTGGAATTTTAAACAACTACCATTAAACAACCCTGTTTTTTTAACAACCATCATTTAAACAACCCTGCAGTTTTAAACAACCACCATTAAACAACCCTGGTTATTTAAACAGGCCAATTTCATCCATGAGGATTGAACAACTTTCTTTGAACAACCCAAGATGATTGAACAACTTTCTTTGAACAACCCAAGATGATTGAACAACTTTCTTTGAACAACCCAAGATGATTGAACAACTTTCTTTGAACAACCCATGAGGATTGAACAACTTTCTTTAAACAACCCTTGAAAATTGAACAACAATTTTTAAACAACACCAATGTGTAAAATCTGATTTTAAACATGTTGTTTAAAAAGTTAAACAACTAGGTGTTTAAAACTTTAAACAACCCCAGATGTTTAATATTTTGAGCAACAAGTTGCTCAGCTCACCCGTTAAACAGCAGTTGTTCAATTTTTTAAACATGTTGTTCACTTTTTTTTTTACTGTGTATGGACACCGGTTGGGCATGGATAGTACTGATTGGTTGTTTTGTAAATCGTATGTTGTCAGATGGGTTGTTCTCAATGTTAGGTGTGTACTGTTGCCTGGCAGGAGCAGTTATTGCCATCTGTGACTACACTGCAGTGGATTATTTCATTGTACTTGGGTATCACTCATTTGGCAAGTACGATGCTATCATTACTCTTGATCTAAAGTTAACTGCTAATCCTCCAGATTTGATCCAGATACCCAAAGATAAATAAGTATCGAATCTCATTTCAAGCAGCCTGGTGCTAAGCATAGATGAAAGGAACCGACAATTTGGAACCCGGTAGTATATTTTAACGGAATAAATCGTATTATAAACTGAAAACCAATGCTTAGCACCAGGCTGCCGGAAACTGGATTCATAAGTATCAATATGAACTGCTTCAGTACAAATACAAAATTCCATTTAGGTAATGATCTGATTTAATCCCGATACCATCAAGTCAAATAGGAGACCATATGTGACCTGGCACCACAAAATAAGAGTAAAGTCACAAAAAATAAAATTTATTCACATTTTCTTAAAGTACACAGTAAAAAAAAAAGTGAACAACATGTTTAAAAAATTGAACAACTGCTGTTTAACGGGTGAGCTGAGCAACTTGTTGCTCAAAATATTAAACATCTGGGGTTGTTTAAAGTTTTAAACACCTAGTTGTTTAACTTTTTAAACAACATGTTTAAAATCAGATTTTACACATTGGTGTTGTTTAAAAATTGTTGTTCAATTTTCAAGGGTTGTTTAAAGAAAGTTGTTCAAAGAAAGTTGTTCAATCATCTTGGGTTGTTCAAAGAAAGTTGTTCAATCATCTTGGGTTGTTCAAAGAAAGTTGTTCAATCATCTTGGGTTGTTCAAAGAAAGTTGTTCAATCCTCATGGATGAAATTGGCCTGTTTAAATAACCAGGGTTGTTTAATGGTGGTTGTTTAAAACTGCAGGGTTGTTTAAATGATGGTTGTTAAAAAAACAGGGTTGTTTAATGGTAGTTGTTTAAAATTCCAGCACGATTTGAAGACTTGAATTTCTTGTGTTGAAGTACACAGACAGAACGGCAGAACTGTCGAATTCGGATGCCTTCTGTCTGTGGAGCAAAATCGCGAAATTAAAATTATATTTGTGCAAAAAATATCCATCTTCGCCGTCTATCATCAAACTATATCGGTTCTTTGGTCATCATATTTCATTATTTTCTTGATTGTATTTCCCCATCTTGTCAGCAAAATCTTTAAAATTATGATTTAAAATCGAAATTTGTTTACCGAATGAAATACGGCGGCCATTAATTTGAAGCATATCGCAAACGAATCATTGTGACACGTGACTTGTGACGTCACAAGTAAACAACGTTGTTCAAGATCACTTTGTATTGATGTGAACGGCGTTCTTTATACTGTAAACAACACCTGTTTAAAAAAATGTTGTCTTCTTTAAACAACGATGTATAACTTTTACACATCTGTTGTTTGAAAAAGTGTACAACCGAAATTGAACAGCGATATTTTGTACATCGTTTTCTCTGTGTAGATGTCCTCAGGTTTAAAATGACACCAAAGTTGGTATAATAGGCCATTCCAAAGTGAAATTATGATAAATTGAAGTTAATCACCGCTGAATTATTGAATTGGAGAAAAAGGCCTTCAGGTCCCACACAACCAAATCAGTTCCCTATTGCCTTGTGTGGTAAAGAGGTCAAGTTTGTGTTAATTTTGTTCACCTTTAGAGCAAACTGGTTCATTCAAATCATATTTTTATTAGGATGTTTTTCTAGGATGTTAAATTTAGACTTATGATGGGGTCAATCTTAATTTCAAACACTGCTGCTGTGAATGGCCAAAATGCAAAATATTATTTGGTGGTGTGCACTCAAGTCAGTGAAGCTTAATCGTCACTTGGTGTACAAATGCCAATCACAGGTCTTAATCGAAAGATTGATTATGCCAAAGACCTCTTATTAAACGGCCTCTCATTGGTTCATTTGGGAATTTACAGGGTTCAAACTACTATTAATAGCTTTGGAAAGCCCTGACCTTTAAGACCACATTTGCCGTACTTTTCATGGTATGTATCTGCCGCAGAGGTACCTTGGATTACAGTTCTCAAGTTCTCTGAGTATATTGTAACTCTATGAGGTATAATCTTCCTGGGCTCTTCACTCTTGGTTTCATTCACGTCTATAATCCAAAACTCCGAATTGGCATTCGGCCCTTAGGCCCACAGCCCTTCCGTCCTGTTTCCATCGTATTTCCTTCTGCCTTTCTTTGTTTTGTTTTCCTCTTTCCTCCGCCCTGCTGTACTGCGTTGCATTGCGCATTGCGTTGCGTATAATAGTCTATTTATAACCTTGGACCTGACACTACCCCCTTCTTTTGGCGAATGCTATATTTATTGCATTCGTCTAACATGTCTAATAGCTTATTCTCTAACCTTTTTGATTGAACTTATTAACTTTTAGTGTACATTTTTCTTTCTTTCTGTGTATCACTTCAATTCTTTACATTAATTACAAAAAACATGAACAGTATCGTTGTTTATACATGTATTTATATTTTTAAACAAATTCTACTTTAGATAGTTGACTAACAAATTCTACTTAGATAGTCGGCTCCGATGTTAAGACTTCCTTTGATTGAATGTAACCAAAATTTAAAGTCTTTGTAGTGTCAGTGCCCATCGTAACACTCGAGAGTTCAAGAGTTTGGCTCTGTCCAGATAGGTCAATGATTGATGGTCCGTCTGGAGAATGAATTCGCGACCGTATAAGTATACATAGAACTTTTTCACCCCCCCAAACTATCGCCAAGCATTCCCGCTCAGTTACTGAGTAGTTCTTCTCTCGTGGTTGCAGCTTCCGGCTAGCATATTTCACCGGAAATAATTCATCGCTATGTTCTTGGAGCAGTACCGCGCCTAACGCGACGTTGCTTGCGTCTGTGCGCAGATAGAATGGCTTTGAAATATCCGGCAATCGCAACACTGGTGGCCTCTCTACCATATGTGTCAGATAGGTGAATGACTTCTCTTGTGCGTCACCCCACGACACCGTATTTGGGGTATTTTTCTTAGTTAGGTCTGAAAGCGGAGTGGCAATCGCGGCATAATTTGGAATAAAGTCACTATAATACCCCGTCAGGCCAAGGAATGATTTGACCTGTTTCTTGGTCTTTGGTCTCGCCGCTTGGCTGATCTTGCCCATAGTACCTTCACATGGGCCAATTTTCCCTTCACACACTCTGTGTCCCAAAAATTCCACATTGGGAAACCCCACAAAGCATTTGCTAGGCCGAGCGGTTAGACCTGCGTTTTGCAATCTCAAGACGACGCTCTGTACTGCGTCAACATGTTGGTCCCAAGTTTCTGTGTGTATGAGTATATCGTCTATGTAACTGTCTACATCTTTCAAACCCCACAGTAATTTTCGCATCATTTGCGTGAAAATCGCTGGAGCTGTAACTAATCCAAAAGGCATAACCGTAAATTCGAACAGACCATCCGGCGTCCCGAAGGCCGTAAGTTGTCTTGCGTTCTTTTCCATTGGAATTTGCCAGTAACCTTTGCTTAGATCAATTTTAGTGAAGAACTTATCGGTCGCTAATTTTGCAAATATCTCATCGGCACTCGTCATTGGCTCGGCGTTAAAAACGCATGCCCTGTTCAACCGCCTAAAGTCAACACAGCTACGATTTGAACCGTCTGGTTTTTTTACCATTACCAGAGGCCAGCAGTAAGCTGAATTTGACGGGACAACAACACCCATTTCCAGCATCGTTTTGATTTCTTTAGACAGACTTTCTCTCAGCGCGTATGGTACGGGATAGGGCCTGACCCGGATAGGTTCCTGGCTTGTCAACTTCATATCGCATTCTATCAAGTGCGTACGTCCTGGTAAGTCTGTAAATGTTGTTTTGAATCGTTCTACTAGTTTCTCAATGTCTTACTCTGTTTCTCATCTAGCATTTCCGAAATCACAATGTCATTTGTTGTTTCCGAGGCTTCAAGCGATATTCAAGCATATTTTCCGGTTAAAAATAATTAGTACCATAACACCACTTTCCAAATTATTTCTGCCATATTACAATACAAAAACATGTTTTAACATTCAAATATCAGACCAGCCCTACTAGGCATGCCTCGTCTTGTTTCTTTCAGTTCTGAATACCCAAGCCTGAGGGGGGACATTTTGACTACCTTCCCATGTGTACAATACACAACATAATAAAAATGTTTTGTACACTTATGTGTTGGGTTTATGGGCAAAATATGACCTAAATATTATGACAAAATATTTAGGTCATTGTTTGTTCAGTCTGTATATTATTCAATGCCACGGGCAGCTTAGCAACATATATGATGTACCATAATACTAGCTGTCTGGCTGCCAACAAGCGGTTATTGAATCAAATTTTAAAATATTGCTATAAGAGACACACAACGATGGATGATAGTTTTTCCAAAAAGGCCCAAATCACAGACACTGCAGCAGATATGCCAACCAGAGATGATGCCCAAATCACAGGCGCTACGGTGAATTTGTCTACCAGAGATGCTGCCAACATAACAACCCATAAATCAGAACACACAGAACCTGTATCACCAACATCTTATATGGAAAGCGGTTGGACATGGATAGTTTTGATTGGGAGTTTTGGGAATCGTATGTTGTCAGATGGGTTGATCGCCGTGTTAGGTGTGTACTTGGTTGCTTGGCAGGAGCAGATATCGCCATCTGTGACTACACTGCAGTGGATTATTTCATTGTTCTTGGGTATCATGCATTTGGCAAGTATGATGCTATCATTAATCTTGATCTAAAGTTAACTGCTAATCCTCCAGATTTAATCCTGATCCCCAAAAATAAGTGGCAAAATTCCATTTAGGTAATGAACTGATTTAATCCCGATACCATCAAGTCAAATAGGTGACCATATGACCTGGGTTAATCTGGATACATCAAGTCATAATGCACCCCGGCCCCGGGGATAGCGGGGATTAGGGCCGGGACGTACAAATTGCCCATGTGACGTCCCGGGTACAATCATGTACGGTCCTCGTATGGCCGGGCACCATATTTTGTACGTTCCCGCTACAGTCCCCGGGACAAAGTGTACAGTCCCGGCCACCCATTTCCCAAGACAAAGTATTCACCCGGCTACAGTCCCAAGGTTGCTTATTTCTTTCTGCAACCATAACGGAATGCATTTCTATGTGTTCCCTATGTGTTATTAGGCTTATTTCGTCAAGCGCATCGCATCTCTAGCTTATTTATAGCAAGCGCCCGGGGTGTGCATTTGTGTACCTTAGCGTACGTCCCCGCTACACGCCCCGGCTAGCGGGGCACAGTTTGTACGTCCGCGTTCACTCCCCCGCATAGCCGGGCATCATTTTTTGTACACTCGTGTACGGTCCCCGCATGGTCCCCGCCATGGGGGGCCGGGCTTGCAATTGATAAGTGCATAAAGGTGTCACATGAACTGATTTGATTTGAATACTAAAGCCAGATATGTGTTATTACTATCTATCAAATGGTTTGCCTAAATGAATTTAGTTAGGGGTTACAGCCAGGGTCAGGGTAAAGGTGAGGGTAATAAGGGTTAGGGTTGGGATCAGAGTCAGAGTCTGAGTCTTGAGTCAGAGTCAGAGTCAGAGTCAGTGAGAGGGTTAGGGTTAATTAAGGGAAAGGATAAGGGTTAGGGTTAGCCTTTTAAACCTGATGGTTACTAGCAGTCTAGCAGGTAGACCATCTGATTAATATAAAAGAAATTATCTTAAGACAATGAAAATACAAACCCTGGCAACAGATATCTCAAATAGGGTCCGTCGGGTTGGGCGGGGGTTTTGTTGTTGATTCTTCTTCTTTTTCTTCAAAATTTCATGACAATTTTGGTTATTTTTTGACAATTTTTAAAATTTCTAAATATTTTCAAAACAAATTCTTAATAATGTTTAAATTACATTTAAATAATAAATAATTGAAAAATTATACAAAATATGGGGCGACCGGGCCATAGAGCAGGGTAGGTGATTTTGGTAGCCTAAACTGTACATGTGTATGTTAATAAACCTATAATTTATATATGTTTTTGCTCATTTTCAAGCTATCTTGGGGAATGCTTTATGTAAGAAATTCAGTATCAGACAAGTGTCAATCACAGGCACCATCATAGCAACCTCATCATTTATTGCAGCATCATTTGCAACTAATGTATGGCATTTGTACATTACATTTGCAATCGCAGGTATGTCTTACTGTACATTCAGCTCCCTTTACAAATTTGCCTAAGGCAAAAATATTGATTTGCCATATGCTGATAAGCCTACAGGGTGAGTAAAAAAAAGAGTACTCAACTTTGGGATTTATAACTTAAAATCTGTGCACAAATTTCACAGATTTTTTACTGAGACAGACGGGTTATCTCATTAGTTTTCTAAAGAATTTTAGTTGGTTGAAATTTGTTGTGGTAATCATATTTTATGCTCATTTGAGTAAAAGTTAACATTTTATAAACCGAACGAGATTTGCGATATCTTGCCTTATAACATCTATTGAATTCCACTACTGAAAACGGTCCACACTTTAGTCCGAGCTGAGTCCGACTATCACTAAAGGCACATTTGGTGTTGTTGTTGCTAAATTCTTGTAATAACGACATTGTTTTGCCATTATTTCGCATTTAATGTTTGAAAAAATAACTGAGAATATTTTATTTGTCTTTATTAGATATCTATTGTGTACCATACATGAATCCACTTGTTCAATAGTATCAAGCATTATTGAGTAAAATATTCAGTATTGTGTTCGGTTTCAAAATGCAGTAACTTTACCAAAATAGTCATATCTGGTTAACGGTACCATGAAATGTCATGATTCTTTTTGCTGATGATAGTGAATAAATGCATCTATTGCTGCATACATGGTTGCCTTCATATTCTGACAACAAATATTTTTAATAATTATTTTATTTTGAGTACACTTTTTTTACTATCAAAACAATTAGGACACTTTTTGATGATGGTTTAAATCCTTGTTAAATCACTGAAGCATGACCAATTTTTTATTTCAATGTAAAGTACAACCGATAAAGATAAAAACCTGAAGAGATGAGAAAAATCCATAATTAATTAAGGAAATTGTGACCTATTAGGCAATTAGGCAATCTATTTTGTAGTATGTACAATGGTCAATCACACAGTAACAGTAGAGTAACATGAACGCGCACACTATTTATGCCAAATCTACTTCTTATCATGCTAATGAACCATCTACAGTGGGTTTGAGAACTTTTTTAATTTGCACAGAATATGCATGCATCTGATTTGTGGATTATTTAGCCAGTATTGATTTGTGCCAGAATTAAATGGATTACCATCTTTGCTATTGACTGATAGATTATTTTCTATGTTTATAATTATTGTAACGTATTGAAACGTAAACCATGTTATTTACTGGTCTATACATGTAAATCCCATTGTACAAACCAGTAAATGACATGGTTTACGCAAATTATGCTAGTTTTCTTATCTTTCATCGGATTGATCTCATATTTTCAGGATATCATAATAATTAATTGGGGTTTACATTGAGACTAATTTGGTCACGGTCCAATGATTATAACAAGTATTACACCGTCATGAAAAGGTGTCCTATTTTTTTTTGATACACCCTGTATTATACTGCTACCACGCCATGCACAAATTATCATCATGTCTTTATCACACGGTCATATGGGACAAACCTAAAACAGAAATGGCACGTGTCACAACCAGTATATTTCACATAGAAATGTTAATTGTTCCGATCCCTTTTTTTGGGCTATGATATTTTTTTTAACATCAAGATATTTTGATATCAGAAGAATCCCTATATTTCTCTCATTATGTCTGTAAAATCTTAGGGGCCAGAAATGTTCCATTAAAAAATTATAGGCTAAAATGTAGTGAATTACTGCCAAAGGTGGTTAACCACCAGGCAGTTTGTATACTTCTCAATGGGCAAATTGTATGTGACCTTATGCTTCCAAAATAGAACCATTGGAGTTATGCAACTCAAACTTTGGAATGTGATGATTTTAAGGATGACCTTCCATGTAAACTAGAAAACATCAAGTTATAAATCGGACCAGCAATCAGAACATCTACCTTTGCCGTAGAATATAATCTACCTTTAATTCTGTACAGCAGACAGGTAACCATGCATTGTGCATTAAAATGTCACAGACACCATCTTATATCTATTATCTATACTTGTAATCACATTCGTGAGCCATCGGGCATCAAAATGGACATGTTAGAGGCCTGGGTCAATTCAGAGTCATTGGTATAATTGAAAGAGCATATTGTAAGCTTTGAAATGATACCATGGTGAAAGTAATCAGACTTTGTAAACACAAGATATGATTTGAAGAAGCATATTTTGTTCAATTATTTTCTTTATATTTCACCAAACATATTGGCCTCTATCTCAAAAATGCGTTTGCCGACAACATGTCCCTTTTGACGAGACTTGTCACATTTGTAATCACATTTAATTTAAAAACATACTTTTCTCTAGATATAGAAAGACCATTTAAAGTCAGGTTATATTTATCATACAACCATTGACATGAATATCTGATTTTAAATCCTGTTTTTTATTTTGGAAAACTTTAATTTGAAAAGGTCTATATAATTAAATTATTGTGAACGTTTAAACCTTGGCGTTTCTTGTGCAGGTAGGTAATCTGAAAATAGCAATTCATGCACAAATGTTTGAAATTATTAAATTGTTGTATTGCGATAAATTAATTGTGCGAAAATTATCGGTTTTTTAATTAAAAAAACCTCAACCACACCCTATTGTCACGAGATATAAGTGTGTTAGTGTCATAGACCTGACTGGGAAGTCCTCTTTTGGTCTATACACTGGCGCGTTCGATATTTATTCGGAAGGTCCCGGGTTCAATTTCCGGCTGGTGCTCCGAAATGTTGCTGGTATATCTCCTGAATTATATATGTTTAAGGGCGGTGGGACACTATCATTGATTTGTTATGTTACCATCAGGACAAAAAAAAGGTCATTGATGATTGTAGACATAATTGTATACAAAATTGCCTTAATATTATCCTTTAAACCGTCTATTTCTTCTAATTAGGGATTGGGACCGGTTTGGCTTTTCAGACATCATCGGTGATACTGATCTACAACTTTGACAACCGACTGTCTCGAGCAAATGGCGTGTCGAGTGCAGGGGGGGCTTTGTCTTTATTTGTATTGCCTCCTTTGGTTCAATTCCTCATTAATCAATACGGGTGGAATGGCGCTCTGCTTATCACGGCTGGATTGGTTGCTCACGGAGCAGTATGTGGCGCCCTCTATAGACCATCGCCATTGGAACTTAAAATCAGACGTAAATCTATTCAACAAAAATCTGTGGAAAACTCACAAGAGATGGATATAACAAGTGAAAGACGAATCACAGTGGCCCATATATCTACAAATACCGAGCAAAATACACGGACAAATTATGTTATGCAAAAACATACGAGCAAATTGAGTACGCTAAGAAAACTAGTGGATTCCATTGACATGAAGTTATTGGTAAACATTAAATTCATGTCTCTATTTATGGCCTATTTCTTAACAGGAAGTGGGTATATAATGATGTTAACATTTCTCCCACCACACGCAGTGAATATCGGAATCTCCAAATTTTCGTCGGCTTTTCTCGTCTCCGTGATAGGCATAACGTCGATAACAGCTCGCATCACATATGGCTATGTATTGGACTACCACATCATAACACCTGCAAAACTAACGATAATTTGTAATGTTATCAATGCCCTGTGCTGTGCAATAAACCCTATCACACACAACTATAGCTATCTTGCAACAGTATCAGCCGTCTTTGGCATATCCGGCGCTATTCCAAATTCGATCATACCAATTATTGCCCAGGAATATGTCGGCACACAGCGTGCCTCAGGAGCTGTTTCGTACCTGTTGGCAGCTTGGGGACTTGGTACAGTTGTAGCATCTTTCACATCTGGTAAGAATAAGATATCTGTATTATAGGCCCATCTACGCTGATTAAAGGGGCACAAAGTGGTGTTGACATTTTTTTTAAATATTAATGTACTTCAAAATTCAAGATGAACATTAAAAATTACCATTATTGTTGTTTCTACTCACAAAACCACAGCAAAATTTGATTAAAACAATACCATCGCTATTTATTGAAACTTTTCGCCCTCTATGTAAATATGGTTCGCGTTATGTTTCACGCGCATACTGCAGGGGGACACTGTCTGACTTTTGTCTGTCTTTTTTTGTCTGTTTTTTGAATCAACGTTTTGTTGTACAAAGAGGGCTGATTTTTCTTAATCCTTATAGGTGTATAATAGTTCATACATCATAATACTATTTGGCAAGTCTGTCTGTCCGTCCATCCAATGACTCCGAGTGAGCGATGGTATTGTTTTAATCAAGTTTTGCTGTGTTTTGTGAGTAGAAACAACACTACTGGTAATTTTTAACGTTCATCTTGAATTCTGAAGTAAATTAATTTTAATAAAAAAATCCTCAACACTACTTTGTGTTCCTTTAAGCCACAATTTTATTCCACAATAGTAGCTGTCTGGGTTTAAGAAAATCAACATCTCAGTAGCGGGTAAACTGGAGGCAGACCGTGTCTCCGCAGTGCAAACCGTACAGTAGACCTACAAAACGGCGCACGAGGAGACGAGAACAAAAAGTCAATCATACCGCCAGGATAGATAGAGGACTCCAATTAACTTTAACCCCCGGGCGTGTTTTATATGAGTTAAACTATGCATATGATCAGGATGAAAAAGGGTGAAATGGGGGGGGGGGGGGGGATTCAGTCTCTGCATGCTCCGGGAATCAAACCCAGACCGTGAGCGTGCAAGTGTGTAGTGTTGTAGTTTAACACTATAGCAATTCGGATAGGCCCTAGGCCAATCATGGGATGTCTGTTATATAAATGGGAATGTAAAATGTTACATGGATATCGGTGTGCGCAAACATGCATGGTTTAATACATAATACATTTAGGCATGCCTATGGTGGAATAATTAATGTTTAGGCAAAAAAAACAATTACGGATATTGCACGCACAGTTCTCAAGACTGGGCACAGATGATCATGATGATAGACCCCTCCTCCCACGGATTCTAACACTAAAAACCCTCTGATTTAAGACCCCCACTATAAAACCCTAACCCTAGGCCTACAATACATGGATAGTATGTACATGGGGTAGCCTACCTGGCTTTAAGGGCACATGGGGTTCCTGTGATGGGGTATCTGGAATATTAAGGGCACCCGTAATAGCTGGATTTTAAGAGTACACATCCCATGAACCCCAACCCGAGAACCGCCCAATCTACGAACCGCGAATTCTAGTGTAATATATACCAATCCCAGTTTTTATCATAATTGAGGGCGCAGCCTCCAACACATCTCTTAGTGCCCCTTGCACTGAAATGTTGGTACATTGTCTCCTGCCATATGTCCGGATGAAAATAAACACCAATGGTATTTGAATCAAAGAATAAATAATATCCCAATCCAATAGATCATTTTGAGGTAATTAGTGGTAGCAGATTAATTAACACCAACATCACCCATTGCTTAAAGGGGCATTGAGAGATGTATCGATATACTAAATGAGCAAATAACGTAAAGATAATCATCAACATAGTCCAAATCCAAAATGTCATACAATTCCGTGAGTAAAACGATATAGCTTAACTTCCGAATTCAGCACCTAGTTTCGATATGATCAGAAAAGAAAATCATGAAATTTTATATGATAAACGGCGAATGTTGGTAAATTGTTTCAGATGGTAGTTAGTACAATGTATATGCCTAAGTATTACTTTGATGCAAAAAAAACCTGATTTCCAGGATAATTGAGGGCGCACTCCCATACGTATCTCTCAATGCCCCTTTAACACTTTACACGCGGCTACAGGTTTTACCATATGGCCATGCGTTTTGAACTGGGGGATTTTCTCGAGACATTCTAAAATCGCATGTTTTTGGTTCAAAATGATTTTGTTCACTAACCATACAGTATATGCCACCATAGTAAAAGTATACATTTTCTGAAAGGAAATGTCATGAGGAACTCAAAAATATGGTCATTTTTGAGGTAGGGTTAATGCTTACAAAAATATCCACCTGAGAAGGAAGAAATTTCCACAAAAAATTGCAAAAATTCAGGTTGACATTTTGAAAACATACATTACCCCTACATCAAAAAGTACTTCATTTCTGAGCTCCTCACATGAAGGCCTTTCAGA
This sequence comes from Ophiura sarsii, assembly GCA_035610835.1. Lineage (NCBI taxonomy): Eukaryota > Metazoa > Echinodermata > Ophiuroidea > Amphilepidida > Ophiuridae > Ophiura > Ophiura sarsii. The sequence continues at coordinate 38,374,386 of CM069458.1, read as the reverse complement.
ATATATATACTTTTACTATGCTACCTATTATTCATTTAAAATTGTGCGAGGTTCAAATTAATGTCTTATCCCAAGCCGGTTCCCCGCTGTCATTTTGTTACTTACATGAGCATAACTCAAGAACTATAAGACCTATGTGCAAATTGTTGATGTCATTTTAAAGCACTTATTAATAGCTTCATTTGATTTATAAATTGACATTTGGGGCGATAATCACGCACAAATGTCCCAGCTCCCAATATCAAGCCACCAGTTCAAAACGCATGGCCACATGTATGCACTGGTAATTACAAACTTGAATACATTAAATAACTTTAAAATTGTATGTTTGATTAATCTAAAACACCACAAACAACTTTCCATTGGATAAAATAACTCAAAAAATTGAATTTAATACGTAGTCCTTTATTTAAAGCAAAATGTCTTATCCCAAGCCGGCCTATCCCAAGCCGGCTCCATGCTGTAATTTTGTTATTTAAATGAGCATAACTCCAGAACTATAAGACCTATGTACAAATTGTTGATGTCATTTTAAAGCACCTGTTAATAGCTTTCATTTGATAGGTCATTTGTCTATGTAGGTACCTGCCTTTGTGAAATAAATTGACATTTGGGGCGATAATCTCGTACAAATGTCCCAGCTTCCCAATATCAAGCCACCAGTTCAAAACGCATGGCCATAATTATATGCACTGGTAATTAAAAATAATTAACAACTTTAATTCATTATAGCTTTATAATTGTATGTTTGATTAATCTAAAACACCACAAACAACTTTCCATTGACTAAAATAACTCAAAAAATGTATTAAATAGGTAGTCCCTTATTCAAAGCAAAATGTCTTATCCCTAGCCTTCTTATCCCTAGCCTGCTCCCCGCTGTCATTTTTTAAATTAGCATAACTATAGAACCATAAGACCTATGCAAACTTTTGATGTCATTTTAAAGCATTCATCAATAGCTTTCATTTGATAGGTCATTTGTCTATGCAGGTACCTGCCTTCATGAAATAAATTAACATTTTGTGTGAAAATCTTGCACAAATGTCCCAGCTCCCCAATATCACTCAGGCTACCAGTACAAAACGCATGGCCATATACAAAACAGATTTTTCAGAAACCTTTCCCAACTTTCAAAGTCTATCTCAAGGATTACAGAACCAATACTAGGCATTTCTGATGGTGATTACAAATATGGTAATGAAATTCAATAATTTTGACATTTTTGAAACATTTTGTGAAGTTTTGGAATGTCGTAAGAAAGTCATAAACTTCATAGCAACAGCCAAACTTGTCCTTGCAGAGGTAATAGTTTTTATGATTTTTATCCATGACCTTTGAATGTACATGTACCCTAACAGCAGTTCGGAGGGCCTTCCCATACAGCAATTATTCGCAAATGCAAATTTTACGACAACTTGGAACCTTACCATTGAAACAGTACGTGAATTGGCCGCCATCAGAAACTGATCGATATCGTACCATTTTGATACGCGCATTCACTTTTTCTTTGCTGATACTGATTTTTAATGGTTGCTTTGTCAAAAAAATGTTTTCAGTTATCATGCGCTTACTTATTTTACTGTACAATGACTCTAACATTTCAGACAGTTTGGAAGCCATCTAAAATAAGTACCTGTGTATGCAATTACGATCAACGCATTTAAGATATGCAATTGTATACAACGCCCGTTTGTGATATGTAGGTCACAAGACTATTCTGTATTGGATTCAGCTTGCGGTTTCAAGAGTTTGATCAAAATTCTTGCTATACCCATAATAATTACCGCGCTTTTCAAACATGCCAGTCATACAGGTGTGAGCGAGTCGCACATAACAGCTCTACACAACATTTTAATGTGATTTCAATAGACATGATTGTCCCGCACTACAAAGAGGCCTTGCATGCATTCATCGATCGGCTTTACAAAAAGAAATCAACTATGCGTCATTCACCAGAATTATGGCATATTTATACAGTCCATTCATTTTATTCTTTGAATTGACACGGGTTTTTTGAAAGTGATGTACACTGGCATGAATGAAAGGACATTTTTAGCTTCTTGTAGTAGGTGAATGAAGTTCAGTAGTCTGCCATGATTCCGGTAAACGACTTCATTCATATGCAGGGCCTCTATTGAAGGTCTATGGTGTAACCGTGAGTCGATGTGATCACGACGGTGGCTAATATGAAAATAATGTCACCGGCATTGACTCGACCACTAATATACTATGATCGCAATGCATTATGGGAATCTTTTCCGAGCTGCTGCTATGTACCCTCTAGGAAAATAATTTGACCATTCAGAGAAATATATCAAAAGTGAAAGGGTCAAAGTTAAAATAAATGTCTGCACCCCTTCAGAAAAAAACTAAACGAAAACCCTGACCAGTAGCAATGCTATATGATGTAACAGGGTCAGAAATCCGAGGAGAATCCGAGAATCCATTCTCGCCAACAAATTGCAAGAATCAAAGTTCATTCTTGCATAATCTGTCTAACATACTATTTGAACGGAGATTCTACATGTAGCCAAATCCTAATAGAGAATCTAAATGTATTTTCATACCCTTTGACACTTCTGATATCTAATATTTAACTATTCAACTGTGTCTCGCTCAACTATCACACAAATTAAGACACAAAATCAACTTAAGTTGAATACCTTCGGGCGCTATTTTCATGTGTGTGTATTTATGCACAGTAAGTAGGTCGACCATGAATGGTGACAATATTTGTGCATGTCACCAATTAATAACATACCTGGATACAGCCGTCACGCACCGGAGCATTCTGATGACAACTATACTGTATTTGTAGGATCAGACAAGTAAATCAAATCTATCTTACAAACAGGGTTGCAGCTAGGCCAACTTTTGTGCCAGGTGGCAAAAATGGCGAACAGGAGGGAGCGAAGCGACCGGACGGGCTCAATATTTTGCTATTTGGGCTCAATATTTCGCTATTTGGTTACAAAACTCTCGCGGCTCAGGGGCCGGGATGTTTTTTAGGCTTTTTTAATGCACTTTGAGGGTTCCTGCCACATCATTTCTTGTTTTATGAGGCAGTTTAATGATTTTATCCACAAATAGTTTTTATTTTTTTTATTTTTTTATTTTTTTATTTTTTTTAGAGTGCCGGGCGGCCAGCCCAATTATGGGCCCAGCGCCGGGCGGGCTAGCCCATGGCGGGCGGGCCCGCCCGGCGCCGCCTGGCGTAGCTACAACCCTGCTTACAAACAGGGGCGTCATATGGGTGGGGGACAGAGGGACACGTCCCCCCCCACTTTTCAAACGGGGGGGGACATAATAGCAGATGTCCCCCCCACTTTTTTCAATAATTCTGAGGCTGAAAGTGTCTAATTATGATGATGATGATGAGTGATGATGATGCCCCCTCAAAAGAAGCCATTTATTGCGCGGATTTTTCAATGTTTAATTATTCAAGTTTAACAACATGGTTTCAGGAACGTTTTCTGGACCATTTTAGTGAGAAAAAAACCCCTTTTTTGCCCGCTTCGTGCGAGTTGGCAATGTTTCTTTATTCAAGTTATAAAAAGATGGCTTAAGGAACGTTTTTCTGGACCATTTTAGATTAAAAACTGACAGTTTAAACATGATGGCTCAGGAACATTTTTCTGGAGCTTTTTAGTGTTAAAAATAGCCTCTCTTTTTTTCGCGCTTTGCGCGAAATGGTTACAATGTTTATTCAGGCTTTATAAAACATGTTTCAGGATCGTTTTCTGATCATTTTTGCGCGTTTCGAGCGAATTGGTTTCATTGTTTATTTCAAGCTTAAACAAAATGGCTTCATGAACGTTTTTCCGGACCATTTTAGTGTTAAATAACCATTTTTTTGCGCGCTACGCACAAATTGTTTTCAATGTTTTATTATTCAAGCTGAACAAGATTGCTTCGGGAACGTTTTCAAGATCATTTCAGTGTAAAAAAACCAATTTTGTGCGCGCTACGCGCGAATCAGATTGAATGTTTTTTATTCAAGCTTAACAAGATGGCTTCATGAACGGGTTTCTGCACCATTTTAGTGTTAAAATAACCAATTTTTGCGCGCTACGCGTGCGGCTACGCGAATTTTAGATTCATTATTTATTTATTATTCAAGCTTAACAAGATGGATTTAGGAACGTTTTTCTAAACATTTCTTTTTACAATATCTATTTTTTCACGCTCAGCGTGAATTATTTTTACTACTTTGTTATTAAATTGGAACAAGATGGCTTCAAGATGATTTTTTGCACGCTAGCAAAGTAGTTTCCCCTGTTCAAGCTTTTAAACAATCTATACTTAAATTAGGAAAATATGCTCAACTTCTTTCTTGCATTGACAAAAAAACCAAAATATTTATTGGAAGAGGTGGCTTTTCGATAAACTTTGGTCAAAAGTATACACCAGATCGCACCAAATGAGTTCCAAAATTGAATTCTTTTCTACTTCTGAGGGGGGCACATCCACCCTCAGACACCCCCCTGTCCGAGCATAGCTCGGAGGGCGGTGCTGCGCACCGCTTGGATGATACCTGATCAATTTCATTTTTTGGGGCCGCCTCGTGTCCCCCCCACTTTTGAAAACGGGATGACGCCCTTGCTTACAAAACAGATCAAGATATTCAATACCTCCCCTCTGTTTATAATGTAATATGTTTTCTTCTCATTTTACTCCAACACTTTTCCCGCAGGATATCTATTTGATGCCACCCAGAGTTACGATATACCATTCTATCTCGCTGGAGCGGGATACCTGGTCAGCTCTCTTCTAATAGCTACCGACCCATTTGCAGGTTTTATCAAACAGAGGTTAAGTGGGGACTCAAGGAAGTGTTTGATTAAACCATTTGCTCATAATGAAACAAACCTGTAGTGGTACATGTTCATTACGCTCGTTGCAGAGATCAACTTAGCAAGGTCACATAATGGATCAGTGCCTGCATTTGGAACCCTGGAAAAAGAATAGTGTGAGATCAGGCCAGCCAAATGTTGAGTAAGCTTTGTTTTAGTTGGTTCCCCCGATGAGTCAATTCTAGTAACACATACACTCTGTCAGCCAATCACAGTAATTTACATAACAGGTTTTGGTAAAATTTAAGGGATTTAGTGCAACGAGGGTCCATCTGCAACAGCTGCAAGATGTTATCATGTGTGGTAGTATACAGATACGACATGGTATAGAGGGAAGTAGTGTGAATTACTGACCCCGAGGTGTTGGATGAGTGCGTCTACTTCCCGACGCGTAGCGGAGGGAAGTAGACGCACTCATCCAACACCGAGGGACCAGTAATTCACATTACTTCCCGATATAAACCATGTTGTATTTGTTTTACTATACATCATAAATATTCATCACGAACTTATAAAAAGTTACAACTTAGCTTAGGCCTAGGCCTACCTTGTTTAAATAGATAATCCAAAATGACACGGCCGGTGTTTCCAATCAAAAATCCAATGGAATTCAAATTTCGTAAACAGTAAACAGTCAATATAAACGATGTCAACATTCAAAATTCCAATAAAACGTCAAGAAATAATGCTGTTGACCGTTACCGTAGCGTTTGCATTGATCTCTTAGCGTAGAATTCACCTCCTTTGCCTTTGGTACGGATCTCGGCGTAGAACTTACGAAGTATGATGCATAAATCACGAGTTTCAAGCTGCTCAGCTTCAACAATGTTGAGATCCTTGGTGCTACAATACGTGAAAAAGATGCCTACTGCTTTCTGTATAACAGCTTTTGTTTGTTTTGCATCTTTTCCATCAACAATGGCCTTTGCAAATCCTTCTCTGACAGTTCAGCGAAACGACTAGCAGACGACGCCATTTTGACAACAACAGAATAACCATGCTCGTCGCCAGAATGCAAAGTTCTATACAATGTGACGTGCATACGTTTGTTGAACTGTTTCGTTCAGGGGATGAGACTTAAGGTGCGGTAGTAGCCTCCTAGGGGTGCAGTAGTACCCTTATTTTTTTCCCGCGTCTGCGTCTTTCCCATACGCGAGGAAGTAGGCTAAATACTGAAGTGCGTAGTTAACGGAATAGACCAATAAGAAACCGCGATTAGCTTATGAATATTTATGATGTATAGTAATCTATAATAACATACCCCTTGATACAAACAAAAAGTAACACATGTCAGCTATAGCAGATAGGACATTTTGCATTGCACTTACATCTCAGTTGTGTGAATTTGCAATATCTATTTAAATAGCTGCCAAATGTTATATATTAGAGGTACTTTAAGTTGTGCCCTTGTGAAAACACAATCTCACAAATGGCACCTATTGCAGATAGGGCTTTGTTACTCTAAACCATCGAAATGGCTCCAAATATCGTCCTATTCTCGGTGGGCTGTCTATTACTGTGTTTATTTGGTTGTGTTGACAAATGATCTTCCCCTGTTGAATTGACCCATTGAGCTCATGACCATGGTTCAACTTGAACTATATTAGTCTAGAGGTATTATAAAACTGTTCAAATGGAATCTAGTTCAAGTTTTTAACTTCTTCGCTAGAAACTGTTTAGGTTATCGTTTCCTGCATGTAACACTAAATGTAACATTATATTTGGTATAGATAGCGGTTCACCTCTTGAGAAATTGTTGAGTTTCATTAGGGCCAGAGCATTTCCACAGGGATTGCAGCACTACATTGATCTGCTAACTTTTCTGGTTTATGTATTAACAATTTTCGGACGGCCAATAAAGCTACACTTATAAGACTCAGGTTGATTGTTTTAGAATAAACTGGAGCACTTTAATGTCCAATCATTTATCACCATGATTAAGCCTGTACAGAAAGATTGGAATCCTCTTCAAGGACTGTTAGTGTTACTAATACGTTTAGAATATACAGAGTGAGTCAAAATATTCAGGTCCCGTTAAATAAACATGAAAAATACTTGGTCAATTTCATCATTGTTTATAAGAGTAGGGACACTTCTTCATACTTGGTGATGTTTTCAAGACAATACCATATTCCATGCCAGAACTACAACATATTACGAGAAAAAAAGAGGGAGACATTCAAAGTGTTCCAAGATGGTGGATTTAACACTACTGTACTAATGAGCTATTCATACAACACAACATACTGTATGGCCGTGTGTTTTGAACTCGCCACCCTTACTGTTGCATGTTCAGATTTTTACATTTTACACCATCTGAGATTCGAATTAGCATATCGCAATAACTATTTGTTCTACCCCACAAAAAGTATATATTTTCTGAACGGTAATCTCACAAGGAATTTAAATATGCTATTGGAATTTAGATAAGACTTAATGGAACATGTTGTGATTAAGAATGTTCAAAAAATGTCGATTTTTTTTCTTTCTTCATATTTTGATTTAAGCTCAATAATAATTTTATACCTATCCCAATCATAATTTTACTGTGCATATTTAAGTTCCTCATGCAATTACCCATCAGAACATAATAGTTGTTAATGAATGGTAAACATGTTGAAATATACTATATCGAGAAGTAAATGAGCACAAACGTTTAAATTTCATATTTATTAGAGTTTACAAGTTGTTGTTTTTTGGTATGCACCCTATCCTGATTTAAACGGCATTTTTGAATTCCCCTATTTGAGAGCTTTCCAAAAATGTATAATGTTGCTATCATCGGTTAAATATTTCTTTTGTTATAGTCATGTATGTAAAACCGATGAATTAGGGCAAGTTCACTGTGTAGCGAATAGGGAAAAAGCCAAGGACAACGCAATCGATTCATGATTACAATTGTTGAACAATAGTTGTCACATTTGTTGAAACAGAATCTTATAGAATATAAAAAAATCTATAAAATGAGAGCAAAATCATGTTTGTACCGTACAGGGATGAGGAGTTATAGTAAATTGAACGTAGAATTGGGAACATTCTCTATATTTCCCATAGAGATTGCACACAGCGCCGCCGCCACCGCCCCTGCCACCGCCACCACCCCTGACTTTCACAACATAATCAATCATATCTCAGCCAAACATTTATAGAAATACCTGATTTATTAACACAATGTAGCTAGATAAATGGGCTTTCACATGACACCTCAACCATAGCTCTACCACATTTAGTTGTTGAGTTAATAGAGAGAGATGGATGATTCGTCACCAAAAATGCAACGCCACCACCCTTTTTGGGTTGTGAGTTCAAAACACATGGCCGTATAACTGTTGGAATGGTATAAATAAACCATTTGATAGATAGACCAAAACACTTCCATAATCATTACATTTATTATGAATCATGTTGACGGAATCCTCTGAACATTTGGAAACTATAAACAGAAGCTCGGTTGCAGTTACTTCTTGTCTTTAATATGTAGCTAGATAAAATAAATATTCTCTGCTGAATGGTATGTCCACGAATCATGTTAAAAACATAACCGCAAAGACAATAGAAACTCTTTTCCTATTATAAGTGCTGTGAATACGCGCCTTATCCATAGGGGTCCCTTAGATAAGTTTGAACAGATTTAATTTCACAAAAGTTGGGAACATTTCCATATCTCCTGTTCCGAATAACCAATTTAAAAGAAATAAAATTAAGGTTATAGCTAATAATGCTATCTTGCTAGGCAACACATTGAATATATTCATTTTTGCAGTTTAAACTGGTTTAAAAAATTGGTGAAATCGGGACCTGAATAATTTGACCCACCCTGTATTCTAAATAACAAACACGGGTCAACAAGATAACAGTAATTCTCAGTGTATTACATGTACATATCCAACCTACATTCTATATTGTAAATAAGTGTCATACCAACAACTTTGTGTTCCTACTACAACAACATTCATGTGTTCCTTCCATTCAATACTATTACTGCTCCAAATAAGTACTCATGCAATCAGCATATTTTAAAGCATTCTTGAGATTTCAATTCATTTATTCTGTTCACATTTCCCTGGAATTGCAGCCACAAAGCCTTTAACGTGGGTGACCCATTCAAATTCATGTGTTCCCACTAATCAATACTTTTGGTGCCAGATACAATATTTTCCACAATGTAGGATGAAAGTTGTTCCCTTAACAACCTGCTATTGCAGAATGAATCATTTTTCTTTAGGTATGGGCCATTGAAGCAATACTCACATAATTATCCTATGTGACAATACCCCGGGTGTGACTGATAACCCCTTTCACCACTGTTCCTCTTAATTCAAATTTACACCTTCTGAGCACTGTTTGTCTTTTTTAAGACTCTTCTTGTTTATTTTTGCATGTGCTTTAAGGCAAAAAAGAAATGTTTGGTTGCCCTCCGCAACTGACCGAAAAAACACGACAAAACGGGTCGCATTATTATTATTTTGGGTTTTTTTAATATTTTTTAACGCAAGAAATTTCATAACTTTGGACATATTTTGTCCCAAAGATGTAGAAATAAATTCTTTAAAATGTTTTAAATCCAATTGATCAAATGTAAGTAAAAAATATTGCGTTTATACATTCCATGTATAAATTGCACTTTTTGTTGCAGCCCGGTATAGGGAAAAAAGGGGGAAAAAAGAAAAAAACTACCTACCGACCCACGATTTTTTCTCTGGAGGGCAACCAAACATTTTATTTTTTGGCCTTGTTATTAAACTATTAATCAAATGCATATGAAAATATACATTTTTTGGAAAGGATATAGATCAGAGAATCCAAATTTGGTGTCAATTTTGACCAAAAATATTGAATTTTTGAGAAAATCACAAAATTCACTTTTTTGAGACAAGCTTACCAAATTATTTGTTAGTAAAAAATGCCAAAAATTGCTTGATTATACTATTAGGACACTACTCTAGTGCCGATTTTTTATTTTTTATTTATTTTAAAGCTGTATTTTTTTTAATTTTGACCAAAATGTGCCAAAAAAGTGATTTATTTCTTCTTTTTTTTCACTTTTTGGCCATTTTTTGTTAACATTTCAAAACACAGCTTTAGAAGAAAAAATGAGAAAATTGGCACTAGATTAGTGTCTTAATAATGCTTGAAAAGGTGTTTTTCAAATTTATTTGGAATGGTAAACAAGACAATATAAACAGGGACAACATGCACAATAAATTTGATGAAGGTGGTTTGAACATGACTAACATCTATGATTTATATACAGGTGCTATTAAAATATCATGGGTTAAAAGGTTTGTTGACCCTAATAATGAGGGCAAGAGGAAGATTTTGTTTGATAATGAAATTAAGAAAATTGGTGGTGATTGGATTTGGCAATGTGAGCCAGCTAACGTGTGCGATTTAAATGTACGAGGGTCATTCAATAAGTTCTACCTCCTCCCTCTCTGTGATTTTTTGATTTTCTATAAATACAGTGGGTTGGAGGGGCAAGGGCCTCAATTTGAGTCAGATGTTTTTTTGAAATACAGTGGGTTGGAGGGAGCGAGGCCCCAATACACAACGTTTTGTACACTTATGTAATGTAGGACTACAGGACTGGTATAGGCAGATGACCATGGATTCACTGGAGTGCCAATTCTCTTTCAAAGTCATTTGACCTTTTTTTTGCCTTTATACAGTCCAGGGTTGGGGGGCATTAAGTCTGTCAGATACAAACAACAAAGGTATGGTGTATCTTTAGTTCTATTTGCTATTTATAAATCATCAAGGCAAGGTTTGTGGGCCTTATATAAATTGACAAAATATGTAGGACATTGTTAGTTCAGTCTGTATATTATCCAATGCCAAGGGCAGCTTAGCAACATATATGTACCATACTACTCAAAAAGTGGTTATTGAATCAAATTTAATAATATTGCTATAAGAGACACACAACGATGGATGATAGTTTTTCCAAAAAGTCCCAAATCACAGACACTACAGCGGATATGCCAACCAGAGATGATGCTCAAATCACAGGTGCTACGGTGAATTTGTCTACCAGAGATGCTGCTAACAAAACAACCCATAAATCAGAACGCACGGAACCTGTATCATCACAATCTTATATGGAAAGCAGATGGGCATGGATAGTTTTGATTGGATGTTTTGTGAATCGTATGTTGTCAGATGGGTTGATCGCCGTGTTAGGTGTGTACTTGGTTGCCTGGCAGGAGCAGATATCGCCATCTGTGACTACACTGCAGTGGATTATTTCATAGTTCTTGGGTATCATGCATTTGGCAAGTACGATGCTATCATTACTCTTGATCTAAAGTTAACTGCTAATCCTCCAGATTTGATCCAGATACCCAAAGATAAATAAGTACCAATATGACTGCTTTAGTCCAAATTCAAAATTCCATTTAGGTAATGAACTGATTTAATCCGGATACCATCAAGTCAAATAGGTGACCATATGTGACCATATGACCTGGGTTAATCTGGATACATCAAGTCATCAAGGTGTCACATGAACTGATTTGATTTGAATACTAAAGCCAGATATACACCTAGCACATAAAGTCCCTGACCAGGTGCTTTGAGGTTGGCTAATTCAAAATATATAATCGGTACCAAGAATCTGAGATATACATTAAATGAGCAAATTCCTTCTCCGCAGTTTGTTACCTCATTCAACAAAATCGAATGGATATTTTTAACGTTATGGCGATTTCAATGACCGCGCATAACAACAGCAAAGTTGCACTAGGTATTCATTGAATTGTGTGTGATTACAGTCATAACTGTCACACAAATCAATGATTTCCTATACCTAGTGCAACTTTGCTGTTGTTATGCGCGGTCATTGAAATCTCCATAACTTTAAAAGTATCCATTCGATTTAAATTTAATTTAATGTTTATCTCAAATTTTTGGTACCGATTATATATTTTGAATTAGCCAACCCCAAAGCACCTGGTCAGGGACTTTATGTGCTAGGTGTATGTTACTATCTATCAAAGTATTTGCCTAAATGGATTTAGTTAGGGGTTAGGGTCAGGGTCTTGGTAAAGATGAGGGTAAAAGGGTTAGGGTTGGGATCAGAGTCAGAGTCAGAGTCAGAGTTAGGGTTAAGATAAGGGAAAGGATAAGGGTTAGGGTTAGCTTTTTAAACCTAATGGTTTCTAGCAGTCTAGCAGGTAGACCATATGGTTAATATAAAAGAAATTATCTTAAGGGGGCTATCATTTTCTTCGGCAGGGGGGGTCACAAATATGTCAA